>JALAZF010000277.1:7867500-8364682 GCA_022829125.1 Lathyrus tuberosus
GATTGAGCTTAAAATGTATGTTTACCCTGCTTGTGTAGAAGCTTTATTATTGTAAACAAACCATGTAGCAGAGAATTGTTTGCATTCCCTAAAGGACCAGTTGGGGCAGAATTTTTAAGGAGACTAAGACAGTGTGTCTTAGTGGTGTTAGTCACTTGCAGTTGGCTTGTGCGTTGTATTCCTTAAGAGACCAGTTGGGTCAGAATTCTTAAGAAGTCTAGGACTAGTGTGTCTTAGAGCTTGTTAGTGAAGGTGTTAGAAAGACACAAGAAAGGGGGGTTTGAATTGTGTATTTACTCTTTTTGTAACTTTTCGCATCTTATTAAAGAGACACTCAAGAACCTTCAATTTTCGTTGAGAGATTCTGATCTCTTAACTATGAACATGAGAACCATATTGGTTCTGATCATATGATACGATACACAGAACTTGCAGTGCGGAAGCTTATCAGAGATAGGCTGCTAGGTTCTGACTTTGCTTAATATGAGGTTCTGATAGACAATGCAGAAACATAAATAGAGATACTAAGCAAGTGAGTAAAGGATACACGATATATCCTAGTTCACCACGTGGCCTAATCCATTCCACCCTCCTCAGGTGATTTTGCCTTGAACGCAAGGACTTAATCCACTATAATCAAATCATGATTACCCTTGCACGGGCCACGCCGATGACTAACAACTTGCATAGCTGCACTGTGACTAATAACATAATGAGCCGTTCAGGGATTCAACTTAATGAATATAACGAACATTGACCTGCAGGTTCCAATATCTCTAAGATCTACTGCTAGGCTTTCGCAGCTAGACGTTCAGGGATTCAACTTAATGAATACAACGCTACTGACCCTATTTCAGGATTTTCCACAATGACACCCAGCCATTGTCATCTCAAGTATCTGATCACCATGTGATCTACTCAAGGGCCTCAACTCACAGCTGAACCGTTCAGGGATCCCATCAGGATATAACGTTCACTTGAGGAGTCTCAATTCATTTAGTTGAATTGGCAAACTGGAGATTACAAATTGTGCTTCTTAAGAAGCAAGTTTCTCCTAAGTTTAAGTACAAAGAACACACACATGTGTTCAAGCAAGTTTTGAGCATTCAACTCCTTGCTTTCCAAAGAAACTACGAAGATGTATTTAGATATTACAATTGTTGACATCTTGTAGATCTTCTTCTTCTTCGTCTTCTGGTTGAGCAAGCTTTGAGCAGAAACTCCTTGCTTCAGATCTTTAATGTAGTCTTGACGAGAAGGTAGGTTGATGACTTGACAGATCTTCAATGTTGTCTTCTTCATCAACTGCTTCTGTTTGATTATTGTTGTTGTGTTGATTTGTTTTCTTGAGTTTCAACAACAATCACCATTAGTGAAATAATAATAGCTCTGAATATGTTAAGTGTTACAACGAGAACTCATCGTTGTTGCTATCTTCACAATGACTTGGTCAATTTTGTAGATGAACATTCAGTTCTTGATTCTACAAGTGATCGACACATCAGAAGCAAAAACTCTTTCCATTAAATAGCCAGTAGAAATATAGCCGTTAGAGAATACTGTTGGTTGTTTGGAAAAGAGACATTGTGATATAATGAGTTGTACTGACACATCTTCTTTTTGCAGAGGAAGAAGTGATCGGACATCTTTTCTTGGGCAGTGTGTACATTTGACTCACAACGGTAATATTTAGACTTCAAAACTGCAGTGGCTTCTGATTTTAATTTGATGAAGCATGAGTAGAGTCTTCGTAGCAGAATATCTGATGTTTCAATCTTCAGTTGATTGAAGAAGTCCATTAGGAATCATTCTTCAGAACTTCGGCACTTGGTCTTTAAGAACTTTATCCTTTTCTGCTTCAAGTCTTCCAAATCTTCAGAGCCTGTCTTCAGAGTCTTCAGAACTTATTATTTGAAACCTTGATCTTCAGAACTCATCAGTCTTCAGATTTTTTCTGCACTTGGTCTTCAGCGCCTTCAGCCATCAGAACTTCAAGTCATAGGAGTCTTCCATACTTTGGTTCTTTCAGAGTGTACTTCTTCAGAAGCTTCGCTATCTTCAGAATCTCAATCACTTTTAGAGAGCATCCACAAGAGCATTGCAACATCAATCTTGGCATCCTTGGATCTGGCTGATTATGACTAGATAAAGAAGCGTTCTTGCTTCTCGCGACTTTAGTCACACATAGTAACTTTGCATATGTATATATTCAATCATAGTACATCTAGCTGGTGTATGTTGGTTCTGATATCTTTAGTTCTTATGATCTGCACACAACACACATTAGACCATAAAATGGTTCTTTCACAAATACTTATTGTTATCATCAAAACATAGATTGACTTGTAGAGACAATTCTTGCTCTCATAATCTCCCCCTTTTTGATGATGACAAAACCAAGTATTTTGATTGAACATTTTATACAAGGTAATCACCAAAACAAACAAATTCAGAGTTTGGAACAACAGCTCCCCCTGAATGAGTTATCCTCAAAGCTTTATCTAAGATCATCTAGGATTTTATGTAATCCAAAGATATACAGAGTAACAACTTGAGTTGTCAGAACAGGAATAGATAAGAGTTACTTCTCTATCTTGTCTTTAGGAAAACGAAGAGTCTTTAGCATTTGGACTAGTTCATCAGAACTTCCATCTTCAGATCTTCAGAACTTAGTTTTCTTTGTTGTCGTATCAGAGCTTATTATCTTCAGAGACGTCTGAAGCATTTCTACTTTTCAGCAGATTCCTTTAAGCATAAGATCAGAACAGTTCTTGACTGATACTCGTAGCCTTGCTATCTATCAGAGACAGACACTATCTTTAAAGGAAACTCCCCCTGAGTTTCAGACTTTGTGAAGATTTGGGATTTTGCAATTTGATCTTCAGGGCAGTCTCCCCCTAATTCCTATACGTCAGATATTGGGATCTTCAGAATTATAATTCTGGATGATAAGATTTTAAACACCAATGTAGATCATGACTGTTTTGACTTTTGAACACAGGTCTTCATCTCAGAACCTTGTTAAAGTCATACTTAGTAGTTTATCAAAGCTTGATTTCTGATTAGATACCAATTGAAGGTTTAATTAAAGTGATCAATCAACGCTTGATTCTGAATCTGATACTCATGATTTAATTTTGATCTATTACCATGTGATGTGCTGAGTCTTATACCAGAGTATGTTGAGTCTGATAGCAAATGAAGAATTTCTTCTCATACGCTTGAGAGGTATTTCATTAGTGTGCTGATATTGATACCAATGAAGGCATTTTGACAGTAATCCACAGCTTTGCTCAGATTGATGAGTCTGATACTGATCTTTGTGTACTGATTCTGATTACTAATTGTTGATTTAGTCTGATACTAAATCGTTTTCATTTAGAATGGTTCTTGGTAAACATCAGAACGACTTCTTCTTGGATCTTCAATCCGGATCTTCAGACAGTTCTTGACTTCTGATTTGCACAGATCTTCTGAGTGAGCATCTTGAGATGTAGACTTTGTCTTGACTGCTTACAGAGTTTTCTTACTTCTTTTCTGAGCTAAGTTAGATAAGGATTACGATAAATCTGATTCTTCCAGCTTAACCTATTTCTTAGAATGCCTAGTGAACTTGTTTAGAGTTCCTCGGATAATATCAAACAACAAACGTTAGTAATAACGCATTTTTCCATGAGTACTTGTTTGAGTTCCGCATTCTTTCAGATTTCCTTCTTTCAATCAAAATCAATATATTTCTCCCCCTTTTTGACATCATCAAAAAGTGTCAGGGCATATGAGCAATTAAGCATATAATCTCTTATATGGAGCAATTAAACTTTATTTCTCCTATTTGAGTATATTGAATATTTGACATGATAAGGAGCATAGAGTCATGGAGTCATTTAAACATTTAGAAGCATTTTGACTTATTTTAGTGAAACACATTTATAATCAGTATGTATTTAATTGAATCAACTGATTACTTAATTGAAGGTTTAAAGCATCTGTAGAGATTAATTACAGCATTTCATTTGTGAATCAACATAGCATAGAATTAAAATGCAGAGCATAGGTTGAGCTTAATCTAGACAAGTTCAAAATAATCAAAACATAGATATTTCATTTTATAATCTTAATAAGAGTACATAGAGTAGGAAACAGCATATCAAGGCAGAAATCTTATAAATTAATTTCTATTTAGGAATTTCCAGATAGATTTGTAAGATCTATGGGTGAACATTCAGTGGTTTCTCCTAAGTAGTTTAGCCTGGTAACCACATCTTGAATTTCTAGGACTCGAGATATGAGTCTTCCATAAGGGATGCTGAGAGAGGGTTTGTTTTTAGACAACAGAATTTGTTCTTTTAAATGATTGAACATAGTTAGGGGAAGGTTTATTTTTCTTCTGTAGATCAGATAGAAGATGAATAGTCTATCTGAATGAGTTAGCACTTGTTCTCCTATCTCTCTAGGTCGAAGGTTTGTTTCCATTATTCTATGCTAGACCTTAGCTGAGGGTTTGAGTGTGGAGACGCAGTTGGAGGGACCATTTCCACAATGAATATTATAGATAAGATCATTGAAGATTTTCCTTTCCTTGTAGTCTTCAGTGGTGTCACCGTTTTCATCGCACTTGATTGCTTCCGCAATGACTAAGGGTTTAATTACCACTGGAATTTTAGAGACAGCTGATTGAATGATGTGTTGGTTATATTCGTTAGAAAACACATCAGCATTTGCCCAGAATTCTTTAACAAGATCTGTGTAAATGAGACCTGGAAGCATCTCAAGATAGCCTTCCCAGTTCTCACATCTTAATTCGGAAGAAGTTCTAGTGAAGCCAAGTTCCTTGAGAGAGCTGGTACTCACGGAGAATTCATTCAGGACTCTTAACTTAGCAATTTCACATTTAGTAGGTTTAGGACGAGAGGTGGACATCCTGGAGAAAATACTAAGGAAGGGTACTGACTGGGATGGTTTGGAATGATGAATAGATGAGAGAACGTGGTGCCTTAAGTAGGCAACAAATGGAGAGTCAATTAAATGCTCGTGACTACAATCGTTAGTTTTGTCATTTTCTAGATATCTTAGGTTGTGAATTAGGACTAGCACAGAGTCTGATAGATTACCAGTCTTGAAAAAGAGACATGAGATAACGCGTAGGATACTCTAATTGATTTTTGACGGCAGTCAAAGATTCACAATAAATGCATACCTGAGAGTATTAACATTCTCTAGTGTTGAAAACATATTTTCTTCTTTCAAGAGATTTGTCTTATATGTTTTATAAGTGCACTTATATAGGAGTAGGCATAAAGAAATGATGTAATACATACTTCATTAGTTTAATGTGCAGTTACAGAATGAGCATGTGATCTTGATAAACTATTACATACTAATATCTTAGCCTAAGTATGACAGATAGTCTTCTAGTTTTATGAGAACCATCTGCTGTCGAATGTTTCACAAAAATTCCTATTTAGAGCAGTGTCTGGTCCACACCGAATTCTGCAAATCGTTTGCACAATACCAGCTTTGAAGAGAACTTCAGACAGAACTCTTCCGTAGGGAATGAATGAATTATCCATTGTTCTTGATATAAGAATTGATTCCTTTAGATGATCAAAGATTATTTGAGATAGATCAATAGGAATTGGCCTATGGAGACACATGATGAAGAGCTTATCATCATGGTACAGGAAGTCTTTGTTTGAGCTGCGAGGCTTGATATTAGTTAAGATAAATTTAAACCATCCTCTGGCAATTGGTACAAGTTTTTCAGGATTTGTAGGTTCAAGGACCGATCCTTTATCAAACATATATTGCATTTCAGCATCAGAGGTACATTGAATGGATGCATGGTTAGGAGTGACCCCTCCTAGTTGACAGTTAATGGCTTCAGTGATTTTTGTGACGTTGATGGTGACTGGAAGACCATAAATGTTAGTGGAGATAGTCAGACCATTTCTGCTAACGGAGGCATTAATCCAAAAGGATTTCAAGAGGGTCGGATAAATTGAGCCTCCAAGCATATGAACGTATCTATTCCATTTTTGGAAGTGGATACTAAGATGAAAGTCACTATTAGTATCTATTGGATTTGGTCATTTTTCATTGATGACTTCAAGAAGATCATCATTGCCATAAAATGTTCTTGGTGTCATTTTAGATTGAGGATAAAAGGAAGGTTAGGACTAAGGGATAGTGATGAATTCTTTCGAAACAGCTATGCTTTTAAATAGATAAGTGGAGGAGTTTGAGCAGGATAAGTCAGTAGCTAAGAATGACTTAAGAAGATTGGAATACCTAGGAGAAGTCTAAAGAGTGAGGATATCTAAGTAGTTTGTAATTCTAGGGAAGATAAAAAAGATATACATACACTTTATTCTTAGCAGGAGTTAGGTGGATGCAGTAACTGCTTTTATGAGGTCATTAATTCTAGACGACACGCTTTCGAATTTCAAGGTTTGAAAGGCGTATAGTCGAGAATGCAGGCAAAGAGGGTTTTCCACTGTTCCCAATACTTAAGGGGAATCCTGACTTGTCAGAACATAATTATTCCGGCTTAAGGTCAGTAGCTTAGGTGAAGAGCTATTTTGGTCAAGGTAGCACGTTTCCCTATTCCGAGAATGAACAGATATCATTCAATGTGAGTAAACCAAGGAGATTTAGATGGATGCAGAAGTGTGCATCCATTTAATTGAACATTCAGGTTTCATAGACTAACTAGGTCAGATAAAGGGGCTCTAGGAAAGAGAGAGAGAGAGAGAGAGAGAGAGAGAGAGAGAGAGAGAGAGAGAGAAAGAGAAAGAGAGTTAGGTCTGGAACAGGAGTACAAGTTGGAGTGTGCTAATGGGTTATAGGAAGAAATTAAGCAGGGTGAATGACATGATGCGGAGAATCTTACATGTGTGGTGGTTTATACTATAGCTATTCCTAAGTAGACAAAAAAAATTTCTAATTACTTTCTCGAAACTTAACACATCATAATCAAGGGGGTTTGATAAAGTGATTCTGGTTGTTATTATGAAAGTAAGTTATAAGTGAGGGAAGGATGGTACCTGGAAATTTTTACAGACTAATCTGAATGCATTCTTATCTTGACTCTGATCTTTCCTTTTCTGAGTGAACTACTGAGGGTTCTTGGATTTTTCAAGATACGCTTGTGTTCTGAAAAATGAATATTTTCTTGGAATGTGATCCTGATTGGACTACGACTTTCTCTCTTTTCTTGTTCAACATTGTCCATCAACGTTCTAGGTTATAGCAACCTAGATTAGGACTTAACATGATTAGAGTGATCACTTCATCCGAACTTAGCCAATTACATGCAATCTTTTTGGTAAGGCGATGTAACGAATGTTCTGAAGGAAAAATTGACACTCATATGCGTGGGAGCAGTACTGAGTGAACAATAAATTCCATTTGATTACCCCATTCATAAGCAACAAATTACATTTGTTTTTTTATTGCTTCTCACTTCTCATTTCCTTGAACCATAGAACCTGTTTGGTTTCGATAAAGTTCTTAAGTTATGGATCAGTATCTTAAACGACAAACGTTGAGAATTGGTTGAGTTCTCCTTTCATAGCCTGAATTCAGTTTGCGTTTGTGAGTGTTTCTTTTCTTTGAAAGATGGTTGATTTCACAAGATTAGTGAGAACCTTTGAGAGGTTATTCATGGAGGAATTGACATATCAACATCTGACTTTGTTCCTCAAGGTTGTTTCAGAACTTGTTCAGAATCAAAACATCATCACGCCCCATGTGTACATCACTAGACATGGTTTGTATGAACCTTCTTGTTCTCACAATGCTGATAAACATATTTGGAGTTGTTCACACATGTCTATGAGTTAACTAATTTCTTTAAAAGAACATCATTAACGTCATCTTTTAAGACATCAGTTGGAAAGCCTAGATATCTGGAATGATAGCATCTAATTTCATAGCTCAAGTGGTTCTGAGAACACTTGATCTGACGAAAATCAGATTATCAACATTTGATTTTTACAGGATGATTTCAAGTTGTTGGAGGTTGATCACTGAACCAGTTAAAGCTTAAGAATTCGTTCAGAATCAAGTATTTACTGAATCTTTAGGATTCAGTTCTTCATTGAATCTTTTGATCATTCCAGATTCTGACATTGAATCATTTCTAATAATTTGAATTTTCAGATTCTGATTTTAACAGATTTCTTTCTGAAATTCAAAGTCTTAGAACAACAATCTTTCTTCTTTACATGAAGAGATTCAGAATGAGTTTTAAACGAGAAAGTCAAAGGTGGACCTAATCCGTTTCTTGAAAACATCTCAAAAACTCATAAAGAATAATTCTTCAGCAAACAAGATTTCTTGCTTTCTGATGATTAATCTTTTAAGCATATACGTTGTTTTATCCACACGTATTTTCCAGGATGAGCAATCAACAGATACAGTTTCTTATCTAATGAATTTATCTTATCAGCTGATTCTTCCATTTTTTTTTAATGATACTTCATCTGGAATCAGTGAATTGCTCAAGAAGTAATCAGATTGGTTACAATTTTGTACACAGTCAACTGCTGAACTGTTACAGAAATTGTAAGTGGATTTCAATCTCACCAAGAGTACTTCTACGCACCACATCTGGATCTTTTTCTGACACTGTTAAGTGTTTGATGTAAATAAATAAAAGAACCGGGGATTTGATACCAATTGAAGGTGCGAGAAAGACACAATAAAGGGGGGTTTGAATTGTGTATTTACTCTTTTTGTAACTTTTCGTATCTTGTTAAAGAGACACTCAAGAACCTTCAATTTTCGTTGAGAGATTCTGATCTCTTAACTATAGAACATGAGAACCATATTGGTTCTGATCATAGGATACGATACACAGAACCTGCAGTGCAGAAGCTTATCAGAGATAGGATGCAAGGTTCTGACTTTGCTTAATATGAGGTTCTGATAGACAATGCAGAAACATAAATAGAGATACTATGCAAGAAAGTAAAGGACACACGATATATCGTGATTCACCACGCGGGCTAATCCAGTCCACCCTCCTCAAGTGATTTCGCCTTGAACGCAAGACTTAATCCACTATAACCAAATCATGATTACACTTGCACTGGCCACGCCGGTGACAAACAACTTGCACAACTGCACTGTGACTAACAACACAATAAACCGTTCAGGGATTCAACTTAATGAATATAACGAACATTGACCTGCAGGTTCCAATCTCTCTAAGATCTACTGCTAGGCTTTCGCAGCTAGCCGTTCAGGGATTCAACTTAATGAATATAACGCTACTGACCCTATTTCAGGATTTTCCACAATGACACCCAGCCATTGTCATCTCAAGTATCTGATCACCACGTGATCTACTCAAGGGCCTCAACTCACAGCTGAACCGTTCATGGATCCCATTAGGATATAACGTTCACTTGAGGAGTCTCAATTCATTTAGTTGAATTGGTAAACTGGAGATTACAAATTGTGCTTCTTAATAAGAAAGTTTCTCCTAACTTTAAGTATAAAGAACACACACACGTGTTCAAGTAAGCTTTGAGCATTCAGCTCCTTGCATTCCTAAGAAACTGCAAAGATGTATTTAGATATTACAATTGTTGACATCTTGTAGATCTTCTTCTTCTTCGTCTTCTGGTTGAGCAAGCTTTGAGCAGCAACTCCTTGCTTTAGATCTTCAATGTAGTCTTGACGAGAAGGTAGGTTGATGACTTGACAGATCTTCAATGTTGTCTTCTTTATCAACAACTTCTGTTTGATTATTGTTGTTGTGTTGATTTGTTTTCTTAAGTTTCAACAA
Organism: Lathyrus tuberosus; assembly: GCA_022829125.1. NCBI lineage: Eukaryota > Viridiplantae > Streptophyta > Magnoliopsida > Fabales > Fabaceae > Lathyrus > Lathyrus tuberosus. The sequence continues at coordinate 7,877,294 of JALAZF010000277.1, forward strand.
CAATCTCCATTAGTGAAATAATGATAGCTCTGAATATGTTAAGTGTTACAACAAGAACTCATCGTTGTTGCTATCATCACAATGACTTGGTCAATTTTGTAGATGAACATTCAGTTCGTGATTCTACAAGTGATCGACACATCAGAAGCAAAAACTCTTTCCATTAAATAGCCAGTAGAAATATAGCCGTTAGAGAAAACTGTTGGCTGTTTGGAAAAGAGACGTTGTGATATAATGAGTTGTACTGACACATCTTCTTTTTGCAAAGGAAGAAGTGACCGGACATCCTTTCTTGGCCAGTGTGTACATTTGACTCACAACGGTAATATTTAGACTTCAAAACTTCAGTGGCTTTTGATGTTAATTTGATGAAGCATGAGTAGAGTCTTCATAGTACAATATCTAATGCTTCAAGTCTTCAGTCGATTGAAGAAGTCCATTAGGAATCAGTCTTCAGAACTTCAGCACTTGGTCTTTAAGAACGTTATCCTTTTCTGCTTCAAGTCTTCCGAATCTTCAGAGCCTGTCTTCAGAGTCTTCAGAACTTATTATTTGAAACATTGATCTTCAGAACTCATCAGTCTTCAGATTCTTTCTACACTTGGTCTTCAGCGCCTTCAGCCATCAGAACTTCAAGTCATAGGAGTCTTCCGTACTTTAGTTCTTTCAGAGTGTACTTCTTCAGAAGCTTCGCTATCTTCAGAATCTCAATCACTTTCAGAGAGCATCCACAAGAGGAATGCAACAGCAATCTTGGCATCTTTGGATCTAACTAATTATGACTAGATAAAGAAGTGTTCTTGCTTCTCGCGACTTTAGTCACACATAGTAACTTAGCATATGTATATATTCAATCATAGTACATCTAGCTGGTGTATGTTGGTTCTGATATCTTTAGTTCTTATGATCTGCATACAACACACATTAGACTATAAAATGGTTCTTTCACAAATACTTATTGTTATCATCAAAACATAGATTGACTTGTAGAGACAATTCTTGCTCTCACAGTTAGTCACCAGCAGTTTGCTCGTGCGATTGTAATCAGTTTGGTTATAGTGGATTAAGTCCTTGTCTAAGGCAAAATCACCTTGGCGGATGGACTGGATTAGCTTGATAGTTTTCAAGTGAACTAGGATATATTGTGTGACTTTCTAATTGTTAGTTTATTTATGATCTTTGTTCGAGTTTCATCAAAAGCTTTCAAAATGAAAAACCCAATTCAAACCCCCCTTTCTTCTGTTTTTCTCACACCTTCACCTAGAAAGGTCGCCCAAACCATGGGACTCAGAATGAAAACCCCCCGCCGTAGCGAATTCTCGCAAGACGGAAGTATTCTTAAGCGAATCACGATCTGGGATGTGGCTCTCGTGGTAACCCAATGCGCAAAACACAGGCCTCACAACTATCCACGTTCTAGCCTATGTGTATGCTAGGCCCGATGTTAGGACTTTTCTCTCCAATAATATCTACCCATCCCAACAACAGCAGAAAATATAGCAGATATCCAAAATGTGCAGCATATGAATATTCAAAGCAGTAAAGAAATGCAGTAAATAAACATAAACCTAAAGCAAGTAAACTAAAGCGAGTAAGCGCAAAAGATAAACACCCAAGCAAGCAAGAAAGAAAACAAAACTAGGCGAGACCCCAACTTGCGAGAGCAAGGATTGCCCAGCAGTGTCGCCAGCTGAAGATGGTTGGATTATACCTGAGTGAATCACAAACTCAAAGATACAACAGAGTCTCCATCGAACATTATTTAGTCCCAAAGGACAGGGAAAATATCGATAAAACCCAAGGGGAAGAGAAACGGGTCAGGGGGTCGGTTAAGCAAAAGGAAGGTACTAGCACCTTACGCATCCGTCGTACTCGACGGGAACCATTTTACTTGCTTCTAGGCTTGGATGGGTTATCTATCTAAAGGCTTCTAGCTAAGAGAAGAGGAGAGAGGAGAGAAAAAGGAAAGAAAGAAAGTGCTCGCGGAGGATTGGGGCCCTTGTGCCTACGTACCCTCATAGGGCAATGGGAAAATTAGAGTGTTGTAGTTCATGGAACCAGGAATAGAGAAGAAGAATGGAAGAAGATGGAAGTGTGCTCGCCAAGATCATCGCAATCTTGTGCCTACGTATCATACATTCGAAAGAATGCAGAATCAGAGCTTCTTTAGTTCGGGGAACTAAGACGGAAAAAGAAAAGGAAAATGGTGTTGTCAAAACCAAGAGCAAAAGAAGTAGAGAAAGATCCGTTGGGGATACAAAGAAGGATTGGTGTCAAAACCAAGAAAGGAGTGCAAAGGAAAATAATAGAGACTATGCTGGGGATAAAGTGCAAGAGTGGTGTCGAAACCAAGAAGATAAAGGAGCAAAAGAATAGTAAAGACTCCATTGGGGAGGTAAGAGAACTAAGAATTGTGCTAGGGATCAGAGGGTAAGCGACCCTACTGAGGATCAAAAGAAAAAAGGGTTCGGTATGTTAACTAAATGGTAGTGGTTAACCGAAGAAAAAGAGCTAAAGACTCTGTGGGGAAAAGGGGTTTAACGTCGACAGGCTGGCTGTGAAGAACCAAAAGGAAATAGTACTGAACTAAGAGAAGGTGTTTGACTCTGAGGGGATTTCAGTATATTAACTGATAAATAGTGGTTAACCAAAGAAAGAAAATATTGCGACCGTGCGGGGGAAAAGGTTTTAACGGATAGACTGTGATCAACCAAAAGAATGAGTGTAGAACCAAGCGAAGGTTGTGACCCAAAGGGGGTGTCGGTACGGACTGAACAAGCAGTATTCGACCAACGAAAGGGTATTGAACCAAAAGAGGTTGCTAACCGCTGAGGATTCGGTGTTAATAGAAAAGACTATGATTAACCGAAAAGAAACGAGCATTAACCAAGAGAAGGTGATTAACTCGAAAGAGGTTCAGTGTTTTAACAGACTGGCTGTGGTTAACTTAAAAAATGGGTGATTAACTAAGAGAAGGTGATTAACCCAAGAGGAAACTAAGTATGTTAACAGATAGACTGTGGTTTACTAAGAAGAAGTGCAAATTGGTGTTTTAACTATCAAGCAGTGGTTAACCAAACAAAGGGAGAAGAACTAAGAGAAGGTTGCGAACTTTACAATAGTTTCATTGTTTAACAGGAAGACTGTGTTTACCCGAAGGAAAAGGAAATGAGACTCTTCTTGGGAATCAATAAGCAATGATTGACCACAAGAAAAGGACATTAAGACAAGAGGCAGGTGTTAACCCAAGAGATGATCTTTAACCAAGTGGGTGGTGATTGATCAAAAGAGAGATTAAAAGAGATAAGAGTGACCACGGGTCGACTCAACTGGGGATGGAGATACGCTACCGCCTGGAGATAGAGGTGACTAAGCCAGGCACATGGTCATTCGTCCCCTACCTACAGTAATCAGAATGAGATTAGGAATTCTCCATTCTCATTCCTTCTCTAACACACAGGGTGTAGTGCAGAAGTTGAAACAGACGGCGTAACAGCTAAAAGTTGTACAGTGCTCCAGTGTCGCGCGAAAACTCTGACTCCGCGAGGGAAAAGAAGGAGAGAAAACTCTAAAGGAAGCCTAAAGAGAAGCGCCAACGGGAAGATTAATAATCAAAACGAAGTTTCGATTAATTAATCAAATGGAGGAATATGCTAATAATTTTCCAAAATAAATTGAAAAATTATTAAAGCAAAGGGTGCATTATTGATTACACAATGTTGTACCCCAAATTTTACCCTTAGATCCATTGATCTCTTGCATGTCATATTAGGTCAATCATGTTGCATAGCTAACCCTTTTGCCAGGTTTTGTTTGCTTTTGTTTCATTTGTGAATCAGGTTTTATCTTATGAAGATTCAAGAGTTGATCAATCAAGATTTTGGATGGAGCACTGAATCAAGCAAGTTTCTCATGTTCAAAGAGATATCTCATAACCCTCTCCATAACCCTCTCCATAACAATTTTTCTATCCATTTTATTCACCCTCAATTGTCTTTCTTAATTCCTAACCAATTTCAATAGTCATCCAATTACCAAATTTTTTATCCAATTTCATCTATATTTGTCAAAATCCATTTTCCTGAACCATAACCATTTCACTTATCAAATTTCACCTATAATTTATTTCCTTTTCTAAACCATTTCTTCTTGCTAACTAAAAAAAAGAGAAGAGAAAACCAATCCCAAAAACATTTGCTCATAAGCCCATCACCAAAGGCCCATCACGTTGCAAATCATGTTATAAATTATATTGAAATGAAACTCATTGGCTCAGGACCAATAGGAATCATGCAAGATGGCTTTAACTTTTCAACTATATCCTAACAACCAATGAAGGGATGCCGCGTGGCTTGGAAAGAAGTAAAACAACCAAAAACTTTTCTTCTCCTTTGTCGTGTTTTCGAGTTTCAGAAGAGAAGAAGAAATTTAAGGCTAATCGTATCAAACTCATCCTAAATCACTTCTACAACCCAATTCTTGGCGCGTTAATTCACTTTTGAAAATCTCCAAATCACTTCCCGTTTGAGCTTTCGTTGCCTTGATTCATTAAAAGTTGTTTTGAGGAGTTACTCGTTTCAGCATACGGACTACTTTGGCCTGCAGATACCCTTGCGTAATCCCAACCATTTCCTCATTTGATACCCACCATTATGATAACAAAGAAGGAGTTTTAAGCAATGCACGAAGTCATGAAATTTACCTTGCACCTCTGAGTTTTTTGTGCAGCAGGGGAAGCGCGTTTGTCTCCAAGCAGTTGACCAAATTTGAATTTGAAAGGAGACATTGCAAACCCTATTTTTCTACTCAGCATACCATGTGTTTGTTCATTGGACTCAAAGAACCAAAGCCCATATGCTCAGCCTATAAAAGGAGCTCACCTAAACACTTAAACTCACCAACAATTTTCATAAATACTCAAATAATCTCTGAGTTCTAAGTTTCACGAGCAAGAAAGGAGAAAGGTTGCCTTGGAGTTCTCTTGCTAGTTTAGAAGGAGAGCATTCAACACACTTGAAGGTGCAGTGGACATTACTCCACTTGGTAACTATTCTTTTCCTTTCAATGTTCATGCTCAACTGATATCGTTATATCATGTCTCAATCATAACTGTTGTATGTGCTTCATGTTATTTTTCATACATATGTAACTTGCTAATGTGTATTTGAATCTGTTTGACTGTTTGTTCATGGCTTGATATCATTTGTAGGATGATTTTGTTTTCTTTACTGATACTTTGAGATAGACATGTATACTGTCCTTTTGTTTTAAGTTATTATGCTTGAGATGTCACCATATTGATAATGCTTTGGATTTGTTCATTAACTGGCTGCAAGCATATAAGGTTTCATTTTGTGTTGTACTGTCAAACTTAGATGGATAGAATTGTTAACTTACTTATGTATATCTTGGTGCTTGGATGCTATTTTGAGATGAGAGATTCTTGAATGCTCATGTGTTTTATGATTGTTGAACCTATCTATCATTGTAAGTTGCTATGTGTGATGTTTGATTGAATGTTACTAAGTTACTTTCACTAATGCCACTGGTTTTCTTTTTCTGTCATCATCAATGTATGATCATTTTGTATACTCAAAATCATGGTTTTCTTTTATATTTAAAACTTTGCTATTGTTGATGATTGTTGTATTAAGGTTGACACTTTTGTTATTCATGTATGTGTTTACATCTTGATGTGCACCCTCTGCCATGGCATGATCTTGGTTAATTTATGTGCTTGAATTTAGTGTTTGAATTACTAAAATATACAACTGGTTATGCTTGTTGATTGACCTTTTGTTTAACTTGAAAACTTGTTGCTATTTTATAGCTTAGGTTTTGATTGTTCTAAACATGTGTTTGTAAACACTTCACCCTTTGTTTGGATTTGTGCATTATCTCATGACTTGGTTATTTGTTGGTATGCCTAAACTGATACATCTAAAACTGTTGCCTTGTTAGAATTAAATAACTAAACGCACTCTGAAAGTTTACTTGTTGTGTTTACTTGCTACTATGAAAGGTTCAGAAATCTTGTACCAAGCATGTTTGTCTTTGTTTTACCAATCTTTGATACATAATATGCCATTAGTGCTTTGCTGCCTCTATGAATCGTGACTAGTTTGCAAACCCAGCATCCATGTTAGGTATTGTCGCTCCCGAGGATTTGCATCCATGGTACAAACGCGAAAGTGGCGCAGAAAACAAAGTCGCTAGCGATGTCTATTTATCCCAAGTGAGAGAAAGGAAACACTGCGTAAACCTGAAGGAAGGGAAAGAGCATGGTCTCGCGACCAAGAGAAACGGGTAAGGGAGTCGGTTACGCGAAGGGAAGGTGTTAGCACCCAACACGTCCATCGTACTCGACGGGATCCATGCTTGTTGTCTCGATCAAAGGGTATCGTCATCTGGAGTTCCAGTGCTACTGGACCGGAGAAGGAACGAGAACGGAAAGAACGGAGAAACAAAGAAGAAAAGAAAAAGAAGTGACTCGATAGGACGTCCTAGGCCTACGTATTCCCTCGGGAACAGGAAAATCAGAGTCAACGTAGTTCAGACACGAACTAAGGCGGGAGGTTGCTCGCCAAGACATCGTCGTCTTGTGCCTACATATCCTCAATCGGACGAGGGAGAGAGGAAATCAGAGCAGTCGTAGTTCGACTCAACGGAGTTGGTTAGTGTTTTTTATGAGCGACGTCAAGTTCGCGTCCGGCAGTTAGGGTCGACGCCTGTTGCGACTTAGACGGAAAGTAACGTGCTCTTTTCTGAAAATGGTCTGGAACCAAACAATCCCGAAGGATAAAAAGACTTTGAATTTGTTTTGTGTTTTTTAGACAGAAGTGTTTTAAGTTAGTTCATAACTTGCATTGCACCTAAGTCTATGACATAGGAACGAATACTTCGTGTATCGTCCCCAACAGGACGTACACTAGGTACCCTAGAAGAATGAAGGGAAACCCCTTACTCCTCACTTCCCACGTTTAAGGCTCGTGCGCAATACTCATTATCTTTTATTAAGTGTTTTAAAGAAGTTATGAGATGAGAAGAGAGAGGACTCAATGGAAACTCTAACCTAAAGCTAACATGCAAAGGAGATCCTAGGGTTAGTGAGGTTTAGGAGAGAAACAACTACCTAAGACCTAATGCTAATCCTACTCCAAGCTTAATCGGAAATTAAGTTGGACTAGGTAGCTCAAAGGGGAAAGGAATCCAAGACTTAAACAAGTCTTGAGATTCAATGGGAATGAAATAGTGAAAGAGATGAAGAAGAAAGAGAAGGAAATATGAGAAAAGAGATGGGGCAGCAAGCACATCATCATATCCAAATCAAATTATTAAACATGCTTCAAAGATCATACAAGAACAACTCAAGTATACGAGTGAAAGCACACAAGAAAGAATGCAAGTAAACTTGCATAAGAAGTACAATTAAGCATCAATGAACTTTACACAAAGATGAAATGGATAAAGTAAGACGAACATGAATCCAAGTCAGAACTTAAGTCATCTCATAATCAATCAATTAAAACATATAATAATGCTTCACAACATGATGCATTATGAGCCAAAGACGCAACAAAACAATTGATAATGATATGCATCATACAAATCAAACCATAATGAACATATGAAGTGAAAACCAAGTAATGAACTCAAGAGGGCAGTAGCATATGCATCAACAACTTATCAAGATCAAACTTGATCGCGACTTTACGTGTTTGGTCAGATAGATACTCCAAACATACAGGGTATCGCGTAGTTTTAAAAGATTGTCGAACCCACAGGGATTGATAGTCGAAAGGCAGTGTCCTAAAATTGCGGTGCAAGGCTAAAACAGGAAGTTGTCACGGATAAAAGTGTTAAAGAAAAATAATTAAAATAAAAGGTTTTAGAATAAATAAGGAAACTGAGACCGTAGAATGATTTTCGGGGTTCTTAGGGACTCTATAGGCTCCGGGGCTGAAATGGATGTAGAAGTTGTTCTGAAGGAAATACCGATCTAAAGGCTTAATCTCACACTCTCGCGCTATTGATCGAGCCACGCCTGATAACCCTAAGATTTTGCTCTCGCTCGCTCGGTAATTAAAAGGCGCTTTTTGAAAACGGGCAAGACCGAAAAGAATACCTAAAGCGCTCTCGCTGTGTTTAGGATCCAGTGTTTTGTGCCTACTATCTGACGTGTACCTCAAACTCTCGCTCTGTTGGACTCGTCTTAGTGCATTTCTCACTCTCGTGACGAAATGCTGTCAAGCAGCCTCTCGCCGTCGCGACTAGTCTACTTGAAGTTAACTTAGACAACAAAACCAGAATTTTAAACATGCAAGACAGCGTTGGTAGTCCTACAGAGTCCCGTCGAGACGACGGTCCTCAAACTACGGGCTCATACGAATTTAGTTACACATTATCAAACATAATATTAAAATGTTAATGATACTGGTTTCTAAATCACACATACTGTTTTTGTTCTGTTTTTAGAAAATTCTGTTTTTAGGGTTTTTATTGAAATATTTGGTGTAATACAGAAACAATAAGAATCAGTAATGCTGTAAATAAATAATGGAAACAATGAAGTAATAACCTATAAAAACTGCAATTAAATAAAGGAAATGAACTTGTATTGATTCTGAAAAGGATCCAAGTACAGCAGAACAATGAAAAGAAACAAAACAGCAATAAGCGTGATAATCACTCAGTGTGAGCAATTATCACTTTGGCAAAGTAATTTAACATGGTTCTGGTTCGATTTTGGCAGCGCTTCCGCAGGGTGAAATTGGACAATTAATGAAGGCCTGGGAGGTCCTATATATAGGCAGAGGTTGGCTCCAAAAACGGTTGAAGAAGATTTGAAATTCAAAATGCGTGAAAACTGTTTCTGGAAAAAACTGCTCCCGCAATACATGGCGAACGCCATATGCCAATGGCGAACGCCATTTGGCTAAAGAAGAAAGTCTTGCACTTTGGGACAATGGAGAATGCCATCTGGTTCCCCTTAGGAAATGGCGAACGCCATTCTTTTAGAGGAAGGCAGAAAGCTCCAGTTCTTCTCTTTTTTAACTCTTTTGCCAGGGTTCTTGTCCTTTTCTTCAATCAAGCTGATACTGGTCCTGAAATCACAAAGTAAAGGAAAACATAAGTACATGATACAAAATACGCTAAAAACTCAATAAAAATTTGACTAAACATGCACGAAATGAATCGAAATAACCTATACGAAATCGAGTCATCAAACTCCCCCACACTAAGACTTTTGCTTATCCTCAAGCAAACTCCCAATGCGAATAAAAACAGGTAAGCACGGTATTTCGACTCGTAGGCACACCGGAAACGATTAAGCACAAGGTTGCTAAGCTAAAGCAGACAGATAGGTACTGAATAGTGCAAACAAGAGTATCGTAACGACACGACTCCACAAAAGCGGACAAAGAATTCCTTCCTATGCAATACCGGTTCAACTCAAGATATCATACCTTGACCTAATAACTTCGTTCTTATTCACCTCTCTTTCATTCTCGCGCAATCACATTAAGCCCGTTATCCTTTTGCTTACATGGTAATCGTACCTGTTAATGTGATCTCTTATTCAACAAAGATATATTTTTTTTTTCTTCTTTTTTTTTTTTTTGCTTATGAATTTCAAGATTCTGATCCTTCGGGTTAAATGATCGAGTGAGGACCACCTAACTTAGTGAGAACAGGTCTTTAATTCACATTTTCTATAAAAACACATAAACGCAATTTGAGATCAACACATATTTGCATCGGTACGTCACTTAGTTCACAAACCAGGATGGTGCTGACTGCTAAGATAAACTAATCAAGAGGCTACTTTTAAAGAAACTAAGAACAAGGTCTCGGCATAATATGTATTTAAACTAATATTGCATACTTAGGAACTCCAAGGCACAAAAACGGTACTGATGTTAACAAAACTTTCCCAAGTCCGCCTACTTAGCCTAAATCAAAATATAACAACCTATACTAAGTGTGTCCTGCCCTTGAGTCGAAATTATTATTATTTTTTAGTTTTTTTTTTTTTAGTTTTTTTTTTTAGTTTTTTTTTTTTAGTTTTTTTTTTTTTAGAATCGGGGAAATTACAGACTAAGCGAAAACATAAGGTAAATAACGACTTAAACGTGCATATGAGTCAATAACGATACAAAAGAAAAAAACTAAACTAGGAAAACGGGAAATAACATAAAGCAATAAATGAAAAGCGATAAATGACTCCTCCCCCACACTTAAATCGAACATTGTCCTCAATGTTTCAATTTAAGGTGAAAAGAAAGGAGCGATAAAACCTGGAATGAATATCAGTGGCGGCGGGCACGGCCTCGGCGCTGATGGGAATCATCTCTGACATCTGGGTCCTCGTGTGGATATTGGGCTTGCATGCTCCGCACATCTCGGCGCAGACCTAGTACCTCGGAAGTAAGATCTCGAAGGCTAAGCTCGGTCAGGTTCATGAATTCCACTTGCCTGTTTTGAAACTCGTAGTACTCCTCTCTACGCTACTCATCTCGCTCTCTCTGCTGCCGGAGCTCGGACAAAATCTCATCAAGCGATCCTCGCATACCTGCAAAATCATCAGATAAAGGTGCAGTGTGTGGTACGGTACTAGGACCGGGTGTGTCAGAAACACGGTGATAGGGACGAGTTTGAGCGGCAGACCCATCCTCTTGTTCAGAAACAAGCAATCAATTAGTACGGATGCGCACATCAATACGATCGGAGGCTGGAAGAGAAAAACTACGGTGCTCACGGTCACGAATCAAGACGCGGTACTTTCCATCAGGTAATCCTTTGACAAGATGCGTGCTCTTCCAGAAATCTAGGTCGGCAAAAATACTGCCAAAGCACTCATCTGCATCCAAGATAATATCAAGATCAAGAGCCTCAACAATGGTGGTAATCATGCTGCCGATACAGATGGCTCCTCCGACTCTGTTAGAGACACTCACTAGGTGGGCAAGGAAGAAAGGCACGGGGTCTACAGGGGTTTGGTTTAGAGCACAGTGAAGGAAGTATAGATCTTTTGAATTCACATTTCCTGTGTTTTTTCGACCAAAGATGGTAGAAGCAAGGATACGGTGAAGAACACGAATGGCGGGGTTTTGAATAGAGGTGGCCTTAAGGCCTTCCCATGTGTCAGTGGTATTACCCGTAATATTTTTCCAAAACTCAAAGGCACTGCCTTGCCACTCACTTTCCAGGGGTGCAATGGTTGCGGCTCCCGCAACGGGAACAGGGAAATCAAAAATCTCTTGAATTCTCTCAAAGGTCAGTGAAAAGTCTCGGTTGAGCAACCTAAAGTGTATGGTTCCGGAGGTGCGAGTGATGTCATGCACATAGCGAAGAGAACTAAGGAACTCATAGGTAGCTCTAACAGAAATTGTTTTACTAAGAGTACAGAAATGAGTCATACCTAAGTTCCTCAACATCCAAGCGACGCTTTGCATGAGACCTAAAGTACGAAGAGCTTTCGAGTCTAGATACCTCGTAGCTTCCACTTCTCTCTTAGATATGCGGTGGAAATCCTCACACATGTTGATTCCGGTTTCTCCCTCCGGGAACACAATACCCATGTAGTTAAACTCTTGGTTTGCTGCCATTTTTGGTTAGAGAGAAAAGAAAGATACTTTGACAAATAGGTTATGATAGGAAATGGGTTTTTGATGATGAGTGAATGAATGCTGATATGGGGTTTAAATAGAGAGGGAAATGGAATATGAGTGGTTAAGGAGTTAATGAAAATCAGTGGGAAATGAGAAAAATGGTGAAAAGAAGTTCAAAGGGCGGTCTATCCAAAAGACGCGCGCCTTCTACCTTCTGAAGTTAAATGGCGAACGCCATTTGCCTGCGATTATGATTTTTTTTGTTTTTTTTTTTATTTCTTTTTTCATTTTTTTTTAAAACTGAAAAAAAAAGGAAACATAATGCAATAATAATTGAAAAGGTAAAACTTACAGTACGGGAAAGGGAAAAAATAGTACAAGGAAATGCAACCTATCCTAAGAAAACAGGGAAAAAGGTTGACAAAACTAGAATCATCCGCGAAGTCGTCCGACTAAAGAGTCGATAACATTGCGGAGTGAGAACACGATCTGGTAAAGGTGACCAAATTGCTCATTCACGACATCCACAAACTGAATGTGATCTACTCGAAGTGATGCCATATCAGTACGGAGATCATCTACTCCAACTTGCAGTGCGTAAATGGCATTGGGAATAGCTATTGTGGTATGGTAAGTATCAGGTTCAGCAGTGGTAGAACTATTTGTGGCTTCCTGGGGTACATTGGTATCCATATGTTTATCAGGCTGAGGTGAATCTGGTGGAGTAAATGTTTTGTTCAACACATCCAAGTCATACAACCAGTTATCCTTGTTGTGCACACTTGTTCTCTCATGATTTGGCAAGGTGAAGGCATGGACAACAACATTATCAATTAGTAACTCAAATTCCACCGGTCCTAAATTGGCTATCATTCCACCGTTAAAACAGAAGTTGATATCCATCGGGCGAATACCACCGAAAATAACAGAATGGTTCAGATGGTAGCGCAAGCCAATGGCATCAGTGATCATAGTCACCAACCCTCCAACGATAATGGGGTGAAATGAGTCACGAGCCAGCTTTAGAAAAGTAGCTAACATAAATGGGGCAGCATTGACCGGGCTTCCTTGCGAGGCACAAAGCATGATATAAAGCTCATCTCAGGATACAGCATAAACATTCTCTTCCTTCCCGAAAAGAGTGTGAGCAAGGATCTTATGGAAATACCTAATTCCAGGATTGTGAATACTCTCAGAGGACATGGCATTTAGGTCAGGATGGTAGTTACCTGTGATAGTACCCCAAAATTGTTCAAGGTCATAACCAGTAAAAGCATCTTCAGGGGTTTTAGTGACAGCATCAGGATCATTGGGAAAACCCAACAATTCAACCATCTCATGGTGAGTGAAGCGGTATTTGTTTCCAAACAAACGGAAGGTAGCCAATCCACGGCCAAATCCATACCCTCGAGTTGGTTCATAGTATAGGGAACTTAGGAACTCCAAGGTCAGGTTATGGTAGGTGCTGAAATTTTTTGTTAAAGCAGAATTGGTCCAACCGAGCTGGTTAAAGAAGTAAACAACACTGTCCCTAATGCCAAGGGTAACCATAGCTTAGTCATCAGGATAAATCGACAAAGCAAAGTCTCTTTGAGAAAGAGCCTCAAAGCGACTCCTCTGAAGGTCATTTCTGAACACAACGGTGTGGTTTTCAAAAGTTTGCATGATGGATCTATCCTAAGGACTGCGAACCTGAAAAATCAAGAAAGAAAATAATATATTGTTAGGGAAAAATACACTACATGCAGGGGTTAGTGTTAATAATAGTCACAGCAAACATAATGCAAATGGTATGGTAATACGGTAACGAAAACACAATTCATGAAGATATTAATTAACATGTTAATACTAATAATAACAATACTAATAATGAAATGAAATCATGAACTAAAGTAATAACAACTATGCATGAGCAAAAATAAATAAATACTACTACTAAGATTTGTGATTTAAGCTCTCACTGAGCGCTCCGTTTAATGTCGGAAGCTCGACATTAGAAATAGGGAAGAATTTCAGTCGTCTGGAGGAGCGGGAAGCTCTTCCAACTTGCAACTAGAGTAGAATTCTTTGTTTTCCGTCGAATGGTAATTCTTAAGTCTTTGCCCATTTACTATGAATGGTTCACATGAATTTCCTTCGATTTCGACTACACCGGTGTTTAGAATCCTAGTAACTTTGAATGGTCCAGACCATCTAGAACGTAACTTTCCTGGGAAAAGTTTAAGTCGAGAGTTGAAAAGAAGAACTGTGTCCCCCTCTCTAAACTCTTTTCTTGCTATTCTTTTGTCATGCCACTTTTTGGTTCTTTCTTTGTAAATGCGGGCATTTTCATAAGCATCAAGTCTCAGTTGTTCAAGTTCATGGATGTCTAGAATCCTTTTCTCGCCAGCTGCCATGTAATTGGTGTTTAGGGTCCTTATGGCCCAATACGCCTTATGCTCAAGTTCTACGGGCAGATGACACGACTTTCCATAAACCAGTTTAAACGGGGTGGTTCCTATAGGAGTTTTGTAAGCAGTTCTATATGCCCAAAGAGCCTCGTGAAGTTTAATCGACCAATCTTTCCTAGATGTTGCAACGGTTTTCTCAAGTATCTGGTTAATTTCTCTATTGGAAACTTCGACTTGTCCACTGGTTTGAGGATGGTAAGGTGTCGATATTCGAAGTCGGACCCCATATTTGAGCAATAATTTTTCAAATATGTTTGAAATAAAATGAGATCCTCCATCACTTATAACAACTCTCGGCACTCCAAATCTAGGAAAAATAGTATTTTTAAATAACCTAATAACTACTCGTGCGTCATTGGTGGGACAAGCTATCGCCTCGATCCATTTTGATACATAATCTACTGCGACGAGTATATACTTGTTTCCACAGGAGGAGGGAAAAGGGCCCATGAAGTCAATACCCCACACGTCAAAAACTTCCACTTCTAGAATACCTTTTTGCGGCATCTCATCGCGTCTAGAAATGTTACCTGTGCGTTGGCACCGGTCGCAGTTTAAGACAGCGATATGGACGTCCTTCCAAAGGTTAGGCCAAAATAGCCCTGATTGCAGAATTCTTGCGCAAGTCTTAGAGGTGCTCGCATGCCCTCCGTATGGTGCAGCGTGACAATGAGATATGACATCTTCTATTTTAGATTCAGGGACACATCGACGGAATATTCCATTGGCGCCTCTTCTAAAAAGTAAGGGCTCATCCCAATAGTAATTTTTTAGATCGTGAAAGAATTTCTTCTTTTGCTGGTAGGTTAAATCAGGTGGAAGCACTCCTACTGCTAGGTAGTTGACAAGATCAGCGTACCAAGGCAGTGAGGCTTCTACACGACATGAAACTTCGTTGGGTTCTTGAAACTCCAAAGGGTCTTCTTGGTTCTCACTTTCATCTTCCATATGGGCTATAAGTCTATCATACGGGGAATCATCGTTAATGGGAACTGGTTCCGGCTCTTGGTGTTCTATCCTAGAAAGGTGATCCGCTACTACATTTCCGGCTCCTTTTTTATCCTTTATTTCCAAATCGAACTCTTGTAGAAGCAGGATCCATCTCAAAAGTCTAGGCTTAGCATCCTTCTTATTCAATAAGTATCTAATTACAGCGTGATCGGTGTAGACAACTATTTTTGCTCCTACCAAATAGGAACGAAATTTATCTAATGCGAAAACAACAGCTAGAAGTTCTTTTTCTGTGGTTGCGTAGTTCAGCTGTGTGCTGTCCAAGGTTCTACTCGCATAGTAGATAGCATGAAGCTTTTTGTCCTTTCTTTGACCTAAAACAGCGCCAATGGCAAAATCGATAGCATCACACATTATTTCGAATGGTTTACTCCAATCTGGTGGCTGCATAATAGGTGCGGAAATTAAAGCATTCTTGAGTAGCTCAAAGGCTTTCAAACAATCTTCATCAAATATAAATTCAGCATCTTTCATTAGCAACCCGGTCAGTGGTTTAGTGATCTTAGAGAAGTCTTTAATGAATCGTCGGTAGAAACCGACATGTCCAAGAAAACTGCGGATTTCTCTAATGGTTTTCGGAGGCTGAAGGTTTTCTATTATTTCTATTTTGGCTTTGTCTACTTCAATCCCTCTTTCGGATACAACATGTCCTAACACAATCCCTTCTCGAACCATGAAATGGCATTTTTCCCAATTCAACACCAGATTGACTCTGACGCATCTCTCGAGAACCAATTCTAAGTTCAATAAACATCCCTCGAAACTTTGCCCACAAACAGAGAAATCGTCCATAAATACCTCCATTATATTATCTATAAAGTCGGCAAATACGACCATCATACATCTATGAAATGTTGTAGGTGCATTGCATAGTCCAAATAGCATCCGTCTATATGCAAACGTTCCATAAGGAGAAGTGAATGTAGTCTTTTCTTGATCGTTGGGATGAATAAGAATTTGAAAGAATCATGAGTATCCATCTAAATATAAGAAATATGAATGTTTAGCCAGTCACTCAAGCATTTGATCTATAAAGGGCAAAGGAAAATGATCTTTTCGAGTGGCTTTATTCAGTTTTCGGTAGTCTATGCACATCCTCCATCCAGTTTGAATACGTTTTGCTACAGATTCTCCTTTTTCATTACTGACCACCGTTACTCCTCCTTTCTTAGGTACAACATGTACTAGACTGACCCAACTGCTATTTGATATCGGATATATGATACCAGCTTCTAAGAGTTTTTGTACTTCTTTCTTGACTGCATCGCCTATGATAGGGTTTATCCTTCTTTGATGTTCCCTAGAAGTCTTACTATCATCTTCCAGTATAATGCGATGCATACAAATGGATGGGCTTATCCCCTTGAGGTCAGAAATATTATATCCCAGTGCAGTCGGATACTTCCTTAGAACATGGAGTAACTTCTCAGTTTCTATCTGTCCCAAGTCAGCGTTAACTATGACTGGTTTTTCATGCTTTGTATCAAATAATTCGTAACTTAGATTTTTGGGTAGCGATTTTAATTCTATAGCAGGTTTTTGTTCATCGGACGATGGTTCGGGTGCTAATGCAAGACATTCTTTCGAATAGTCATCGACGAATGGTTCGTTACAATTATCATTTTCGAATAGAGAAGGTTCGGTGAATTCAGGTGATTTCACTTCCAATTCTTTTACCATTCGTCAATGATATCTAGCAAACAACATGAGTCATTAATAGCTGGGGCTTTCAAGAATTAAGCTAAAATGAATTCGACTTTTTCTTCTCCTACTTCGAAAGTCAGCTTTCCTTTCTTAACATCAATTATAGCTCCGGCTGTTGCTAAAAATGGTCTTCCTAATATAATCGGGACATTGTAGTCCTCCTTTATGTCCATTATCACAAAATCAGTCGGAATGAAGAATTGACCAATTCGAACAGGGATGTTCTCCAGCATACCTACAGGATATTTGACAGAACGGTCCGCAAGTTGCAGGGACATTTTGGTTGGTCTCAATTCTCCTAATTCGAGTCTCTTGCACGTAGATAACGGCATCAAACTAACACTGGCCCCTAAATCGCATAGACCGTTGTCTATAACGTACTTTCCTATTACACAGGGTACTGAGAAACTCCCTGGATCTTTAAGCTTAGTTGGCATGTTATTTTGAAGTATAGCGCTACACTCGGCAGTGAGCATAACCGTTTCGTTATCTTCGAGCGTTTTCTTGTTAGATAGAATTTCCTTGAGGAATTTCGCATATGAAGGCATTTGGGTTATGGCTTCCGTGAATGGTATAGTAACATTTAGTTGTTTCAGGAGTTCCACGAATTTCTTAAATTGCCCTTCATTCTTGTTTTTGGCTAATCTTTGCGGATAAGGTATAGGTGGTTTATATGGTGGTGGAGGCACATAAGGTGTTTCCTTCTCCATGACTTCGTTACTCTTATCATCTGCATCATTGGTTTTTGGTTCATCTTCCTTCTCAGTTCCTTTCTTTGGACTTTGATACATGGCCGGTTTTGTAAGTCTAGGGTTAACCGGTCCATCATATTCGGTTCCGCTTCGCAAAGTTACGGCATTTGCTTGCCCTTCTGGGTTAGGTTGAGGTTGACCAGGAAAAGTTCCAGACGGGGCTGGTATTGTTTGTTGTTGTTGGGCTACTTGAGTAATCTGGGTTTCTAACATTTTGTTATGCGTAGCCATTGCATCAAGTTTGCTAGTCATTTGCCTCATTAATTCGCTTGCATGAGCGTTTTGGTTCGCAAATTCCTTATTCTGCTGTATCTGGGCGTTCATGAAATTTTCCATCATAATCTCCAGATTTGACTTTCTAGGTGCTTGTGGAGCGGGTGGTCCTACCTTATGAAAACCAGGTGGTACAGCAGGTGTCGAACTTGGTGGTTGCAAAGCATTATTGTTTTTGTAAGAGAAGTTCGGATGATTTCTCCAACCAGGATTAAAAGTATTTGAGTATGGGTTTCCTTGGGTATAATTCACTTGGTCCGTGGAAACACCGGTTAACACCTGACATTCGGCGTTTGTATGTTCAGGGGTACCGCATACTTCACAATTAGGACACACAGCAGCCACGGTAGAGGTTGGTTGTGTTACGGCCAAATTTTCTATTTTTTGAGTTAGTGCATCCATTTTAGCATGTATGCGGTCTATTGCACTAACTTCGTACATTCCGCTTTTCAAAGTTGGTTTCTCTGTAGAAGCATGTTCTCCTCCCCATTGGAAGTGATTTTGAGCCATGTTCTCTATGAGTTCAATGGCTTCCTCGTACGGATTATCCATTAAAGTGCCACCAGCAGCAGCACTTAGGTTCATTTTCGTGTTGTACAACAGACCATTATAGGAAGTATGGATTATCAGCCATTTTTCGAGTCCGTGATGTGGGCAAAGCCTCATCATGTCTTTATATCTTTCCCACGCGTCAAAAAGAGATTCATTGTCTTTTTGTTTGAATCCGTTAATTTCTGCCCTTAGCATAGCTGTCTTACTTGGAGGAAAATAGGGGGTCAAAAAGACTCTTTTTAGATCATCCCATGAAGTAAAAGAATTCGCAGGCAGAGACTGGAGCCAAGCTCTAGCTCTATCTCTTAAAGAAAACAGGAAAAGACGGAGTCTAATTGCTTCTTGGCTAACACCATTTGCTTTCACCGTGTCAGCATATTGCACGAAAACAGATAAATGTAAGTTAGGATCGTCCGTAGGACTTCCTGAAAATTAGTTCTGCTAAACGGCTTGTAATAGTGAAGTCTTCAACTCGAAATCGCGTCTTTCGATTTTTGGGGCAGCAATGCTGCTATGCGGTTCATCTTGCGATGGGACAGCGAAATCCTTGATAGGACGATTTTACGGGTGTTGGGCCATGTTTTGTTCCGATTCGGTTTTGGTTTCGGAATCAGAATAAGAAACGATAGGATCTGGAAGGAGATATCTTAAGCAGTAATCGTTGATTCGGCGCCTCAACAAAATAAAGCGCTCGATTTTGGCAATCGGTTCCACTGGCTCTTCACTTTGTGAGCGAGTGCTGGGCATAGGATTGACAAATTAAAAAAATAAAGAAAAATTGCCTTAGTCGTTACTGTGCAACGAAAGAGACACAACAAGACTAATTCAATCCCCGGCAACGGCGCCAAAAACTTGATCGCGACTTTACGTGTTTCGTCGGATAGATACTGCAAGCATACAGGGTATCACGTAGTTTTAAAAGATTGTCGAACCCACAGGGATTGATAGTCGAAAGGAAGTGTCCTAAAGTTGCGGTGCAAGGCTAAAGCAGGAAGTTGTCACGGATAAAAGTGTTAAAGAAAAATAACTAAAATAAAAGGTTTTAGAACAAATAAGGAAACTGAGACCGTAGAATGATTTCCAGGGTTCTTAGGGACTCTATAGGCTCCGAGACTGAAATGGATGTAGAAGTTGTTCTGAAGGAAATACCGATCTAAAGGATTAATCTCACACTCTCGCGCTATTGATCGAGCCACGCCTGATAACCCTGAGATTTTGCTCTCGCTCGCTCGGTAATTAAAATGCGCTTTTTAAAAATGGGCAAGACCGAAAATATTACCAAAAGCGCTCTCGCTGTGTTTAGGATCCAGTGTTTTGTGCCTACTATCTGACGTATAGCTCAAACTCTCGCTCTGTTGGACTCGTCTTAGTGCATTTCTCACTCTCGTGATGAAATGTTGTCAGGCAGCCTCTCGCCGTCGCGACTGGTCTACTTGAAGTTAACTTAGACAACAAAACCTGAATTTTAAACATGCACGACAGCGTTGGTAGTCCTACAGAGTCCTGTCGAGACGACGATCCTCAAACTACGGGCTCATACGAATTTAGTTACACATTATCAAACATAATATTAAAACGTTAATGATACTGGTTTCTAAATCACACATACTGTTTTGGTTCTGTTTTTAGAAAATTCTGTTTTTAGGGTTTTTATTGAAATATTTGGTGTAATACATAAACAATAAGAATTAATAATGCTGTAAATAAATAATGGAAACAATGAAGTAATAACCTGTAAAAACTGCAATTAAATAAAGGAAATGAACTTGTATTGATTCTGAAAAGGATCCAAGTACAACAGAACAATGAAAAGAAACAAAACAGCAACAAGCGTGATAATCACTCAGTGTGAGGAATTATCACTTTGCCAAAGTAATTTAACGTGGTTCTGGTTCGATTTCGGCAGCGCTTCCGCAAGGTGAAATTGGACAATTAATGAAGGCCTGGGAGGTCCTATAAATAGGCAGCGGTTGGCTCCAAAAACGGTTGAAGAAGATTTGAAATTCAAAATGCGTGAAAACTGTTTCTGGAAAAAACTGTTCCCGCGATACATGGCAAACGCCATATGCCAATGGCGAACGCCATTTGGCTAAAGAAGGAAGTCTGGCACTTTGGGACAATGGCGAATGCCATTTGGTTCCCCTTTGGAAATGGCGAACACCATTCTTTTAGAGGAAGGCAGAAAGTGCCAGTTCTTCTCTTTTTCAACTCTTTTGCCAAGGTTCTTGTCCTTTTCTTCAATCAAGATGATACTGGTCCTGAAATCACAAAGTAAAGGAAAACATAAGTACATGATACAAAATACGATAAAAACTCGATAAAAATACGACTAAACATGCACAAAATGAATCGAAATAACCTATACGAAATCGAGTCATCAAAACTCAAGTCACACAAGATGAATCAGTAAGCAACACATTCCAAACATGCATCAAAATTAATGAAAACATCTGCTTATCAATCATGCAAGCAAACCAAAGGACATGTGAAGCAAAGAGTGAGAACATGTCACATAAAACAACTTAAACCCAAAGGGTCAGAACCTCTAACATGTCATTCAAGTCAAACAATAGGCCTCATGCATTGGTTGTATCAAACAAGGAAACATTTCACAAGATTAAGTCAAACATGCCATTGAATTCAAGTCAAAACAACATCAACTTAGAAAATCAAAATCAAATAGGAAAATGGATCAACGAGGATGACTCTAAATCCATAAACAAGCTCAAACAGAATAGGATCACACTATATAATCATTTCAAGCATCAATCAATCACAAGTAAACAAATGCACTCAAACTAGGTCAAGTGTCTAAGCATGCTTCAATCAAATTCAAACCACAAGTAGGTATCAACCAAAAATAGGAAAGTGATCCAATAAATTCCCAAAAAATAAACAAAGGCAAGTTTGAACATCCAATTAACAAGTAAAAAAATATTGGAATAGAACTAGCTCAATAGCATGTTCAAAAGTGCTCCACAAGTCAAGATATGCACATAACCGAGTAAAGATCGAGGGTCCATAAAAGTTGAATGGAAAGTCACTTAAAGTAACTTAAACCATCATTAAACCTGGATCAAAACAACCTCATATCAATGTCTAATAATGGCCAAGAGATTGGTCTCAAAAGGTGAACAAAAGTCACAAAAGTTCCTAACCTTTGAGAAAGGGTATCATTGGAAACATATCTTCAAATTAAAACAAAATAAAATATTAAAAAGAAATTAAAAATAAAATAAAATTCATGAAAAAATAAATAAGACAATAAGGAACATACATGATTTTTTTTGAAAATTTTTAATAAAATGAAGTATTTTTAATAATTAAAAAGAAAACGAAAATCAAAGGGAAAATAAAAATAAGTGTTAAAAATGAGGGGTGTATTAGCAATGAAGAAACAAGGCCACCACGCATCTGGGCCTAACCAGGGGGTGTTAAAAGAAAGGGCGCAAGGTCCATGGAACAAAGCATCAGAATTTTAAGAAAAAAAAAAGAAAAAGAAAAATGAAATAGCTGTAACAAATAATTCATGTAGGAACAATATCAATTGGGCAGCTTCACTTAAGTCACAAAAAAACAAAAAGTCAAACACAAACCAATCACAACTCGCCACAACATCATCTTCTCCATGCGTATGCAAACCCATCGTGGAAAAAAAACACCCTGACCGGAAAAAGGACCAGTCCGGCCGGCCACCGCCGGCAACAGCTAGCGCGGCCGGGAACGCGCGTGAACCACCCTTCCTCCTCAGTTTTTCGCGTAGAATGCAAATATCAACTTAGTTTTTAGTAAAGAAACCTCTAAGACCATGAAAAGTAAGCTTAAAGAAAACATACACATGAATTCACCAACTCAAATCAAAACAAGCAGCATACCATTTTGCACAGGGTTCCAGGTAGAGCTCAAATCTACCATCCAAAATCATTTAAAGTCACTTAACAGCCATGAAAAACGAACTCGAAAGTTCAACACACAAACTTGAATCGGAGCAAACTAAAACAACAACCATTCAAACATTGCCTCTACTACAAGAGGACTTCAGATGCACCAGAAATAAGTTCAATATGCGTTTATCATGAGAGATCCAAACGGAGGAAATTTACCTAACGGAGAGAGTCCGTTGCTCCTTTAACTTCTTGCAAGAGCTTCAGAAAATTGGTTAGATTCCTCTTTTAAGCTTCAGAGAATGAGAATCAAGCAGTGGAATGGAGAGAGATGTCCGAAAATTCCAAATCCGAATGGGAGAGAAAAGAGAGAATGCGTGTATATTTTTTCCTGAACTTACCAACTGCTGCCCTTTTCTTTCTATTCTAGGGTTTGTTTTTGCTTATATATGAAGGGTTATGAGTGGTTAAATGGGCCTGAGGGAGTGGAAAACTTGTTTTGAAATATTTTGCCAAGAATACCAAGTTGTGAGAGTGGTTCGGATAGCACATGGGAAGAGTGGTTTGTTGTGATATTTTCAGTAGGAGGGTGTGTGGAAAGAATGTACAATGAGCTGGCACGTGATGGATGAGAGAATGAGGGTAGGTTGTACACTATGCCTTTCCAAGTTTGGCATGGAATTCAAATTAATGTACAAGGAAAGTAGTGTATGTTTGGCCATTTGTATTAGAGAGAAAAGAGAGTGCATGCGCATGAAATAAGGTTGGGAGGGCTGCTGCATGATCATGCCAAGGTTTTGCCAAAATACACATCACAATTTCATGTTTGAAACAAGTTAAAATGTCTAACTTTAAATGATCATATCTTGGTGGAAACAAAACCATTTAATGCATTCTTTGGATCACAAGAAACTAGGGATCAAAATGAACAAGTTTGGTGTCCAACATACTTCAATTTGACAATTGAATCAATGGAAAAAATCAAGTTGAAAACATGTGTACAAAGTTGTCCCAAATAACTTAGAAAAATTCTAAGTCTTTAGTGAAACCATAAGTTGAAAATGTCACACTTTGAACATTCATAACTGCATGAAAAATAACCCAAATGGTATGGTTCTTGTATCCATTTTGAAGGGAAAACTTCAATCTACAACTTTCATGTGGAGAAGATTTTGAAATAAGCCCTTGAACATGGCGAAAAATGGTCTTTAAAGTGTTTAGAAACTTACTAAAAATAGTAAGTTTCTAAAAACCTAAGTTTCCATTTTTGGCAACTTTTCCAAATTCTTGATTTTTTGTGAACCCTTGAACATCTCTTGACCAAATCTTGTCCATGGACCATATTTGACTTGAAAATCATGATGCTGACGTCAAGAAGTCAGGAGTTGACTTTTTCGCTGCACAGTTGACTTTATTCCCCATTCTATTGATTTTTAAACCTCTGATCAATTGAAACTCTTCTGAACCAACTTGATGGACAATTCTCCAATCCTAGACACTTGAGGAGATGAGGAATATTATGGAATCAAGTCTTGCCCAAAAAATCAGAAATAAACTAATTTTTTGGCAAACCCTAGTTTTGGTGCCTTTAGTCTAGGAGGAATCAACACATCCTCCAAATCCAAATTCCTCTGAGTATGATGTGTATCCAGTCAGACAATGATGAGATGTGCCATTTGATGATGATAAAAACTCAAAGAACATGCCCATTGGAGGGTTAAACCCAAGAATCTCAAAACCCTAATTTGAACCATCATGCAAGGAGAGTGTGATGCCCTTGTAAACTCTTGCCAATCTTGATCTTATAATGAGATGATGGACCAATTAAGACACCTTGAAGCCTTAGGCTCCTTTGTGGCTCAAGAAATTATAGTATCAAGAAGTTTCTCTCTTCTTAGCCCCTTGGACAATACACATGAACTTTGCTTGAACCTCTGGAAAACATCTTCTTCTTATGAATGAGGTTAAATGCCTTGATCCCATGCTAAGAACCAATGATATGCAAAGATGATAATGCAAGAATGAAATGAAACATAAGCCAGTTAGTGCCAAAAGTAAGAGGGAAAATTTTGAGGTGTTACAGTTGTCCCTATTTAAACTTATTGAATCCGAGGGTATAGAAGCAACGACTTTCAGACAATCGGGATACAGGGAGATTGAATACCAAAATAACCTGGAAATTTACAACCTGTGGGGGTAATGAAAATGGATTGAAAACGACTACGACAGAAAGCGGACTCGAACAGAAATGGACGAGTACGACCGAAAGCGGACTCGAAAAGAAAGACCGGCCAAAAACGCTCTTTCAACAGCAAGCGAGTACGACCGAAAGCGGACTCGAAAAGGGTAAACAAGTACGACCGAAAGCGGACTCACTATAGAATACACGAGTACGACCGAAAGCGGACTCGAAAAGAAAGACCGACCGAGACCGCTCTTTCAACAACAAAAATGAATACGACCAAAAGTGGACTTACTGGAGATATGAGAACAAACGAGTACGACCGAAAGCGGACTCGAAAAGAAAGACCGACCGAAAGCGCTCTTTCAACAACCACATGAGTATGACTGAAAGCGGACTCAGTGGGGATACAAAGGCAAACGAGTACGACCGAAAATGGACTCAAAAAGAAAGACCGACCGAAAGCGCTCTTTCGACAACCACATGAGTACGACCGAAAGCGGACTCAGTGGGGATACAAAGGCAAACGAGTACGACCGAAAGCGGAATCGATAAGAAAGACCGTCGAAGACGGAATTTCAAAGAAAGGATATACCACATAGGATAACTTCTACTGGGGATAACAAAGAATGCGAGGACAACCAAAGACGAACTCGAAAAGAAAGACCGGCCGAAAACGGACTTTCAATCAACAAACGAGTACGACCAAAAGCGGACTCAAAAAGAAAGAACGAGTACGACCGAAAGCGGACTCGAAAGGAAAGAACGAGTACAACCGAAAGCCGACTCGAAAGGAAAGAACGAGTACGACCGAAAGCGGACTCGAAAGGAAAGAACGAGTACGACCGAAAGCGAACTCGAAAGGAAAGTCCGACCAAAACCGCTCTTTCAAAGATTAGTAGAATCAACAGATCTACAAAGATGACTCCACTGGGGATAAGAGAAATCTAAACAAACAACTCCGCGGGGGAGTGTAAGAATGACCAACAAGAAGGACGAATCCACTGGTTGCGGTGTAATGTTAAACAACATCTCTTGAATGATGCTACTTTCTTCTAGGGAAAGAAACCGGTAAAGGCTATCAAACCTGGCTTATGCTTCGAATGCATATGTTTGAATTTTTCTATAGCGTAATGCTCCATACGAAATGGAAATGCTACGCGCTTGGGAGGATGCCATGCAAAAGAAGTGTCTCAGCAAAATAAATGTTGAAGACCAAGGCAACTCCACCGGGGATGACAAATTAAATTTTCCTCTGAAATAAGAGACCCTGCTGAGAAAGACTTCACTCTGCTGAGGAAGACATTGATCACAAACTCTGCTGGAGATGAAAGCTCCGAGAGAAAACCCACTCTGTTGGGGATGGCTATGAACGAATATTGAAGATGGAACCCAAAGAGAAATTCTCTCCGCTGGGGATTACCAACTGACTTCTACCGGGATCTGAAAGAATGCCAATAACAATTGGACTTAAGACCTGCTAGGGATATCAACTGTTGTTGAACAAACCACTGAGAGGATCACCACCAAACTCTGCTTGGGCAGACAATTCAATAATTTCGATCCTGCTTGGGAGATGCTCTTACCTTTACCCCACTGGGGAATATCAGTCAATACCAGCGAATCTGCTTAGGGAACGTTAGATGATGACATCAACTCTGCTAAAAGGTAACATCAAGCTTACCCATCTGAGGGGACTAACTCATACCATTGTTGGTGAGAAAAAACACTTCTTGATTAACTGAGTGCTCAGATCCTGTGGGGAAAATAACATCTTTACCCAAAGAAGATATTCCATAAGTCTCTTGTCAGGGATGCATCAACATCAACTTCTGATTGTTTGCTGAGAAAGTGATGAATCTATCACAACTCTAGCTGGGGAATTAATCTTCTGTACTCTGCTGAGGAAGATAATTCTCGACACCCTGGTTGGGAAAACAACAACCTGTTGAGGAGGATGAACTTTTCAATGTCGAGGAGAGTAGCTCTACTGGGGAAGAACAAACCTGTTATCCTGCAAACAAAATCAACAGAAAGTTCTATATGCAAAAAGGCTACTCCTACTACCATTACAATGACCGTTGCCTAAGCAATTTCCACTATTTTCTGATATGCTTCGCAAAGCCTAACATTTTCGCATGCAATGTTTTATCAAAATATCGGACGTTTTCACAAGCAAAGCAGTAAAAGTAAAAACAAGAATGAAAATCTCTTGGAGTGAAATGAAAGTTTTATTGAATGAATTGGCCTGTAAATAGGCATTTACATCTAGAAGCAATTCCTGAAAAGAGGTAATTGCGCAAAAAGAAATAAAAGAAAATACACATGTCGGCAATGTGGGGAACAGACATCCACCATGGTTCAATTCAGCTATGACCCAATATGCCTCGCTTATCCGCAGATGCTTTGGCCTTCAAAAAGACTGACTGGACTGATTCCTTTCCTTTGAAATTTCCGTATACCAAAAGTGTTCACAGATCGAACACAGATCATAGCCTTTGCTTTTAAAATCCCTAACTTTTGCCTGGATCGCCCTTTTCAGGTTTTCGATCCACCGAGATACCCATTTTTGCCAAAGTTACCTTTTCAGGTTTTCAACCTTGCGGGTTTATTCTTTTCCTTTTATCCCTAATTTTTGCCCGAACCTTTTCTTTTTATGGTTCGCCAGGATGCCCCTTTTTTTCCTGGACTTTCTTTTTGTGTCCAGCGGGTGTCTTTTATGCAAAGTATTTTTTGACTACGTCTGCGTTCACAGGGGACGTAAAATCTTCGCCATCCATAGTTGAGAGTAATAAGGCTCCACCAGAGAAAACCTGTCTTACTACATATGACCCTTCGTAGTTTGGAGTCTAATTTCCCCTGTGATCTATTTGAGGAGGAAGGATCCTTTTCAAAACCAATTCACCAGCCTGAAAACACCGAGGACGTACTTTCTGATCAAAGGATTTCTTCATCCTGCCCTGATACAACCGACCGTGTGCAATGGCTGCCAATCTCTTCTCTTCAATAAGGTTCAGCTGATCCAGTCTGGAACGCACCCACTCATCTTCATCAAGCTTTGCGTCTGCCAGAATTCTTAAAGAAGGAATCTCGACCTCTAATGGTAGAACTGCTTCCATACCATATACCAGTGAGAAAGGAGTTGCCCCCGTCGATGTGCGTACTGAAGTACGGTAACCGTGTAAAGCATAAGGCAACATCTCATGCCAGTCCTTATAGGTCAGTACCATTTTCTGCACAATCTTCTTGATGTTCTTATTTGTTGCTTCAACAGCCCCATTCATCTTCGGACGATAGGGAGAAGAGTTGTGATGTTCAATCTTAAAGCTCTGACATAGCTCCTTCATCATCTTGTTATTCAAATTGGAACCATTATCAGTAATGATTCTCTCCGGGACTCCATCTGGCAGATGATGTCCTTCTTGATAAACCTGGCTACCACTTGTCTGGGGACGTTGGCAAATAAGGCTGCTTCTACCCACTTCGTGAAGTAATCGATGGCAACCAAAATGAAACGATGCCCATTGGAAGCAGTAGGTTCAATCTTTCCGATCATATCAATGCCCCACATGGCAAAGGGCCAAGGCGATGACAACACATTCAGAGGAGGAGGTGGCACATGCACCTTATCTGCATAAATCTGGCATTTATGACATTTCCGGGCGTATTTAAAGCATTCAGACTCCATAGTCATCCAGTAATACCCCGCTCTCAACAACTTTCTAGCCATAGCATGCCCATTGGCATGGGTACCGAAAGATCCTTCATGAACTTCCTCCATTAACAGGTTTGCCTCGTGTTCATCAACACAACGCAGCAAGACCATGTCAAAGTTTCTCTTGTATAACACATCATCTTTGTTCAGAAAGAAACTGCCTGCCAACCTCCTCAGAGTCTTCTTGTCCTTGGTGGATGCACCCTCTGGATACTCCTGACTCTTCAGGAAAACTTAAATGTCATGATACCAAGGTTTACCACCTGACACACCTTCAACTGCAAACACAAAAGCTGGTCTATCTAGATGTATGATTATGATCGAAGGAGTTTCATTCCAACGATTCACCTTATACACCGAAGACAATGTTGCCAACGCATCGGCATCTGATTCTCCAACCGGGGGATATGATGGAAGTTAACTCTGTCAAAGAACGGTAGCAACCTTCTGGCATAGTTGTTATAAGGCACCAAGTTCGCTTGACGAGTTTCCCATTCACCTGTAATCTGATTAACTACCAACGTGGAATCACCATAAACATCGAGGTTTTTGATTCTCAAATCAATCGCTTCTTCTAACCCCATGATGCATGCTTCATACTCTGCCTCGTTGTTGGTGCATACGAACGCTAACCGGGCAGTGAAGGGTATATGAGAACCCTTTGGAGTTGTAATGATTGCCCCGATTCCGTTACCATATGAGTTAACAGCTCCGTCAAAGACTAACTTCCATTGAGATCCAATTTCAGGTCCTTCATCAGGTAAAGGTTCTTCACAATCTTTCATCTTCAGATACATAATATGCTCATCGGGAAATTCAAACTTCATCGGTTGATAATCCTCGATTGGTTGTTCAACGAGATATTCTGACAAAACACTTACCTTAATGACCTTTTGGGAAACATATTGAATATCGTATTCTGTTAGAACCATCTGCCAACGGGTTATTCTACCAGAAAGCGCCTGCTTCTCAAACACATACTTGATCGGATCCATCTTCGAAATCAAAAGGGTTGTGTGAAACGCTTAGCTGCCCAAGCGAGTGCACAACATGTTTTCTCCAGCATTGAGTACCTCGACTCACAATCAGTAAACTTTTTACTCAAGTAGTAGATAGCATGCTCTTTTCTACCTGACTCGTCGTGTTGACCGAGCACACACCCCATTGAATTCTCAAGAACCGTAAGATACATAATCAATGGCCTTCCTGGTACTGGCGGCATAAGGACCGGAGGTTCCTGCAAATATTCCTTTATTATCTCGAACGCCTTTTGACAATTCTCGTTCCACCTGACCGCTTGATCTTTTCTTAATAATTTGAAAATTGGTTCACACGTGGCTGTGAGATAAGAGATGAACCTGGCAATGTAGTTCATTCTCCCTAGGAAACCACGAACCACTTTTTCTGTTCTCGGCTCAGGCATTTCTTGTATGGCTTTTACTTTCGCAGGATCAACCTCAATACCTTTTTCGCTGACAATGAACCCCAGTAGTTTTCCATATCTCACCCTAAAGGTGCACTTGTTCGGATTCAACCTCAGTTTGAACTTTCTTAACCTTTCAAACAGTTTCTGAAGATTCACCAGATGCTCTTCCTCAGTTTGTGACTTTGCAATCATGTCATCAACATAGACCTCAATCTCTTTGTGAATCATATCATGAAAGAGGGTCACCATTGCCCGCTGATAAGTTGCCCCTGCATTTTTCAATCCAAAGGGCATCACTTTGTAATAGAATGTTCCCCACGGTGTTATGAATGTCGTCTTCTCCATGTCCTCTGGGGCCATTTTGATTTGGTTATACCCAGAGAAACCATCCATGGAGGAAAACACAGAATATTGAGCAGTGTTGTCAACTAACACATCAATTTGAGGAAGCGGGAAATCGTCCTTCGGGCTTGCTCTATTCAAATATCTATAGTCAACACACATCCTGACCTTTCCATCTTTCTTAGGCACAGGCACAATGTTAGCAACCCATGGAGGATAATTTGTCACAGCGAGAAATCTGGCGTCCAACTGTTTCTGAACCTTTACTTTAATTTTGACAGACATTTCCGGTTTCGTCCTTCTCAGCTTCTACTTAACCGGTGCACATCCTTCTTTGAGGGGTAGCCGGTGTACCACGATGTCAGTATCGAGCCCAGGCATGTCTTGGTAAGACCAGGCGAAGATATCCACATACTCTCGAAGCATTTCAATCAATCTTCCCTTTACGGCGTCTTCCAGAGTGGCCCCTATCCTCACCTCTTTTCTTGCGTCCTCGGTTCCCAGATTAACAACCTCAATCTCCTCCTGATGAGGAAGAATGACCTTCTCCTCTTGTCTCAATAGTCTGGCCAATTCCTCGGGTAGTTCACAATCTTCGACAGTCTCTTCTTCAGCCTGATAAATGGGATTGTCAAAGTCATATCGAGCCATAGTTGAATCATGAGTGGTGGAATCTGAACAAGGAAACCTGCATGATTGATGATTTATGTTTATTATGTATGCAACAAATAGAAACACATTGCCATTTTGATGTGATTTTTATGCACAAAAATAAAAATAGAAAAACAGGGATAAAAAATATTTGAATGTGAAAACATCCTTTATTAATGATGAAGTAAACACGCAAAAAGGTTAATGCCCTACAAACAAGAATCACTACGTCTTGGGCAGAACGTAGGATTAACATAGCAGGAAAACAAAAGCAATTACTCTAAGCCGGTCACTTGGATGACTTTCTCTGATGACCAATTGCAGAGGCTTTGACCCGGTGTACAGGGGCGAATCCAACTATCCATGTCGCAGTCACTGTCCCCTTCTTCGTCAATAGCATTGATTCTGTCAAAGAAAACACCAGCACTGGTAAAACGAACTGGACCATAGAATTTGGGTGGCCTATATCCCAGCCCATAAGTATTTATCTTCTCTTGAACCTCAACAACTTGACCCCACTTTTGTGAACTTCCAGCTTCAACCACAGCCCTGGCATCTTTGAATGAAGACATTGAGATCTCAGGCTGACTCACCACTGCAGGCTGCTCTACCACTTCAGACTGGATAACATCTTCAGGAGGTTCATCAGAAATCTTTACTGTCTCGAATCCTTGGCACAAAGTCTCGTGTATCTTACCATCAACTTCTACACACTTGAAGGTATAGACAACTAGCTTATCATAATGTCTTCCTCCCCACAAACTGTTACCACATGACCATCCACCATATATTTCAGCTTCTGGTGTAGCGTAGATGTCATAGCTCCAGCACTGTGAATCCATGGGCGTCCCAATAAACGACTGTAGGCCGGCTGGATGTCCATGATGTAAAAAGTAGCATCAAAGAACTCTGGACCTACTTTAATTGGTAGCACAATCTCTCCGAAAATGGACCTTTTGGAACCATCAAAAGCACGCACCACCAAATCACTCGGTGTGTATATCAACCCACATGTATCTAATTTCATTAAGGCTTTCTTAGGAAGAACATTCAACGAAGACCCAGTATCCACAAGTACATGAGACAACAATGACCCACGACACTCAACAGAAATATGCAAGGCATTGTTGTGGTTTCTCCCAACTGGAGTCAGATCTAAATCAGTGAAACCCAAACCATTGCCAGCGTTCACATGCGATACAACCCCTTTTAGCTGATTGACAAATATTTCCTGAGGAACATAAGCAGCGTTCAAAACTTTCAAGAGTGCATTTCTGTGAGCTTTTGAACATAACAACAGAGATAGGATGGAGATCTTTGACGGTGTTTGGTGCAGTTGATCAACAATCTTGTAGTCGCTTTTCCTGATAAGCCTCATAAACTCTTCCACATTCTCTGAAAAAGAGTTGTGAGCTGGCATTACTATAGAATCACTCACTACCGGTGTCTGCACGGTATCATCCATGATCTTCTTTCCCTTGTCTTGTTTAGAACCACTGGGTTGACCATCAGCAGGGATAAGGACCCTACCACTCCTTGTAACAACATCAGTTTCAACTTTACCTTCAGGGCTAGAATTTGCTGCCGAAGTTTCTACCAGTTCATGCTTCTGCCCATTAACAAAAACATCAGCGCCATAATTCCAAGGGATGGCTTTGGTACTTTCATACGGAATGGATTTAGGACCTGAAATAACAACCGGCGCTGGTCTCGCTGGTCCTGATATCACAACTGTTTTGAAAGGAATAATGATAGTGGCAACATCATCATTAACAACTTCTTTTTGCTGATCACATCGATCGAATTGCAAACAACCCTCATCAATCAAACCTTGAATTCCTGACTTCAATAAACCACAACCATTAATCTGTACCTTGCACTCTGAACAATTTTCATCACAACCGGGGTATACTCCACCCTTTAGCAGCCTGCTATTCACTACCTTCAACGGTGTCTTCAACTCATTCACATTCATAACCAAGTTCAAAGACTCACACTCTTTTATCACATCATTAACCCTTGGCCCACCATGGTTAGGCATTGGGTTCTGCACAACATTAGGTCCATCATTAGCAAAGCTGATAGCCTTTGAATCCACCAAGTCTTGGACTTTATGCTTAAAAGCTTTGCAGTCCTCAAGATGATGTCCGGGTGCCCCAGAATGAAAGTCACAGTGGGCGTTAGGGTTATAACCCGGAGGCGGAGTACCAATAGGAGGAGCCAAAGTCCTCTTTTCAACTAACTTCAACTGAAGCAAATGCTGAAACAATTGTGAATATGGTAGAGGTGGAGTATCAAAGTGTCTGTTCTGCTTAGGTGTGAATTGTTGTTGGCGCGGAGCACGATTCTATTGTTGAGGTGCTTCCAGAGGTGGAAGTGCTGCAGGAATAACCACTGAAGCCACCTACTGGTTATAGTTTTATTGTTGTTTCCCCTTTCCCCTATAGGATGAGACAGAATTGGCTTCTTCTTTCCTTTTATAGTTCACGTACGACTTCTTCCCCTCTGACTAGAAGATGATTCATCACTGCCTGAGACCTTCCCAGCTCTAATCCCACTTTCTACCATCTCACCTTACATGATCAAATCTGTGAACTTGCTTAGCGCACAAGGCAACAATTTCTCATAATAATGTTTGGGCAAGGTGTCCATGAACATTTTCAATATTTCTGTTTCCAACATTGGCGGCTGCATTCTCGCCGCCAACTCGTGCCATCTCTGCGCATACTCCTTAAAGGTTTCACTGCTTTTCTGGGACATGCTCTGTAGCTGTGTACGATTGGGAGCCATGTCGGTGTTGTATTGATAGTGTTTGGTAAAAGCACTTGCCAGCTCTCTCCAACTACAAACGTCTTTCCTCTCTAGCTACATATACCATTCCAGGGATTCCCCAGATAGGCTATCCTGAAAGTAATGCATCATCAACTTCTCATTCTTTGCATGAGCAGCCATTTTACTTGCGTACGCCCTCACGTGAGTCCTTGGGCAAGTCATACCATTGTACTTTTCAAAAGTAGGAGTCTGAAACTTGTGTGGGATAATGACGCCTAGAACCATCCCCATATCATCCAAGTCCATGCCCAGAGTATTTTGATCCACAACCCCCTTCAACTGCTCTTCAATCAGCCAGATCCTTTCATCATTAACAACAGGGATACCAGCATCCATGCTTCGCACAGAGAAAACATCGTCTTGCTGGTCATCATAGTGATGGCCATGAACTGCACAAATAGTGCTTCCTCCTCCTACCGAAGAAGGAATTGGCACTCCACCTTGAGCTTCATTATGAACAACATTTCCATTACCACCTCCGCCAGGAGGAATAACATGACCGCCATGTAGTACACCGTTCTCGTCTACTCTTACCACAAGAGGTTGCACCAGGGTTCTGAGCTCTTGTTTCCCTTGTGCGACTCCTTACATCATCTCCATCAATTGGTCAATACGTGCCTGCATGGAAGCCATTTCCGCTTGCATCTGTTCCATGATTCTCTTATGGTTGGACCGGGTAGAATACCGATGAATTGGCTGGTTATCAATCCTACCTGCAACCAAATAAAGGTTAGAAAAAAAAACCCGAGGCGAACCCCTGCTATTCAAAAATGGTTATGATCATGAAAATGCAAATGCAAGATGCAAACAAATATATTTGAACATTTCCAGGACATATCCGCTCTGATTCCATTCCATGAAACCGGGCAAGGGATATGACACACTATCGAAAAATAAATCCAAACCCAAAAAATACTACCGAATCAAACCATGGGGACAAACCCTCTCTAAAAACCAGAACTGCCAGAGCACAGATAGTTGAACCAAATATTCCGTTATCGAAAATAAAGTAGTTCCTACAGAAAATTCAAGCATAATCAAAGGTGACTCCATCAACAAACCTGATGGTAATCCAAAAAAAGATAAACAACAAAATCAACTACAACTCAATTCCAAACAAACTAGCTTCAATTTCCTCAAGAAGGTCCACAATGTTAGGATGTGCGGGTTGCTTTATCAGCCCTTTGATCAACTTGTTTCTTTTTGCAATCTCTTGGTTCAATTTAGCAATCTGCTCTTCAGCATTGTTGTCTTCGCGCCTCGACTTCTTGACCTCGGCTTGCAACTTGAGCTCTTCAATTTCCTTTCGTGCTTCCTTCCACTTGCCAAAGTAATGATCTTTCCTTGCTTTCACTACCTGAAGTTCTTCTTTCAATTCTCCATTCTCAATCTTGACCTCCTCCCACATCTCCTAATACGTGGCAAGCTCGTCTTCGGCTTTAGTCAAAAGTTTCCTGTTTTTCCTGCTAGCTTTGCCTGATGATTCAGCAACCATACTGACCTTTTTAAAGTGTTGAGCTCTGTCGGCAAAATCCGTCTCTCTTTTTTCTAGACTCTCTGTCATGTCCTGAACTTTCCATTTCAACTCTAAGTTGTCATGTAAAGCATTCTGTAGCTGACCACTCATACCAGAGTTTTCCACCCTCAGATCAAATACCAACTTTCGCTGCTTGTCGAATTCTTCGAGTGGTACAGTGAGTCTCTCTTCCACAATCTCTGGATACAAGGGAGGCGCCCGATCAAAAGGTAAATAAAACTCTTCTACCCTCTTCTTTACCCATTCAACATATGGAGAGAAAGCTTGATTATTGGGTTTACCCAAAACGGTTTTACCTCTCTTCTGTCTACTGAGCCAAGCTTTAGAAGCCTCTTGTGCAATAGCCACATCATTATTCATATGAAAATACAAAGATTCTTCTAAATCTTTTTCAGCTGGAGGATCTTTCAGGGCGTATACAAATTACCTGATAGCCAAAGACGGGTTGTAGTTAATACCTCATTTTCTTCCGATTAAGGGTACATTAGGATACTTGCCACAACTATGCAAAATGTCAGTCCCCAATAATCCCTTATCCACCCAAAGAATATCTTTAGCAGCTAGGCCCATCAGACGCTTACTCCACTCTAAAGAAGTCTTTGAATCCACGAAAGCACCTAATCGGGGTAAACGTTTGGTAAACCACTTGTAAAAAAGAGATGCGCAACAACAAACCACCCCACCTCGTCTTTTCTCATTCTTGTTGTACAGGGCGTAATGAAGATCACCTAACAAAGTCAGTACCGGATTCTGAGCTGTAAATATCTGAATAACATCCGTATCGACAAACTCAGACTCATTAGGGAATAACACAATGCCATATATACACAGAGCCAATATTACATTGAAAGCTATCCACCTCTTCTCCTTAGCTTCTTCTCGAGCCTTCTTTACCAAGTACTCCAAGTGATAGCCTCGGGATTTTCCCTTCTTAGAAAAATCAGGCTCCAATGTCGATTTGCTCAAATAAAGAGCCTTAGCCACTGCTTGGAAATCACAATCTCCTTGGGAACCATAGAAAGGAACACCTTCTTTGACAGGAATCCTCAAAATGTTGGAGTATTCTTCCAGGGTGGGAACCAACACATAATCTGGCATCACAAAGCACCTAAAGGAAGGATCATAAAACTGCATCAAGGTGTGTAGTCCATTGTATTCATACTCACTGAGACTTAGAACCAGGGATAATATCCAACCATACTTCTCTTCAAAGACTCCCAAAACTTCTGGACCATCCATACTCTGTAAACTGTCCAACGAACCAAGAGTGATCTTCGGGAACTTGTAGACGATGATGTGCTTCTCACCCCTCTTAGTGTCCATCCCTATGAACGCCCTCTGACTGGAATCAAAAGACTAGATACTACCTGAAATGCAAAAACATGAATTTCAGAACAAAATGGAATGCAATGTGAAGCATGGGATCAAGGTATCACTGCTCTGGACATGTGTTGTGCTGTTAACTGAACAAGAACCACAACCCAGAAAACCAGAATTCCAGAACATTGGACCACTGAGATAACCAGAAAACCAGGTAAATAACTATACACTGTCGAGAAATCCAGAAAACCGGGTAGGTTGAAGGTTTCGGTTACCTGCAGACCTGCAAACACCCATCCCTCTCACATGTGGGTACTAAGATCCTCAGTATCCCGGGCTCTTAGGTCGAGAAATGATGATACGTTCACCATTTCTGGTTTGGCATCATCATCAAAAAGGATATCCTATAGCAAGTTCCCAGCATTGGGTCCTCGGATCAAGAATGTGTAATGGGTTTTCCATTTCTGGTATGCCATTATCACATCTTAGGAGGAGTGCCGCAACTGAGTCCTCGGGAATGGTCATTAGAGTCGACAGTTCCTCAAGAGAATAACTACTGGCCTGTATCAACATACAGTAGCAGATATCTCTCGATAGAACCTCGTCTGACTGTGGGGATCGTGATCACCCGCACGTGGCCAACACCACGGGAGCGTCACGCCTGCCCACACTAAAACCTATGTGTATGCTCAAGCCTGGGTAGTGGGCTTATCTCTCAAAACCTCCCAACCCGCCAAACAGAAAACCAGCACAGCATAGCACAGTCCAGCATAATAATGAAATGCGATGCAATAAATGCGGTAAAACAGTAAAGCAGTAAAGCAATAATACAGTAAACAGCAATACAGTAAAATAGTAAAACAACAAATCGCAGCACCACAGTAAACATCCAATGAAAACAAACAAACAAGCGCTAGGACTGACTCGCTTAAGGAACCAGAGATTTTGGTCCACAAGAAGTCCCCAGCAGAGTCGCCAGCTGTCGCTCCTGAGGATTTGCATCCATGGTACAAACGCGAAAGTGGCGCGAAAAACAGAGTCGCCAGCAATGTCTATTTATCCCAAGCGAGGGAAAGGAAACACTGCGTAAACCTGAAGGAAGGGAAAAAGCATGGTCTCGCGACCAAGAGAAACGGGTAAGGGAGTCGGTTACGCGAAGGGAAGGTGTTAGCACCCAACACGTCCATCGTACTCGACGGGATCCACGCTTGTTGTCTTGATCAAAGGGTGTCGTCATCTGGAGCCCCACTGCTACTGGACCAGAGAAGGAACGAGAACGGAAAGAACGGAGAAACAAAGATGAAAAGAAAAAGAAGTGACTCGATAGGACGTCCTCGGAGTCCTAGGCCTACGTATTCCCTCGGGAACAGGAAAATCAGAGTCAACGTAGTTCGGACACAAACTAAGGGGGGAGGTTGCTCGCCAAGACATCGTCGTCTTGTGCCTACATATCCTCAATCGGACGAGGGAGAGAGGAAATCAGAGCAGTCGTAGTTCGACTCAACGGAGTCGGTTAGTGTTTTTTATGAGCGACGTCAAGTTCGCGTCCTGCAGTTAGGGTCGACGCCTGTTTGCGACTTAGACATAAAGTAACGTGCTCTTTTCTGAAAATGGTCTAGAACCAAACAATCCCAAAGGATAAAAATATTTTGAATTTGTTTTGTGTTTTTTAGACAGAAGTGTTTTAAGTTAGGACATAACTTAAGTCAAACATGCCATTGAATTCAAGTCAAAACAACATCAACTTAGAAAATCAAAATCAAATAGGAAAATGGATCAACGTGGATGACTCTAAAGCCATAAACAAGCTCAAACAGAATAGGATCACACCATATAGTCATTTTAAGCATCAATCAATAACAAGTAAACAAATGCACTCAAACTAGGTCAATTGTCTAAGCATGCTACAATCAAATTCAAACCACAAGTAGGTATCAACCAAAAATAGGAAAGTGATCAAATAAATTCCCAAAAAATAAAAAAAGGCAAGTTTGAACATCCAATTAACAATTGCAAAAAAATTGGAACAAAACTAGCTCAATAGCATATTCAAAAGTGCTCCACAAGTCAAGATATGCACATAACTGAGCAAAGATCGAGGGTCCACAAAAGTTGAATGGCAAGTCACTTAAAGTAACTCAAACCATCATTAAACCTGGATCAAAACAACCTCATATCAATTTCTAATAATGGCCAAGAGATTGGTCTCAAAAGGTGAATAAAAGTCACAAAAGTTCCTAACCCTTGAGAAAGGGTATCATCGGAACATATCTTCAAATTAAAACAAAATAAAATATTAAAAAGAAATTAAAAATAAAATAGAATTCATGAAAAAAATAAATAAGACAATAAGGAACATACATGATTTTTTTGGAATTTTTTAATAAAATGAAGTATTTTTAATAATTAAAAATAAAACGAAAATCAAAGGGAAAATAAAAATAAGTGTTAAAAATGAGGGGTGTATTAGCAATGAAGAAACAAGGCCACCACGCATCTGGGCCCATGGAACAAAGCATCAGAATTTTAGGGAAAAAAAAAAAGAAAAATGAAATAGTTGTAACAAATAATTCATGTAGGAAGAATATCAATTGGGCAGCTTCACTTAAGTCACAAAAAAAACAAAAAGTCAAACACAAACCAATCATAACTCGCCACAACATCATCTTCTCCATGCGCATGCAAACCCATCGTGGAAAAAGAACACCCTGACCGAAAAATGGACCAGTCCGGCCGGCCACCGCCGGCAACGGCTGGCGCGGCCGGGAACGCGAGTGAATCACCCTTCCTCCTCAGTTTTTCGCGTAGAATGCAACTATCAACTTAGTTTTTAGTAAAGAAACCTCTAAGACCATGAAAAGTAAGCTTAAAGAAAACATACACATGAATTCACCAACTCAAATCAAAACAAGCAGCATACCATTTTGCACAGGGTTCCAGGTAGAGCTCAAATCTACCATCCAAAATCATTTAAAGTCACTTAACAGCCATGAAAAACGAACTCGAAAGTTCAACACACAAACTTGAATCGGAGCAAACTAAAACAACAACCATTCAAACATTGCCTCTACTACAAGAGGACTTCAGATGCACCAGAAATAAGTTCAATATGCGTTTATCATAAGAGATCCAAACGGAGGAAATTTACCTAACGGAGAGAGTCTGTTGCTCCTTTAACTTCTTGCAAGAGCTTCAGAAAATTGGTTAGAATCCTCTTTTAAGCTTCAGAGAATGAGAATCAAGCAGTGGAATGGAGAGAGATGTCCGAAAATTCCAAATCCGAATGGGAGAGAAAAGAGAGAATGCGTGTATATTTTTTCCTGAACTTACCAACTGCTGCCCTTTTCTCTCTATTCTAGGGTTTGTTTTTGCTTATATATGAAGGGTTATGAGTGGTTAAATGGGCCTGAGGGAGTGGAAAACTTGTTTGGGAATATTTTTCCAAGAATACCAAGTTGTGAGAGTGGTTCGGATAGCACATGGGAAGAGTGGTTTGTTGTGATATTTTTAGTAGGAGGGTGTGTGGAAAGAATGTACAATGAGCTAGCACGTGATGGATGAGAGAATGAGGGTAGGTTGTACACTATGCCTTTCCAAGTTTGGCATGGAATTCAAATTAATGTACAAGGAAAGTAGTGTATGTTTGGCCATTTGTAGTAGAGAGAAAAGAGAGTGCATGCGCATGAAATAAGGTTGGGAGGGCTGCTGCATGATCATGCCAAGGTTTTGCCAAAATACACATCACAATTTCATGTTTGAAACAAGTTAAAATGTCTAACTTTAAATGATCATATCTTGGTGGAAACAAAACCATTTAATGCATTCTTTGGATCACAAGAAACTAGGGATCAAAATGAACAAGTTTGGTGTCCAACATACTTCAATTTGACACTTGAATCAATAAGAAAAGTCAAGCTGAAAACATGTGTACAAAGTTGTCCCAAATAACTTAGAAAAATTCTAAGTCTTTAGTGAAACCATAAGTTGAAAATGTCACACTTTGAACATTCATAACTCCATGAAAAATAACCCAAATGGTATGGTTCTTGTATCCATTTTGAAGGGAAAACTTCAATCTACAACTTTCATGTGGAGAAGATTTTGAAATAAGCCCTTGAAC
The DNA here is from genome assembly GCA_022829125.1 of Lathyrus tuberosus. NCBI lineage: Eukaryota > Viridiplantae > Streptophyta > Magnoliopsida > Fabales > Fabaceae > Lathyrus > Lathyrus tuberosus. The sequence continues at coordinate 7,917,657 of JALAZF010000277.1, forward strand.
ATGGCGAAAAATGGTCTTTAAAGTGTTTAGAAACTTACTAAAAATAGTAAGTTTTTATAAACCTAAGTTTCCATTTTTGGCAACTTTTCCAAATTCTTGATTTTTTGTGAACCCTTGAACAACTCTTGACCAAATCTTGTCCAAGGACCATATTTGACTTGAAAATCATGATGCTGACGTCAAGAAGTCAGGAGTTGACTTTTTCGCTGCACAGTTGACTTTATTCCCCATTCTCCTGATTTTCAAACCTCTGATCAATTGAAACTCTTCTGAACCAACTTGATGGACAATTCTCCAATCCTAGACACTTGAGGACATGAGGAATATCATGGAATCAAGTCTTGCCCAAGAAATCAGAAATAAACTGATTTTATGGCAAGCCCTAGTTTTGGTACCTTCAGTCTAGGAGGAATCAGCACATCCTCCAAATCCAAATTCCTCTGAGTATGATGTGTATCCAGTCAGACAATGATGAGATGTGCCATTGGATGATGATTAAAACTCAAAGAACATGCCCATTTGAGGGATAAAACCAAGAATCTCAAAACCCTAATTTGAACCATCATGCAACGAGAGTGTGATGCCCTTGAAACCTCTTGCCAATCTTGATCTTATAATGAGATAATGGACCAATTAAGACACCTTGAAGCCTTAGGCTCCTTTGTGGCTCAAGAAATTATAGTATCAAGAAGTTTCTCTCTTCTTAGCCCCTTGGACAATACACATGAACTTTCCTTGAACCTCTGGAAAACATCTTCTTCTTATGAATGAGGTTAAATGCCTTGATCCCATGCTAAGAACCAATGATATGCAAAGATGATAATGCAAGAATGAAATGAAACATAAGCCAGTTAGTGCCAAAAGTAAGAGGGTAAATTTTGAGGTGTTACAGGTATGTCTTACTATGTTTGAAATTTGTATTGTCCATATCCCATTGTTATTAGTATGTTGTCGCTTTGATATCTCTAATTTATGTACAAGTTTTAAAGTGCCAAGTATGATGTGTGTTTGTCTGCCCTGTAACTTTGCTTTAAATGAGAACTGGTTTTTTTGACCCATGCCTTTATGCTTGTTTTTACATCCATTGAATGTTAGCACAACAAGTATTTGTTTTCACCATGACCTGCCACTGCCTGTTTTAAGTGACATTACCTGAGTAACTTATTTCTATGCCATCATGTTTTATGCCTTGTTTTGCCTAGAACACGTGTGTTTAATTCATATAACCCTTGACCATATGGATGTTATTCTTGTTGTGTATTCATCATTAGAAACATGACTGATCCTACTTGTATCAACATGATGAGTGTGAAGCCATTTGTTTATGCTTATAGTCATGCCTAACCACTATTTGATTTGGATGTCTATATGTGTACAACCTCTATTTGAATCTTTGTTTTATGACAGCATTGTATATCTAAAATGCCATGAACTTGATGTGTAATTAAGTTGCTCAATTATCATCATGTCTTTGTATGCTTAACTATCATCATGTCTTTGTATGCTATCCATTTGGAAGTTTGCCTGCTGCCTTGTTTAATAATCCCAATGTATCATGACTTTTGGATCTTGTTATTTGACTGGTGTGTTAGCATTGGTGGTTGCATTTAATCCTATGAACTCTTTGCCTTGTGGAATGTACAATAACTGCTCTAATGACATTATTGCTTGTATGTACTAAATGTTGTTATTTGTTGATGTTTTACCCTGATGCTGTCACCCTATTTAACACTAATTTAACATGTTCTAAAACTCTCATTGATAGTTGGAGTAGTCTTGGAATATGTCATTGCTTGATCTGTCCTATTCCTATTTTCACCACTCATATTAACATGCTTGAGTTGCTTCTGAATTTTTGAAATATGTTTAAAGCTGACTGTACCATGTCTGACCCTGTGGTTGCCATCACATCATCATGCTATTTTCATCTGTTACTTTGAATGAATGATGTTGCTATTGTTTTGCTTGCTTGCACCTTAGTCAAATTAACCTTATTAATCATGTAATCTGGTTCTAAAACTTTCTTTTGCTTTCTTCATTTAACATGTTCAGTATTAAACTTCTGCTGTTCTTGAAACTCAACCTAGTGCCATGCTGTTTTGGATCCATAGTCTACGTGGTTGTTTATTAGTTGCATTCAAGTTATGTTATTTCATGATTTCCATTCGAATGTGTTGTATGCTTGCTATGCTGCCATGCCTGTGTTTGAATTTGTTACACTATGTATTCAAGTGTTCCATTACTTTGTGGATGTTCAGTTTACATGGTAGAAGCTTTGCTTGGTATTTAATATGTGTGGCAATTCATGTTGTTGAGGTTTTAAATAATGTGTTTCAGTTTCCTTCTAATTGGCAATGATTTGAGTGGTGAATGGCATGGCATTGATGTCTTCTTTCGTGAGCAGATTGTTGTATGGTTTGGTTTGCCTTTGTTCATTTTGTTCATATGCATGTGCAACGTTTATGTATCAATTAAGTTATGTTTATTACCTGATGTAACAGCCACCCCAGTGGCAAACACACACATGCACATGCACCCTTTAACCCTTGGGACTGGGGTTCGAATCCCCCTCGCCCCAGTCCTTTTATTTTATTTTCTGAATTTTGCTTTACTTTACATATATACATGTGTTGCCATTGTTTGTTAAAGATGCGCGCATGGTTCAGTTGGCTTTAGTTTTAAGCTTGCACACGCAGGGTCAAGGGTTCAATCCCTAGGAGTTCCCTTTCCTTCTTTTTTACCGCTTGTTTGTTTTATTTTTAAATTTATGCTTTAATTTCAAAACTTCCTAACTTGTTTGTTTTTCATCCTTTTTCTTCTATTCTTTTTGCTATTCGTTTCTAATTGGATCCACTTGTTTAATATAAAAAGAAATGGTTGAAAATGTTTAATCTTATTTGTTTTTATTCATGTGGAAATTGGAAATTCTCTTAAGGTTTTATTGCATTTCTTTTTTATTCATCTCATGATGTTATTTTTGTTTACCTTGTTTGAGCATGATCTAATATGTGTAATTCTAACCTTGCATGATATTATAACTTTGTTTCATCTTAATTTCTTGTTCATGTCTTTTTACATCATTATGTTAAATTCATATAATTATTTATTTCATGGTAATTTAAAACTGTTATCTTCCCCCAATTCCAAAGGAAAGTCCTCCTAAATTGACTCTTGAGTCATTAAACCACCCTTGCCTTAGCCTCATAATAGCTTATCCCATTTCTTTGCCTCATGAGAGCCTTGAAATCATAACTTAGTAATAGGTTATAGTTTTGAACTCTATGTGATTCTCACCATCATGAGAACTCACTTTCCCCCTATAACTTAGATTTAGAGAGGTATCGTGAACTCTAAAATGAGTTCATACTCATTTCCCCTTGGAACTTTGACCATAGTCAATGGTTCCTCCTTCACCCTTAGATAGGTGAACTACGGATACTCTGATTCCACTCCCGTCAGGATACGTAGGCGCAAGGTGCGATACCTTGTCGAGTATACTTAGATACTAACCCCTAGGGTTTCAACCTTCAGCGTAGCACCCTTAGCAAGCGAGTAAGACATAACAAGCTAAAACAAGAGGTTCCCGTAGAGTACTACGGACGTTTAGGATGCTAATATCTTCCCTAGGCGTAACCAACCCCCAAACCTTAGATCTCCCCCCTTTAGGTTTTTCTCGATCTTGAACCTTTCCTTTGGATAAATCAAAGCTCGGTGGTGAATTTTATGTTTTGTGATTCAAGTTAATTCAATAGCTTGTTATCTGATTCTCACCGCAACAGAAATGGCGACTTCACTGGGGAGACTTCTATGTTTTGAGGGTTAAGCCCACCTTGTCTTTGCTTGTTTTATTTTTGCTTGTTTGCTATGTTTGTATATATCTGGTTGATTACTTGTATATATGCTTTGCTTGAGATCTTTTGTTGACATGGTTCATGAGTGGTGAGATAAATCCTAACCCATATTTGAGTGCACTTATGGTAGGACGATGGTATATTCAAGGAGGCTTTGAGGGAGTCGATTCCTAAAAAAGTTAACTTAAGACACTATCACTCAGTTGAGGCCCTCTTGAGAGTCTAGTCATGTTGAACGAGTCTATTCGTGAAAACGTGCTACTTTCGACCTAGGTGCCCTTGATATTGAGGACTGTAGTTACCAAACCCCACTTGGCCTTTTAGGATGTAGTACGGTGACCATGATGGAGTCTATTTCTGAATTGGTTTTCACGCGATACTACACTCAGACGAGATTCTCTTGAGAATTTTATTGATTACCAAGTCATTTGGGAAGTCGATAAAATCCAAAAGATGGGTTGTCGACTCTGGGAACTTCTTAGAACCCTGTTCAACAGATGAAAACCAATAGTACATACCAAGGGGAAGGGTAAACCCTGACTCCATGCTCAAACCTATCCCCTTTGTTTGTGTTTTGTGTGTATCTTTGTGTGTGCTTTGCATTCATACATCATAAGCATTCATCTGTTTCATGGAACTCATATTTCTTTTCTTGTGAAATATCAGAGGGATATCATGGATAGCTCAAGAAGGAATACCATCAAATACACCTTCAAAAGTCCAAAATTGGATGACCTAAGGAGATTAGGAGACTTGTTAACAAACCCATAAGGATTCATAGACAGATATGGGAAGTTGTGGGTTTTGTTAAAGAAAGACATTGATGAAGGACTCCTCTCAACTCTGCTTCAGTTTTACGATCCAAAGTATCACTGCTTCACGTTTCCTGACTATCAACTCTTGCCCACCCTTGAGGAATACTCTCAGATAATTGGTTTGTCTATCAAGGATGAGTTCCCATTTCCTATCTTCGAGAAGGATCCTAAAGAGGAAGAAATAGCCAGGAAAACTCATCTGGAGTTAGTTGACATCAAAAGCAATTTAACTTCTAAGGGAGGAATTTTTTGGTTAACTGCTAAGTTTTTGTTTGAAAAGGCTCGTTATTTTGCTAAACACTCCAACCGGGATGCCTTTGAAGCTATTTTTGCATTACTCATCTATGGACTTTTCTTGTTCCCGAATATTGACAACTTTGTGGATCTGAACGCAATCAAAATCTTCTTGAAACAAAATCTGGTACCTACCCTGCTAGCTGAAGCTTATCACTCAGTCCATACAAGAAATGCTCAGGGTAATGGACAAATTACTTGCTGCGTCCCTATGTTATATAGATGGTTTATTTCGCATCTACCAAAGGCAAGCGCATTCTGGGATTCCAAGAAAGGATGGTGGTCTCAGAGAATTATGGCACTCTCCCATGCAGACATTGACTGGTATAATCGGGTCTTTGATGGAATCCTGATTACAGATAGCTGTGGAAACTATGGCAATGTCCCTCTTCTTGGCATTAAAGGTGGAATCAGCTACAACCCTGTATTGGCACGACGCCAATTAGGGTACCCTTTGGAGGATAAACCTCTCAATATTTATCTGGAAAACAGCTACTTTGAAGCATATGACAAGAACGAAGAGCAGAAGAAGCTGATCTTAAACGCTTGGGGTAGCAAACGTAAAATAGGGAGGAGTTCTTTGGAAAACCTAACTGTGTGTCATTAGAACCCTACCTCCAATGGGTCCGAAGAAGAGCCATAGAGTTAAAGATGCCCTACAAGAGGCAGGAACCAATTGCTTTGAAGAAAGAGCCTGTTTTATACTTTATGTCAAGAGAAGAAGAGCTGGAGATTTCTTTAAGACAAGCACAACGGTCAGAAGAAACCTGGAAGCTCAAATATTAAGTGGTTGTTGAAAAAAACCTGGAACTCCAGAAACAACTACAGGACAAGAACGAAGAGTTACTCTCATGCAAGAAGAGAAAAGCCCTGGAAGGTCCAAGTCCCTCTAACACTCAGCCTCCTGCTTGGAAATCCATTATCAACAACCTCGTCATAGAAAGGGACCAGATGGAGAAAGAAATCAGAAGATTCAACATGAGACTCTTGGGAGAATCTCCTTAGGACTTTCTAGATTTTATTTAGCTTCATGTTAAGGGCTTTTGAAAGTGTATTAACTCTTGTAATTCACCTTTTATTTAATGAGAATGAGGTCTTTTGATATCACTTGATATTCTGTGAGTGTCTGAATTCCATGAAACTTTGCGTTGCATCTTGCATTCTTTGCTAAACTATCAAGATACTAATTTTGTTTTGCAGATTTTGTAGACATGGATGCTGCAGGAAAAAGAGTTTGGCCTTATTTCTTTGAACTACCAGAGTTGGAGCAGTTGTTGTGGCTAGGAGAAATGGTTGAAGACCAGTCAGCCATTGCTGATAGATATGAGTGTATTATTCCACTGATGAGAGTCCTAGTGACTGAAGGACCCCTTGAAGTTTTGGTCCAGTTGTATCATCCTGCGTACCGCTGTTTTGTGTTCCCTGAATTCCCGTTGGTGCCAACCCTAGAGGAATTCTCCGCCATGATAGAGATTCCGGTCAGAGAAGCTCCCATCTTTTCTGGGATTGAAGAAATGCTCTGCGCCAGAGACATCGCCAGAGCAACCAGAATCAGATTGCCTGACATCTAGGCTAACCTGACTAACAAAGGAGGAAAGCGTGGGCTTCCCGCCCAATTCTTGCTGGAAAAGGCTCTTTACTTCAAGAACAGAGGAAATGAGGCTCTGTTTGAATCAACCCTTGCTCTGATGATCTACAGTTTGTTTCTGTTCCCAAACGCCCAAAATTTTGTGGATGATCAAGCCATTCAGATCTTCACAATCAATAATCCAATTCCAACACTGCTAGCCGATGTCTACCATGCCATTCAAACCAGGTATACAAGGGGCAGCAGGAAAATCATCTGTTGCGTGGCTCTTTTCTATAAGTGGTTCAAATCCTACTTGCCGAAGACACCAGCCTTTTGGGAGGTTGAAGACTGCAAGATCTGGTCCAAGACACTAATGGAATTGAAGCATACCGACATCGAATGGTATGATTCAACTGATGACGGAATTGTTATAATCCATAGCTGTGGGGATTGCCCCAATGTGCCTCTCATGGGGTGAAACGGTTGTATCAATTACAACCCTGTCCTTGCACGCCGTCAACTGGGTCATCTGAAGGAGGGAATTCCAGATGATGAAGATATGCAGATGATGTTTTATGATGAGAGGGGAGGTTTTGAAATGAAGATGCGATTGGAGCACACTTGGCGCCAAATTAACAGACAACTATGGAAAGATGAATGTCCAGTCACTGAGGCCCACTTACAATGGTCTCGTGACCTAGCCCGTGTGATGAGGAAGCCACTTCCTCTCCACGAATCACCCTCAAAGACAAAGCAGAGGATGGTAGAAGCTTTAGGAGAGCTGGTCCTTGTAAGAGAAGAGACAAAAGAATGTATCAGGAAATTAATGAGAATGATTAATGGAGGAGAGGGATCATCAACCAGTGGATCCAATTCTTAGTTCCTTTGATGTTACTATTGATATTTCCTTTGTTGTTAATGTTCCCTTCGTATTGATATATTTCTACTTATGTACTTGGAGTATGAGGATACACTTCTCCTGATGTAACGCTCACCAGATTCTTGAATGAAGAAGTTTATTTTGTCAGAGAATCTATTGTCTATATTATTTGCAAAATTTCTTTGGTTTCTTGATAGTTTAGCTTGCATTTGCATTTGCATCCTCATTTGCATCATCATGTGCATTTTTCCTTGTCTTTATCTCATGTCACCGTGTTCTCTCCAGAATCGTCACACTGAATCCCAGACACAACTACAACACTCGGGCCCAAGCTCGATTCAGGATGTCAGACGCATACAGAGAAATGGACAGAGTCAATAATGAACTAAATGAGATACAAGGAGGGATGGGACGAATCCTCGAGGCTATTAATGTTATGAGAGCAAAGATGGACACCCAGGCCACTGTGGTCTCCGAAATCATCACTACAACGGTAGAACCTCCTATCATCCCTATCATGAACCATACGTTGGGCATGCCAGGTGATTTCATCCGTGCTACAGTTCCTTTGACAACTCAACAAACAATTCCTCTGGTCAATAAGACTCTGCAAGCTATTCCGACTTTTGCTCCACCAGCAGTACAAACACAAGTGCATCCGGTTTTCCAAAACCATCATCCCTATGATTACGTTGATGTGTCAGAAGAAGGGGATGATCGACATGAGAAATTAAGAGAAAATGTTGAAATAATGCAGAGGAAGATGAAGGAGATGGAGTTAAGTAATGCATTTAGCACCGACATTAAGGATATGTGCTTGGTTTTAGATTTGGTAATTCCACCCAAATTCAAATTACCAAATTTTGAGTTGTATTCAGGGGCCACGTGTCCCAAATCTCATTTAATCATGTACTACCGAAGAATGGTCGCGCACGTACGTAATGACAAACTAATGATCCATTATTTTCAAGACAGTTTGAAGGGAGCTGCTGCTAAGTGGTATTTAAGTCTAGACCAGTCCCAAGTCCATTGTTTCCAGGATGTGACTGATGCTTTTGTAAAACACTACAAGTACAATATGGATCTAGTCCCTGACCATAGGTAGCTATTGAGTATGGCCCAGAACAGTACGGAATCATTCAAAGAATATTCACAATGATGGAGAGAAACGGCATCTTAGGTTAAACCGTCCTTGACCGAGAAAGAGTTGGCTGATTGGTTTGTAGACACAGTAAAGCCCGAGTTTTATGAGAGAATGATCAGCAGTGTCAGTGCTAATTTCGCCAATATTGTTGCAATTGGCGTGAAGGTAGCAGCAGGATTAAAGAGTGGAAAGGTAATCAGTTCTCCGAGCAGTTCAACTGACATCAGTACTAAGAAATCTCCTAGTCACTCCCACAAAAAGAGAGAATGAGAAACTAATGCCGTCATGGCAGGAAAGACCCAGATCCCTTGATGGAAGCAACCAATGTACAAACAACAGCAGAGACCAAACTTCTCTCAGCATCCGATCTATCAAATGCAGTATGCTCAACAACCCTACATAGCTGCTGTTACGCCTACTTTCAACCACCAAGCAGCACAGCAGGTGCCAACTTATCAACAAGTAGCCTATCAGCAATGGCCTAAAAACCAAAACTATCAACAACGAAGGCAACAGGTTCCACAACAGAATTCTCCCCACAAGAGGCAAGCGGGAAAGCCAGCGTTTCCACCTATACCAATGTCCTATGCGGAGCTCTACCCTTCCTTAGTGGAGCAAGGATTGATCGTTACTAGACCTTTGGGACCACCCACCGAGAAATCTATGCCTTTCTTCAACCCAAATGCGAACTGTGCTTTTCATCAAGGAGGGGCTGGTCACGATTTGGAGGGATGTTTAGCATTGAAAAATGTAGTGAAGGGGTTGATGGAGAAGAATATCCTTTCATTTGCTGATAATCAACCAAATGTGAAAAATAATCCTTTGCCTACCCATGGGGCTACTAATACCATCGAAGATGAAAATGATGAGGTATTAATTCTGGATGCAACAAGGATCAAAACCCCTATCAAGGATTTTCATGCTAAGCTGTTTAAAGCAGGGTTAGTTAAAGTTTGCCATGATGACTGTGAAGAATGTAATGTCAATATCAAAGGCTGCCGTTTAGTCCAAGACGATGTTTAGTATCTGATCAATGAAGGGTTTCTACAGGTGTTCAGCAACGAAAAGGAAAACAGAGTTGCAGCAATCGAACCTGTGTTTAACCTACCAAAACCAAGAGGGCAGGTATCCGGGTCCAACACACCTAAGTCTGGGTCTATAATTCTTGTATTTAATAAACCAGTACCGGTTTTCAACAATATTGGAACGAGTGATGCTTCCTCTATCAATCATTCTAAGCAATGTGACACCCGACAACCTGTTTCATTTAGGTTCAGAGGGACCAAGGTCGTGCCATGGGTCTATGAGAATGTCGTGAGTAGCAGAAGACGAGAAGACGTGATTCCAAGGAAAGAGGTGGGAAATGATGTTGAAGGCGTAGTTCCAAGGAAAGAGGTGGGAACTACTGTTGAGGAATTAACCAATATAGTTGGAACTGGAAGGATGACCGAAGTGGTAGAGTATACACTCCTTCTTTCAAAGAAACGACACCCGGGGAAACTATTGTCCCCACACTGTCTGGAGCCAAAGGAAATGAGGTAATTTCTAAAGAAGAAGATGAAGAGTTCCTAAGGATTATCAAAAGGAGTGATTACAAAGTGGTAAATCAACTCCATCAGACCCCATCCAAGATTTCGATCTTGTCTCTGTTAGTCAATTCACCTGTTCATAGATCAGCTTTGCAGAAGGTATTAGCCCAGGTACACGTAGCCCAAGATATAACAGCTGGACAGTTTGACCATGTTGTCGCCAACATTATAGCTTGTAACACTCTCAACTTCGGTGACGAGGAGTTACCTCGAGCAGGAAGGAATCATAATCTTGCCTTACATGTATCTATGAAATGTCAGGAGGATACAATGGCCAGAGTTCTTGTAGATACCGGTTCATCCTTGAATGTTTTGCCAAAAAGGACTCTTGAGAAACTGTCTTACCAAGGAGCTATAATGAGACCCACTTCACTAATTGACAAAGCTTTTGATGGCTCAAGAAGATCGGTGATGGGTGAGATTTGGCTACCTGTCTTGATTGGACCTCAAGTATTCAACATCCTTTTTCAGATCCTGGATATTAACCCTGCCTACAGTTGTTTGTTGGGTAGACCATGGATCCATGAGGCTGGCGCTGTAACCTCTACCCTGCATCAGAAGATGAAGTTCGTGGCCGAGGAGAATTTGGTTATTATACATGGTGAGGAGGACCTAATGGTTAGCAATCTATCCTCATTTAGTTACATTGAAGCAGATGAAGATGCTTTGGAAACTTCTTTCCAGGCTCTTGAGATAGCAAATGCCGTTATGCTTGATGATAAGGAACCAGTAGCCTCCGGTTGTCCATCTTTTATTTCTCTTAAAAGCATTCAATCTGCTCTACGAGGAGGAGTACCTGAAGGTTGGGGAAAGATCGTCGAAGTCCCAGAGAGAGAAAAGTACCAAGGGTTGGGTTACAAACCAACTCTTGAAGGAATAGCTGCTCCAACAAAGGGAAGACCAAGGACCATTCAAGAGGTGTTCATTAGTGGAGGATAGCAAGTCCATGCCATTATTGAAGATGCTGAAGATGAAGATATCAACCATTTGGTGTTTCAGTGTGACGCCGCTTTAAGTAACTGGGAAGCTATTGAGATACCCACTTTGTACCCTATGGCAGAGTAATTTATTTGCTTATGTTGATATTTTTAATTCCGCAGGCTTGCCCGAGGCTATCGGATTATTTTGTATGGGCCACCGCTTTTAAATCTTATTAATCAATGAAAGTGTTTGTTTTGTTAAAATTCCTTGTCTTTACTCTTATTTTTGCTTTAAGAAAAATGGCAATCTTTTCAAAACTACAAATTTCTCCTTCTTGCGTTCATGTTTGTGCATCTTAATAAAATAAATCCCTCCATCGTGCAGAGTAGATCCTAAACCTGTTGTATTCAATGACCCTACTCCCACTATCGACTTTGATTCGCCTATTTATCAAGCTGAGGAAGAAGAGGATTATGAGGTCCCCGATGATTTGGCAGAAATGTGTGAGTATCAGTACACGGATCTCCAGCCACACAAAGAAAAATTTGACGTCATCAACCTTGGCACTGAAGAAAAGAGGAAAGAGGTCAAGATTAGGGCAACACTTGGGGCAGAAATCAAACAACGGCTAGTACTGCTTTTGGAAGAATATGTAGATGTGTTTGCTTGGTCTTATCAAGATATGCCTGGATTGGATACAGACATAGTAGTTCATAAGCTACCACTAAAGCCTGAATGTCCGCCTGTGAAATAGAAGCTCCGAAGAAGTAGACCCGATATGGCTCTCCAAATCAGAGATGAGGTTAAGAAGCAACTGGATGCAGGATTCTTAACAGTTTCAAAATATCCAGAATGGGTAGCCAACATCGTACCAGTTATGAAGAAAAGCGGTAAAGTACGAATGTGCGTAGATTACAGGGATCTCAACAAAGCTAGTCCCAAGGTCGATTTCCCCCTACCGCACATCGACACTCTTGTGGATAATACAGCCAAGTTTGCAGTTTTCTCCTTCATGGACGGTTTCTCCGGTTACAATCATATCAGAATGGACCCAGCTAACATGGATAAAACTACATTTATCACCCCATGGGGAACCTACTGTTACAAAGTCATGCCCTTTGGTTTGAAAAATGCAGGGGCAACTTATTAGAGGACTATGTTGACCTTATTTCATGACATGATCCACAAGGAAATTGAAGTATACGTGGATGATATGATTGCTAAATCCCGAAGTGAGGAGGAACATTTGGACCATCTCTTGAAGTTGTTCAAGAGACTCCGGAAGTATTAGTTGAAGTTGAATCCGGCCAAATGTACTTTCGGTGTCAGGTCAGGGAAGTTGCTTGGTTTTATCGTCAGTCAAAGAGGAATTGAAGTAGATCCTGACAAGGTACGAGCTATTCAAGAGATGCCGGCTCCGCAAACCGAATCTCAAGTTAGAGGTTTTCTGGGTCGTTTGAATTATATATCCAGATTCATCTCCAACATGACACCTATTTGTGAACTGATCTTCAAACTGCTGCGCAAAGACCAGACTGTAGAGTGGAATTCTAATTGCCAACAAGCTTTCGAGAAACTCAAGAGCTATATGCAAAAACCACCTATTCTGATTCCTCCTGTTCCTGGAAGACTCCTCTTCATGTACATGACTGTTTTGGAAGGATCAATGGGTTGTGTATTGGGCCAACATGATGAAACTGGTCGCAAAGAGCATGCCATTTATTACCTGAGTAGGAAGTTCGCTGATAGTGAAAGCCGTTATTCGCTGCTTGAGAAAACCTGTTGTGCTTTAGCATGGGCCGCCAGACGTTTGAGGTAGTATTTGATATGTCACACTACCTTGTTGATCTCAAAAATGGAACAAATAAAGTATATCTTTCAGAAGCTTGCTCAAACAGGTAGACTTGTCCGTTGGCATATGCTATTATCAGAATATGATATCCAATATGTTCCTCAGAAGGCTATCAAGGGAAGCGTTTTGTCAGAGTACCTTGCGGACCAGCCTATTGAAAATTATGAACCTCTCAAGTTTGATTTCCTAGATGAAGACATCATGGTAGTAAAGGATTGTGATGAGCCTGCCCCTGATGAAGGCCCTGGGCCCGGTTTTAGATGGAAGATGATGTTTGATGGTTCTTCCAATTTCAAAGGACATGGTGTAGGTATTGTATTAATAAACCCCGATGGTGGTTATACTCCTTTCACGGCAAGATTGGACTTTGGATGCACGAACAATATTGCCGAGTACGAAGCGTGTATTTTGGGTCTAGAAGCTGCAATTGACCTTGAAATCAATATTCTTAAAGTTATGGGTGATTCTGCCTTGGTCATTTACCAAGTCTAGGGTGAATGGGAAACCAAGGATGAAAAACTCATTCCATATCGCCCTTACATTATGGAATTGATTAAGTGTTTTGATGAAATCACTTTCCGTCATGTACCTCGCACCGAAAACCACATAGCTGATTCCCTAGCCATGTTAGCTTCAATGTGGCAAGTCAGGTTTCACAATGAAGCATCTCTCATCAGTATCAAGCGCAAGACTGAACCCGCTTATTGCCCGTCAGTCGAAGAAGAGATGGATGGAAAACCGTGGTTCCACGACATCATGAATTATCTGAAGACTCAGGAATACCCTGCCAATGCTTCCAGTCTTGATAGGAAAACTTTGTGAAGATTGTCATCCAAATTCTTTCTCAGTAATAACGTACTTTACAAGAGGAATCATGACATGGTCCTACTAAGATGTGTTGATAAACGAGAAGCAGACCTATTGATTCACGACATTCACGAAGGAGCCTTTGGCACTCACGCCAACGGATATGCCATGGTTAAGAAAATCTTGAGGGCTGGATATTATTGGTTGACTATGGAAGCTGACTGCATCCAATACCCCAGGAAGTGTCATAAGTGCCAGATCTATGCGGATAAGACGCATGTTCCTCTGACCTTGCTGAATGTTCTGCCATCCCCTTGGCTTTTTTCCATATGGGGCATTGACATGATTGGAGCTATTGAGCCGAAAGCTTCTAATGGCCATCGTTTCATTCTAGTAGCCATTGATTATTTTACCAAGTGGGTTGAAGCTGCTTCTTACGCCAATGTGACCAAGCAAGTGGTTGCCCGCTTCATTAAGAATAATATCATTTGTCGTTATGGAATCCCCAACAAGATCATCACTGACAATGGAACGAATTTGAACAAAAAAACCATGAAAGAGTTATGTGACAATTTCAAGATTAAACATCACAATTCCTCACCTTACCGTCCCAAGATGAATGGAGATGTCGAAGCTGCTAATAAAAACATCAAGAAGATCCTGCAGAAGATGGTCAGGACTTATAAGGACTGGCACGAGATGTTACCTTTTGCTTTGCACGGATACAAAACTTCGGTTCGAACCTCAACAGGGGCAACCCCTTTTTCTCTTGTATATGGAATAGATGCGGTCCTCCCCATTGAAGTGGAGATACCATCTCTAAGAATCATGATGGAAACTAAGCTTGACGAAGCTGAATGGGTCAGAGAGAGATATGACCAACTGAACCTCATCGACGAGAAGCGATTAACTGCTATACGTCATGGACATCTGTATCAGAAAAGAATGAAAAGAGCATTTGACAAGAAGGTCTGTGTTCGGGAATTTCGAGAAGGAGAGCTTGTACTCAAGAAGATTCTGCCATTTCAAAGGGATGCTCGCGGAAAATGGGTGCCTAACTACGAAGGTCCATTTGTGGTAAAGACTTTATTTTCAGGAGGTTCTTTACTCCTCACAACAATGGATGGTGAACAGCTCGCACCCCCTATAAATACCGACGCAGTACGAAAATATTACGCATGAGGATCTAGGCCCTCTTGTCTGTATCAGCAGCAAAGAATTCTAGAATTTTTAGTCATTAGGGGGGCAGTGGTCATTGAATATGATGTAATCCTTTCCCATTGCCATTTTTCAATTGTAATGATCCATGGAACTTCGCTATTGGCAAGTTACCTTTCTAATGAAATCAGATTTTTGAGCCATTCTTTGTTTGATATTTATCATTACTCTGATATTTTCATTATTATGCAAAACTTCACTTATTCATTAATAACAGGTTTAAAAAGAGGAAAATGTTTTGAAAACTTTGAACTCTCTCTGTTACTTAAAGAGGATTGGCAATACTTCCCTGAATTAAACGTTTCAACAATGACTGACTACTAATGCAAAGGATTTCTCACCAGTATCTTTACAAGATGTTTGTTGAAAAGATGATTCCCCTGTAAATTAAGGACGTTTTCACATTGGCTTCAAGACTGACTACCTGGTCAGATTTCAGTGTGATTCCTTGTAGTGGACACGGTGTCTTCCCTTTTGTTGTTCCCGGTCTGTCGTCTCTTGTTGGAGTTGTTTCTTGCATATCATTAAGCATTCGCATCATACCATAGCATTGAGCATCTTTGCATTTGGGCATTTTGTTTGTGTGGTCTTTTTTTTCGCTTTCTTTTTTCCTCTTTGTGGGTCTTTGGATCTTTGTCTTTGTTTTGCTTGTGTCCGGTTTTTCACCTTTGTGCGCCAGATTTTGACTCTTTGTGCGGTATTCCCCAGGAAGTCTAACCTGCAACCCCGGTACCAATCTATCAGTTACTTAATCACTTCATTAGGATACCTAAAGTCCAGTAACTACTGGCATTGTTTGAAATCAGGTTATCATGAACCAAAAACTTCAGGTTATCGTGAACCCGTTGTTTTATATCAGGTTATCGTGAACCTAAAACTTCAGGTTATCGTGAAACCGTTGTATGATATCAGGTTATCGTGAACCTAAAACTTCAGGTTATCGTGAACCCGTTGTTTGATATCAGGTTATCATGAACCTAAAACTTCAGGTTATCGTAAACCCGTTGTTTGATATCAGGTTATCGTGAACCCGTTGTTTGATATCAGGTTATCGTGAACCCGTTGTTTGATATTAGGTTATCGTGAACCCAAACTTCAGGTTATCGTGAACCCGTTGTTTGATATCAGGTTATCGTGAACCTAAACTTTAGATTATCGTGAACCCGTTGTTTGAAATCAGGATATCGTGAACCTAAACTTCCGGTTATCGTGAACCCGTTGTATGAAATCAGGTTATCGTGAACCCAAACTTCAGGTTATCGTGAACCCGTTGTTTGAACACTGGTCAGATATGAACCTAAACCAAATTTAAAATCCAGCTCATACTGGTTTTCCTCATAAAGCAAATTATTTGTTATCTCAAACAACTCATATGAGTACCAGAGTCCATTCATGGCTCATTAACCTTGTTCCCAGCTAAACTGCAATTTTTTGTTATCTGGCGCATAGAGTTTGCCTCTGTCTTTTCTGGTTTTTCTTAAAGATCCCGTTTGAACTCTTAAGTATAAGAAAATCCCAGGAAATCTTTTTGGGTGTCTATCCTTTTATTACAAACTGATCTCCAGTGGAGATAGTGTTTTCTTTCTGGTTTCATGCCCAGTGTCGTCCGGTCACATTTGAACCTATTGTCCATCTCCCTGGATCTTTCCCAAGTGGAGAATACCTTTCTGGCTTCTATCTTCAGTAAGGACCTGTAGGGTTTTCCCTTGGTTTCTTGTTTCTATCCCCGGTGTTTCCTCAGAGTCTCCCTTTGAGTCTCTTTTGTTGGTTAGCCTGTATCCCCAGTGAGCTCGCCTCATGGATACTAACTTTCATCCTACCCCGTAGGGTTTGCTTGTGTTTGTTTGCTTTCTTTTTGTCTTTCGGTGTCTTGTTTTATCTGCATCTTTGCACTATCATGGCATCATATCATCATATTAGTAGCATTGCATATCTTTGCATCTAAGGGCAAAATTTTCGGTTATCTGTATTTAAATATCTTTCACCATGATTTCATGAGGATTTTCATCTCTCATGTCATCCGGTGAAGATATTTAAATAGGGGCAACTGTTGTACCCCAAATTTTACCCTTAGATCCATTGATCTCTTGCATGCCATATTAGGTCAATCATGTTGCATAGCTAACCCTTTTGCCAGATTTTGTTTGCTTTTGTTTCATTTGTGAATCAGGTTTTATCTTAAGAAGATTTAAGAGTTGATCAATCAAGATTTTGGATGGAGTACTGAATCAAGCAAGTTTCTCATGTTCAAAGAGATATCTCATAACCCTCTCCATAACAATTTTTCTATCCATTTTATTCACCCTTAATTATCTTTCTTAATTCCTAACCAATTTCAATAGTCATCCATTAACCAAATTTTTTATCCAATTTCATCTATATTTGTCAAAATCCATTTTCCTGAACCATAACCATTTCACTTATCAAATTTCACCTATTATTTATTTCCTTTTCTAAACCATTTCTTCTTGCGAACTAAAAAAAGAGAGAAGAGAAAACCAATCCTAAAAACATTTGTTCATAAGCCCATCACCATAGGCCCATCACGTTGCCAATCATGTTACAAATTATATTGAAATGAAACTCATTGGCTCAGGAACAATAGGAATCATGCAAGATGGCTTTGACTTTTCAACTCTATCCTAACAACCAATGAAGGGATGCCGCGTGGCTTGGAAAGAAGTAAAAAAACCAAAGAAATTTCTTCTCCTTTGTCGTGTTTTCGAGTTTCAGAAGAGAAGAATAAATGCAAGGCTAATCGTATCAAACTCATCCTAAATCACTTCCACAACCCAATTCTTGGCGCATTAATTCACTTTTGAAAATCTCCAAATCACTTCCCGTTTGAGCTTTCGTTGCCTTGATTCATTAAAAGTTGTTCTGAGGAGTTACTCGTTTCAGCATACGGACTGCTTTCGCCTGCAGATACCCATGCGCAATCCCAACTGAAATTCTGGTATCAGACGTGTGATGTTAAGGTGTGATGTCACAACAACACACTCTACACAATGGACAGCAATAACAGTAAAATAACACCAAGAATTGTTGACCCAGTTCGGTTACAACCAACCTACTCTGGGGGCTACCAAGCCAGGGATGGAATTCACTACTTGTAGATATAATTTACAGACTCAACAACCCGTTGACAATCTCCTAAACTTATACTCTACTAATGACATCCTACCTAAGAAACCACTTAGGTATGAGAACACCACTCAATCCCTTACAAACACTTAAAGAAACCACTTTGAGTACCCTTGATCTTACTTCACAGCTTCGATCAATCAACCACTCTCTATTGCTTCACAGCTTCTAGAGAGGACAGAAACTCAACACCTATTCGAACCCTAGAATAGTGTAAATACAAGCACTCTAAACAAACTCTAGACACTAAGCCTCTAGCTCTTGATCTTCTGAATGTTTTCTGTCACTTTTTCCTTTGGTCTTGTGCGCTTTATATAGCTCCTTGAATTGGTCTTGGACTTGCTACAATATCTCCCAGATTTGTTATTTAAAACTGAATATTAAAACAGATTTTCTCCTAAAATCTTTTTAATCTTCAACCTTTTAAATCTCCTACAAATCTGCAACAGATCTCCTATGCAGCAGCAAATATCTATCCCAAGATATTCGCATCCAATGAGACAGCTTACTCTTCACAATTCCAGCTAATACGCAACCCTAACAACATCACAGCCTGCTGTTGTTAATTCTGCAGATTTGATGTTACAACATCACCTGTGAAACATCAGACATCCAACTTCAATACTTAACACAACCCAGTGTTAAGACTTCAATGTTGCAACATCAGCACCTTGACATCAACATTGAATATACTTTGTTTTACCAAAATTCCAGCCAATCCAGGAACTAACACCAACCATTGCCTCATTTGATAACCACCATTATGACAACAAAGAAGGAGTTTTAAGCAATGCACGAAGTCATGAAATTTACACTGCACCTCTGAGTTTTTTGTGCAGCAGGGGAAGCGCGTTTGTCTCCAAGAAGTTGACCAAATTTTAATTTGAAAGGAGACGTTGCAAACCCTATTTTTCTACTCAGCATACCATGTGTTTGTTCATTGGACTCAAAGAACCAAAGCCCATCTGCTCAGCCTATAAAAGGAGCTCACCTCAACACTTAAACTCACCAACAATTTTCAGAAATACTCAAATAATCTCTGAGTTCTAAGTTTCACGAGCAAGAAAGGAGAAAGGTTGCCTTGGAGTTCTCTTGCTAGTTCAGAAGGAGAGCATTCAGCACACTTGAAGGTGCAGTGGACATTACTCCACTTGGTAACTATTCTTTTCCTTTCAATGTTCATGCTCAACTGATATCGTTATACCATGTCTCAATCATAACTGTTGTATGTGCTTCATGTTATTTTTCATACATATGTAACTTGCTAATGTGTATTTGAATCTGTTTGACTGTTTGTTCATAGCTTGATATCATTTGTAGGATGATTTTGTTTGCTTTACTGATACGTTGAGATAAACATGTATATTTTCCTTTTGTTTTAAGTTATTATGCTTGAGATGTCACCATGTTGATAATGCTTTCGATTTGTTCATTAACTGGCTGCAAGCATATAAGGTTTCATTTTGTGTTGTACTGTCAAACTTAGATGGACAGAATTGTTAACTTACTTATGTATGTCTTGGTGCTTGGATGCTATTTTGAGATGATATATTCTTGAATGATAATGTGTTTTATGATTGTTGAACCTATCTATCATTGTAAGTTTCTATGTGTGACGTTTGATTGAATGTTACTAAGTTACTTTCACTAAATGCCACTGGTTTTCTTTTTCTGTCATCATCAATGTATGATCATTTTGTATACTCAAAATCATGGTTTTCTTTTATATTTAAAACTTTGCTATTGTTGATGATTGTTGTATTAAGGTCGACACTTTTGTTATTCATGTATGTGTTTACATCTTGATGTGCACCCTCTGCCATGGCATGATCTTGGTTGATTTATGTGCTTGAATTTAGTGTTTGAATTACTAAAATACACAACTGGTTATGCTTGTTGATTGACCTTTTGTTTAACTTGAAAACTTGTTGCTATTTTCTAGCTTAGGTTTTGATTGTTCTAAACATGTGTTTGTAAACACTTCACCCTTTGTTTGGATTTGTGCATTATCTCATGAGTTGGTTATTTGTTGGTATGCCTAAACTGATACATCTAAAATTGTTGCCTTGTTAGAATTAAATAACTAAACGCACTCTGAAAGTTTACTTGTTGTGTTTACTTGCTACTGTGAAAGGTTCAGAAATCTTGTACCAAGCATGTTTATCTTTGTTATACCAATCTTTGATACATAATATGCCATTAGTGCTTTACTGACTCTATGACTCGTGACTAGTTTGCAAACCTAGAATCCATGTTAGGTATGTCTTACTATGTTTGAAACTTGTATTGTCCATATGCCATTGTTATTAGTATGTTGTCAGTTTGATATCTCTAATTTATGTACAAGTTTTAAAGTGCCAAGTATGATGTGTGTTTGTCTGCCCTGTAACTTTGCTTTAAATTAGAACTGGTTTTTTTGACCCATGCCTTTATGCTTGTTTTTACATCCATTGAATGTTAGCACAACAAGTATTTGTTTTCACCATGACCTGCCACTGCCTGTTTTGAGTGACATTACTTGAGTAACTTATTGCTATGCCATCATGTTTTATGCCTTGTTTTGCCTAGAACACGTGTGTTTAATTCATATAACCCTTGACCATATGGATATTATTCTTGTTGTGTATTCATCATTAGAAACATGACTGACCCTACTTGTATCAACATGATGAGTGTGAAGCCATTTGTTTATGCTTATAGTCATGCCTAACCAATATTTGATTTGGATGTCTATATGTGTACAACCTCTGTTTGAATCTTTGTTTTATGACAACATTGTATATCTAAAATGCCATGAACTTGATGTGTAATTAAGTTGCTCAATTATCATTATGTCTTTGTATGCTGAACTATCATCATGTCTTTGTATGCTATCCATTTGGAAGTTTGCCTGATGCCTTGTTTAATAATCCCAATATATCATGACTTTTTGGATCTTGTTATTTGACTGGTGTGTTAGCATTGGTGGTTGCATTTAATCCTATGAACTCTTTGCCTTGTGGAATGTACAATAACTGCTCTAATGACATTATTGCTTGTCTGCACTAAATGTTGTTATTTGTTGATGTTTTACCCTGATGCTGTCACCCTATTTAACACTCATTTAACATGTTCTAAAACTGTCACTGATAGTTGGAGTAGTCTTGGAATATGTCATTGCTTGATCTGTCCTATTCCTATTTTCACCACTCATATTGACATGCTTGAGTTGCTTCTGAATTTTTGAAATATGTTTAAAGCTGACTGTACCATGTCTGACCCTGTGGTTCCCATCACATCATCATGCTATTTTCATCTGTTAATTTGAATGAATGATGTTGCTATTGTTTTGCTTGCTTGCACCTTAGTCAAATTAACCTTATTAATCATGTAATCTGGTTCTAAAACTTTCTTTTGCTTTCTTCATTTAACATGTTCAGTATTAAACTTCTGCTGTTCTTGAAACTCAACCTAGTGCCATGTTGTTTTGGATCCATAGTCTACATGGTTGTTTATTAGTTGCTTTCAAGTTATGTTATTTCATGATTTCCATTCGAATGTGTTGTATGCTTGCTATGCTGCCATGCATGTGTTTGAATTTGTTACACTATGTATTCAAGTGTTCCATTACTTTGTGGATGTTCAGTTTACATGGTAGAAGCTTTGCTTGGTATTTAATATGTGTGGCAACTCATGCTGTTGAGGTTTTAAATTATGTGTTTCTGTTTCCTTCTAATTGGCAATGATTTGAGTGGTGAATGGCATGGCATTGATGTCTTCTTTCGTGAGCAGATTGTTGTATGGTTTGGTTTGCCTTAAATTTATGCTTTAATTTCAAACCTTCAGAACTTGTTTGTTTTTCATCCTTTTTCTTCCATTCTTTTTGCTATTCGTTTCTAATTGGATCCACTTGTTGAATATAAAAAGAAATGGTTGAAAATGTTTAATCTTATTTGTTTTTATTCATGTGGAAATTGGAAATTCTCTTAAGGTTTTATTGCATTTCTTTTTTATTCATCTCATGATGTTATTTTTGTTTACCTTGTTTGAGCATGATCTAATATGTGTAATTCTAACCTTGCATGATATTATAACTTTGTTTCGTCTTAATGTCTTGTTCATGTCTTTTTACATCATTATGTTAAATTCATATAATTCTTTATTTCATGGTAATTTAAAAATGTTATCTTCCCCCCATTCCAAAGGAAAGTCCTCCTAAATTGACTCTTGAGTCATTAAACCACCCTTGCCTTAGCCTCATAATAGCTTATCCCATTTCTTGGCCTCATGAGAGCCTTGAAATCATAACTTAGTAATAGGTTAGAGTTTTGAACTCTATGTGATTCTCACCATCATGAGAACTCACTTTCCCCCTATAACTTAGATTTAGAGAGTTATCGTGAACTCTAAAATGAGCTCATACTCATTTCCCCTTGGAACTTTGGCCATAGTCAATGGTTCCTCCTTCACCCTTAGATCGGTGAACTACGGATACTCTGATTCCACTCCGGTCAGGATACGTAGGCGCAAGGTGCAATACCTTGTCGAGTATACTTAGATACTAACCCCTAGGGTTTCAACCTTCAACGTAGCACCCTTAGCAAGCGATAAGACATAACAAGCTAAAACAAGAGGTTCCCATAGAGTACTACGGACGTTTAGGATGCTAATACCTTCCCTAGGCGTAACCAACCCCCGAACCTTAGATCTCCCCCCTTTTGGTTTTTCTCGATCTTGAACCTTTCCTTTGGATAAATCAAAGCTCGGTGGTGAATTTTATGTTTTGTGATTCAAGTTAATTCAATAGCTTGTTATCCGATTCTCACCGCAACACACAAGATTAAGCTTATTCTTTGAAGAACATACTTAATTCAAGCATGAATGAGAGTGCAAAACAGTGCCAAATGACAATCCAAAATGCAACACAAATCATGTCATTATGTGGACGAAATTGTGCAAGAATGATCATGTTCATGCAATGCCAAGAATGAGCATAATTACAAAATCGAAAGATCGAGCATTGAAAAATTTAACATGCTTCAAACTTAAGTGAAATGACTCATAAAGCATCCATAAAAACCAATCATATTAATCAATGGAAGTTAGAGGAGAAAAACATGGGAAACAAGCTTGAAAAATACCAAAAATGGCACTCTGTTACAATGGTAATCGATTACCCTAAGTAGGTAATCGGTTACTTGCTTGAAAAAGGAAAATCTGGTGAAAATTGTGTAGAGTAATCGGTTACTCTATTTGAGTAATCGGTTACTTGGTTAAAAAATGCAGCGGTGGTGTAAATTTGTGCAGAGTAATCGGTTACTCTCTTTGAGTAATCGATTACCACTATAACAGTGGTAAAAATAGCTTTTCAAAAAGCACTTTGAGCACCTAAATCACTTGTCCAAACTACCACATGCTAGGGTATGAATTTGTACACGAAAATCAAGTTTAAAAACAGCAAAAAACAAGCAATGGAATCAATTAAATCATCAAGATCATGGATCAAGTAATGGCATAGTCAGTTCACACACAAAAAGCATCGAAACTACATCGCGAATGATACAAAAACGTTCGAAACAGTAAAATGTGCAAAGAAAGACCAACCTACAAGTCTGAGATATGCCTTGGATGTTGTTGCAAAGGAATCTTGATGAAGATAATCAAAGAAAACCAGAGGAATCTTCAATTGTAGCCGAATCGTATCGAAATCGAGCAAATTGCGATGAAACTCCGAAATACGAATTCGAACCGTAGAATCTTGAAGCAAATACTTGAGATGAGTCCAAATGCTAATAAAACTCCAGGAAATCAAGTAGAATTGTAAGGTGATGAAGGTTAAGCTCAAGAAATAATCACTTCCAAGGTGAAAGTGATTATTCTTCAATGGTGAAGAGCTATAGTGAGGTTTCGGAAGAAAATGGAGATGAAGATGAAGAATTTGCAGAAAAATTCAGAGAGAATGTCAGAGAATTGAGAGTGAAATGTGAGAAATGTGTGAAACGGTTGAGCCCCTTTTGAAAAATGATTGAAGGTTTGTTTATATAGAGTTTTGGTTTGTAGTTGATAGGTTTGGAATGTGCTTTGGACTTAGCTTTGGATCTAGGTTGGGAGTTAGTTACACTTGACTCACCGAGTCAGCGATTAACTCAGTTAGTTAGGTAGTTAAATCGGTGGAGGAATCCCAATGTAAATCCAAATCAAAGGCTCACATGCTTGGAAATCAAGGAACATGGTGCACTTAATTTAAAGTGATGCATTAGAATAAATGTAAGTAGAATGTCTTGAATGGTCTTGAACTGTTTAAAATGTTCACACAATACTAGAACCATGTAGAATCCAAGAACAAAGAAAGTGCATAGTTGCTGTCCCAAAAATGCAGCAGAATTTGCAACTCTGTATAGAGTAATCCATTACCCTGTTTGAGTAATCGGCTACTCTAGGGAAAATTTCCCCAGATTGCTTAGGAATAAGTGCTGAAGCCACGGTTTCAATTTTCCAACTCTTGCTCTGATGAATAATCATAGAAACCAATATTTTATGCTTGTTTTGATGGTGTGATGGCCTTGTGAGGATCCAATTAATCGAGCTTAGAAACCTGAAATATTTCTGCAACAAGGAACACAGAGAAAAAACCGCGAATGCTTATGCCAGCAATGCGAATGCACATGCTTATGCAAAAGGAAAAAGGGAGGTCAAATTTTGGGTTACGATATATGGTACACCCTTGATTGTCCTTGGATCAGATATCACACTAATAATAGTTGTGAGATGGCACATGGTCGTACCCGCTCTGTTTGCTATGCATCTTTACCAGGTTGGTTCCCAATAAGCGTACATTGTGAATTTGATAGCTGTTGACAGGCTCTCCTTCTATCAAATTCACCGTAGTCTTCTCATGTTATGGTAAAGGGTTCATCTGAACATTTGGATTAGTACCTTTGAAAGATAAGACCCTGTTCCTGACAAGCTTCTGTACACCAGACTTGAAGCTGAGGCAATTCTCAATGTTATGTCCTGATCCTCCTTGATGATAAGGGCAAGCTTGATCTTCTTTGAACCAAAAAGGTGGATTTTCTAGTACTGTAAGAGGATCCCTGGTCTGAACATGCCCCTTGGCCAGTAGAAGTGGAAATAATTCTGCGTACAACATCAGTATAGGGTTGAACCCTAATGGTCGTGTAGTACAATTATTGTTATTGTACTGCGGGCGAGCCTACTGAAGAGGTTGTTGCTACCTTTGCTGATACTGTTGTTGACTTGGTTGGCTCTGAGCAACCTGAGGTTGATATGTCAAAGTTGGTGCTGGGTTGATAACGGGAGTTACCACTGCTACCGGTCGATACCTTCGCCTTTGATTTCCCAGAGAGATATTACTAAGATCTTGCTCTTTTTTCTTTTGGAAAGCACTACCGTATCTCTTGGCACTGCTAGATGGCTCTGCATCTTTGACCAATCGTCCTTCTCGGACTGCTTCTTCAAGGCGTACTCCCATGTTCACCACTTCAGTGAAGTCACTGGGTGCACTGGTGACCATTCAGTCGTAATAAAATGGGTTTTAGGTTTTTTAGAAGATCTTGGTCATCTCCTTTTCCTCAAGAGGGGGACAGATTTGAGCGGCAATTTCACGCCATCTCTGAGCATATTCTTTGAAAGTTTCCTTATCCCTTTATGACATTGCATTGAGTTTATCCCTATCTGGTTCCATGTCCAAGTTGTACTTATACTGCTGAACGAAGGCTTCCCCGAGATCTCTGAAAGCATTGATCTTGGTGCGGTTTAAACCCATGTACCATTTGAGTGCGGCACCGGTTAAATTGTCCTGGAAGTAATGGATCAGTAGCTGTTGATTGTCTATTTGGTTAGACATTTTTAGAGCGTACATCACCAAATGACTTTGAGGGCAAGAGTTGCCTTTGTATTTTTCAAAGTCAGGCACCTTAAATTTGTGCAGTAATTGTACATTAGGGACCAAACAGAGGTCAGCGGCGTCCTTTCTGAATAAGTCTTGACCGTGAATGGCATGCAGTTCCTTCTGCATTTCCAAGAATTATTCCTGGAACTCATTCATCCTTTCGTAGACGTCTTCGTTCCCACCAGAAATTGCTTGCGAAATCTGTCCTTCCGGGAGAGTGTGTACCACTGGCTATGGTATAAACATTACAGCGGTGATTCTTGGCACTTCAGTGCCATGAAGTTTTTAACCTTCAAGGGTTTCTGTCGTAACCCTTGCATCTTCATTTTCCTAAAGTTTGTAACCTTCAGGTCCAGCGGTTCCTACTACAGTTTTTGGGTCTTCAGTGACCGGTGGGATATATCCTTCAGGAATAAAGTTGAAAGGCAGGCCCCAGGGGCGACCCTTAGGCATGTTGTACCGAGGACGATTATCATGTGTCTCCAATATGGGTGTAGATGTGATCTCTGAGATAACAGTTCTTTGATGCTGCTGCTCCTGAGTTGCAGCCAGGGATTGCATGTTGTTGTGAAGTTTTTCCAAACTTTCTTTTAGAGCGTCGATTTCTTCTCTTAGCTCTCTGTTTTCTTCCTCGAGATCGTCCATTTTCTTTTGTCGATTGGCTCGATTGTTGTATGAATGAGACAGTTTGACTCTAGGATTGTGACACATACGTAAGACTCAAAGATAACAAATGTGTTATGTGAGAATGATGAATGATATGCAATGACATTTTTTTTTAGTTTTTATTTTCAAAAGAAACTTCAATAAATAGATTGCAAATATCACACAGTGGGGGGGGGGGGGAGACCCCTTTTATTGAATTCTAAAGATTGCAGTATTTTACAAAGAAAAGTACAGTATTTTACAGAGTGCTGTAAGGAAAAGTACAGTATTTCTGGTCGACGATCCTTTGCCAAATGAAAGGAGTGAGTAAATTTCTTCGGTCTTCCTGACTTTCTATGGCATGCTGCTTGAATATCTCAATCAGAGTATCCTTTTCCTTTAGTAGTTCCTGAATCTTGGTACATTCCAAATTAAGGATTTGGTATTTGTTCTTCCAAGATTTTTTCTCACGTTGGACTTTGTTAAGAGCGACCTAGAGTTTTTCCGCATCAATCATGAAATAAAGGACAAATTCCTTTAAGGGAAAAACTTCTTGACGAGGGTAAGGCATCCTCAGCTTGAGGGCTCTAGTTTGCACCCAGTGGAGTTAAGGTTCCATAGAGGTACAACTTGGTCTTCCCAGAGACTCTCTGCCTTTCCTGTGAATATGTTGCCAGACATGCACTATTTCTTTCTTTAGTGCCCTGTCATTTTCTCCTTCCTTGAAGAAAAGACCTTCCAGATGAACGTTATGTGCGATATTCTTCAACGGGTATCCGAGTTGACGGTGGACTAAAATTGGATGATAGTTGATTCTTCCTTTAGTTCCAATGAGGGGTACATTGGGGAAATTTCCACATCTGTCGATGATCTCTATCCTTTCGTAAATCTGATTGTACCAATCTATGTCAGAGTTGGTAAGGGACATAATCCTCTGTGACCAAAGTAGAGTACTCTTGTGATCCCAAAAAGCAGCAGATTTGGGTAAATGGGAAATGAACCATTTGTAGAGTAATGGTACACAACATATGATCATTCCTCCGTTGTACAAATTCCTTAAATGTACAGAATGATAAGCATCTGCGAGCAAGGTTGGTACGGGGTTTCCTATTAAGAATATCTTAACGACATTGGTATCGACGAAGTTGTCAATGTTGGTAAAGAGAAATTACCCATATATGAGCAAAACAAAGACGTCTTCGAAGGAAGTTATGTTTCCTACACTGGCAAAGTATAGAGCTTTCTCCATCGGGAATTTAGCCGCTAAACCCTGGATTCCTCCTTTAGTGCTCATGTGAGTCCTAACTTCTGACTCATCCAAAGAGATTGCTCTTGCAATGACTTGATCTTTTGAAATTTCTTCCAGTCCAGAAAATGGAGCTTGATCAGTGATAGGTAAATTAATCAGGTGGGAGTACTCTTCCAGTGTTGGTGCAAGTTGGTAATCCGGATCGTAGAATTGTACCAGCGTAGACAGGATCCCATCAACCACGTTGACCTTTAACAGAGACAACAATCCTCTGTGCTTGGCTATGAAAGCCTCAAGATTAGTAATCATCCTTCCCAATTTCCTTAAGTCTTCTAGTTTCGGAGCCTTGAAGGTGTACTTATGCATTTTTCTTCTACCGAAATCCATAACGCAACCTCTGATATTTGCAATTATTGTTTTAGTTCTTTTGAAAAAAGATTTTTTCTTGTTTGAAAAGATTTTGTTAATGAATGCATGAATGCAGCAAACAAAAACATTTGAAAACATTGGTTTAGGGGTTTATCGTCACGAGCATGGAGTCATGGATCTACCCATCCCAAAGGTTATACAATTTGGTAAAATTTTGTACCTGTAGAACGAGTTCTAAAAGGTTCCCAAAAATCATTGACCCCTCCTAGGGATATCAACAACAAGCTGATTCACTCGAGCGAGCTGTAATATCCAAGGATGAATCTCTTTTGAGTGTAGTATCGCGTGTCAACTATTCCCGATAGTTACCGCACTACCAAATGGCCATATGGTTAAATGTCTACTAAATCCTCAGGGTCATGGATACCGCACTGGGATAAACGATGCTTTCACGATAATCGGTCGTTCAACATCAATATTTCTACACGGGTACCTCGACTGATTCAGTGGACTGCCAAGTTAGCTTGGGCAGGATTCACTCCCTATAAGCGCTTCCCAGATATGCCATCACTTATCTTAGTGTTCTCTCAAACTTTCCACATGCGTATCAATCGTATTCCCAGTTAACAGAAATTTAAACACGGGTATCAAGTAATTTGACAGAAATGTAGCAGAAAGTAAATAAGCGAAAAAATAAAATTAAAGCCTAGATCTCTTAGGAACTCTAATCCTAGATTGGCTCCCTAGCAGAGTCGCCATTTTTCTGTAGCGTGTAATTTTTGTCGGTGACGCGACCACCTTACCGCAATGGTTGGAATTGGGTGCTACTATCAGATTTCTTATTTATCCTATGAAGCTGGAAAGGAAAGGGGGGATATCTAAAACTAACCTTACACACAAATGTTTTTCTTTAACAAATGCAAAGAGATCGGGGAACGGGGTCAGGTTATACAAAGGGAAGTTGTCAATCACCAAGTGTATATATGGTTATCCATAGACTTTTTATTGCATATTTCTCTGTTAATTTAACTGCTTTCTAGTGTTTGTTTGTCATGGGTTGGGAAAGTTTCCTTTGGGAGTGTTGAGAGAATGTTTTTGTTGTTTTTCGGGTTTTCTGATGTTTTTGTGAAGGTACTGGACCTAAAGTTTTTGATTTGTGTGCTCGCTAAGATTTCACAATCTTATGCCTATGTATTCCCGTAAAGATACTCGAGAAATCAGAGCAATCGTAGTTCCTCCTATTCTATTGGAGGAAAAGATATTTGGTGTCTTGTTTAAAGCCCAAGATTGAAGTTAAAGGTTATTTGTGTCTTGTTCAAAGCCCCAGATTGAAGCTAAAGGTTTGACTGAGAGAGAATTTGTCATCTCTAAAGGGAGATATCTCACCTATTCATCACAGTTATTGAATGATTGGTTATAAAGGGGAATTACTTTAAACTGGAATGTACGGAATCCAGCAATGCCATAATTTCCTTTATAAGGGAATTATCCTGAAGGAAGAAACTTTAACTCAGTGTAGAGTAATTCCATTTTTCCTTATGAGTCTTCCTTGCTAAGAGAGGGGCATTGGCTTGGATGTAAATAATCCAGAGGCTTGCCACTTACAGCAATTACATGAAAGATGACTTTTGACCAGGATAAGAGAAGGAACACAACTTGGATTTTTGAATCAACAAGTGCACCACTTACAGCAGTTATCTGGAATTAGGGTTTTTGGATTGTCTGTTTTTATATGTGATGTACAGAGAAATGTCTTCCTATAGAGAGAACTCTTGATATCCTCTGAGGGGATGATGATTTTGTGTGCCTTGATCAAAGTCCAAGGTTGAAGCTAAAAGATGGACTCTACTTAGGGAGTTTCATATTTGTCTTGTAAAAAGTCCAAGATTGAGGCTGAAAAGAGATTGACTCAGCTGGAAAGTATGATTTGTCTTATACAAAGGCCAAGATTGAGGCTAAAAAGAGATGGACTCCACTAGGGAGGTTTTATCTGTATTGTACAAAGCCCAAGATTGAGGCTGACTCTACTAAGGAAAATTATTATACAACGCCCAAGAGGAGGCTGGCTGGGGAAATTCTTATATGAAGCCTAAGAGGAGGCTGGCTTCTGCTGAGGACTATTGAAATCCAGAGGCAGGTCCCATATGTATTAGGGAATCCAAATGTTTTACTCTTTCTGGGGATTTGAAGAAGAGTTGAAATATCAGAGAGCATGAGGCTCTGATTCTGTTAGGGTTTTATTGATGGTAAATTGACCCTGTCTGGGTTTTTTAAGGTGAAAGTTTAAACCTTGAGTTTGAAAACCTATGGAGGTTTCAAACTCTGCTGAAGATTAGTGTATTGATGAAATGATTAGGTTTTTTTCCTATACTTTTAGGAAACTTGAGGGTTTTTTCTTGAGATCCAAGAGGTGATGAGACTTTCCAAGTCTACTGGTATGAAGAGGTTGACTCTTAGTTGGAGAATAATCTTTGTATGATGCCCAAGAGGAGGCTGATGTTTTAAGGGATGAGAAACTACCCTAGAATGGTTAGATGTTTTGGAATTCTGACTCTCTAGAGGATTGAACTAGTAGAGATGACAAAGTTCTGTCCTATACCTGTAGGAGGCCTTTGGGTCCTTATACTAAGCCAAAGAGGAGGCTGAGAACTTCTAGGAAGCCTGTGGGTCCTTGTACAAAGCCCAAGAGGAGGCTGGGGATGCCTTTAGGATGCCTGTGGGTCCAAGCCTAATAAAAGTTTAAGAAAGGTTTCACTAGGAATAAGTCATTTCTTTGTAGAATAGTTCTAAGGTTTGAAGAAATTCAAGGGAGGTTTCACAAGGAATTAATCCTCTCTGGGAAAATGGATTTCTTGTACACATATATTTCTAAGTTTGGACAGTCTTGAGAAAAGTTTCACCGGGAATAATTCCTTTCTATGTTCCATATTTTAAAAGCCCAAGAGGAGGCAAGACTGTATCTAGAATTTCCTATGGGGAACTAGGTTTGACTATGTTGAAAGAGTAACCACTGGTTTGATCTAAACCTTGACCTAATTGCCGGGGAAAACTCTAAGCAAGTGTACACAAGCATATATATATATATATATATATATATATATATATATATAAACAAGTATGTATTGAAGAGATGGTGAAACTTACAGTTGCGCAAGCCCAGGCATAGTAACTACAGCTGTATGGTTAGTTTTTTCAAGAAATTGAAGAAAGTTTTAATAAAACTTTGAATTTGAATCTAAATAAAAAAGAAAGTTATTTTAAAAGGAAATTTGGGGCTTATACTCAAGGAGAGGCCCAGATGATCTCTTTTGAAAAGGCGACGATCGCGTCGTAGTTTTGAAAACCACAAAGGGACATATACAATGACTGAGGGCCAATTTCTTGTATTTACGAAGAGGATGGGTCTTACACTCTATTAGAGGCCCAAAAGTGTTATTTTTATACAAGAGTTGGGGCTTATAACTCAAGGAGATGCCCAGATGAAAGACAGCGATCGCGCAGTTTATTTTGAAAATCGTATTGGGACTTATACAATGACTGAGGCCCAAATTATTTATGTACAAAAGAGGTTGGGTCTTACACACTATTAGAGGCCCAAAAGTGATTGAAAAAGAAGAAAAATGGGACTTACAACTCAAGGAGAGGCCCATATGAAAATTGTTTTGAAAACGGCGATCGCGCCGAGATTTTTTAAAATCGTGTCGGGACTTATACAATGACTGAGGCCCAAAAAGTTTGTGTGTGACAAGGGATGGGTCTTACAATCTATTAGAGACCCAAAATATTTTTTGAATAAGACATGTGAGGGTGAAAACAATTAAAACCCTAATTTGATTTTAAAATGCATTTTAATTCGAATAAAAATCATTTAAAATGATCAAAATTATCAAACATGTGTGAAAAGAAAGTTGTGATCTTGGATTAATGTTTGAAAAACTATGTTTTATTCATATGATAACTTGAAATTCATTTATGTTTGAAAAATCAAGTGAAAGAAATGTTTTTAAATGCTTAAAACAAATAAACAAGAAATTCTTTGTGAAAATTCAAAATATATTAAACAAGTAATATTTTTTTTATTTTTTTATGGAATAAATTATTTTAACATTTTTGTGAATTTTGAAAAAAAGAATCAATTCAAAAACATTAAAATCCAGAGAGAAATTAATTTTTGAATTAATTAATAAAATTAACTAAAAATTCAAAAAAGGCGCCAAGAAAACTTTTTCTCTCTCGCGCGTGTTCTTCCCCAGATTTGCAAAAACTCTCCTAACTCCCTGATTACTCAATGATTTTGCACGATTCAAACATCAATCTCACTCGTTTTTTAACAAGGAACAAGATAGTACCATTTAATTTCATTTCTTTTAAGTGTGGAGAGAGTTATCATGTATGAACACAGAAACCCTAAAATTTGCAAAAACTATCATGAAATCCTAAACACGAATGAAACATGGCAATTGATTGAGGGTTATCACTCTACGAACTACCAGAAACAAGTTGGTAACTTGAAAATAAATTGATGATGCATGTAGTATAGAGTTTGAAGGTTTCAGGCTTACTTGTGCTTGCTTGTGCAAAAGGATTTTGAATTGTGTGTTGGAGGTGTTACAGATGCGTTGTGAGGACTTGGACAGCTTCACTATACCTTATGGAGTGTGTTGAGATGCCTGACCTTGATTGGAGATGCTTGGATCACCTTGTGGTATCTCAACTGCAAATAGGCCTCAAGTGGATTTTGAGGTCTAAGATTCTGGTGTTCCAGATGAAGTATGAGTGTTTGAACAGCTTATATATGATATATTAGATGTGTTTAGATCATAAGTTGTGGTGGAATAGCTCTCTAACTCAAAATTCGATGGTGACTTGTAAAATAAGGCATTTCTGGTTTTTTGAAAGAGATTTTAAGGAAAACAAGTGTTATCAAGCTTTGGTGTCCTCAAACTGATCACAAATGACCTCTATTTATAGTATGTCAAGTTTGTTTTGGCAGCAATAGTGAATGGTGGCTGGTACAATCCATTGTCCAATGGTTGCATAAAGGAATATCAAGTCTTAGCCATTGACTTGGGTCAATCTTGCAGGCCTATGGTCTTCTGTTGCAGGGATAAGGATTGACTCATTTAGTTGTATTTGCCTCAGTACATGCCACCTTGATGCATCCATTGAATGATCCATGACAACTTTGAAGTTTTGGTTTTTGCATCATTGGATATCACATGCATAAATGATGATCTTTTGACTTGGGAGACTTGTGGCTCAGAGATATTTTACTTTGATCTGATCCTTAATGTTTCTAGAAGGATTACAAGACTTGTAATTGCACAAATTATCAAATTCGAGCAAATGACCTATAATCTGCCTTGGGAAGAAATAAGCTTTTGGTGCTACGTTCCAAGGGTTGTAACGTCTTGCTCAAATTGAATTTGGAGATGATTTGGTACTTGTTGGAAAGCCCTCATGACATACTTTAACTTTGATGTCTAACATTGGTCCTGGTTCAGCTTAGATCATAATGAAAAATGGCCTCAAAGTTGGTGAAAAACCAAGACAGATTCTGTCTAAAATTTTCACCAAGTGTTGGAAAAAGTGGTCATTTTCATGTTTTTGTGATTTTGATCAATCCATAACTCAAAATCCATAAGGATTTGGAATCTTTTGTAGTTGACAAATTTGAAGTATGTCATGTGAACTTTCATTTGAGCTTTGGATGGAAGAAAAAGGCCTGGTGGTTTGGAAGTTATGACCTTGTAAAGTTGGTACCAAACCACTTTTGTTCCATAACTTAGAAAATTTTAAGTTTCCTATGGTTGCCCCTTTTGCAAGTAACCCTATTTTTCTTGATTTTTCTTGATGGATGATGATCAAAACCAAGCATTAACATTTTTTTTGACTTAGGGGAGCCACATTTGTGAAAAAATTCAAAAAGTTAAACTTGATTTTGGGCACAGTTGACTTTTTGTCAGATGAATTCCAAACTGTGTGATCTTTTATGTAATCAAGTTCTTGACATAATTCAAACCTAATGGATGGATTCCATAGGTGTTTTAGGGTGTCTTGAATCATGTCCCAAGGTTTGGGAACATGTCTTGGTCCAAAGTCAAAGGTATAGTTGACTTTTTCTTCAAAACCCTAATTGTGGTCCAGATGAATTTGAAACTTGTGAATCAAGCTTCTTGGATCAATCCATTGTTGTAAATGGATCAATGTGGTGTATTTGAGGCCCTCAAATCATGTCTTGAGGTCTTGGTTCATGTCTTGCCTCAAAAGTCAACTTAGGGGTGAGATAGGTCAAGAAACCATAATTCCTGATTTTTTTTATGAATGCTTCTTCTAAGGCTATTTTGACATGATGATTGGACTCATAAAGTCCCTTTGAGCATTTTGGATCATGTTTTGAAGTATTGGCTTATTCCCAGATGAAAATTTTCCTCTGGAGGCCTTGGTCGACCAAAACCCTAATTTGGTGACACTGGGGATCTCGAGGCTTGATCAGCTTGAGATGTTGCACTCTTGTGCTTGATTATTGATATGGGAGACCTCTTGATCCTTCATGGATGTTTGAGAGGCTTGACAAGTTGAATATCATGTTAATTCTTGATTGATCCTTTGTCTGAGTGCTCTGAGAGGGCTCAAAACCCTAATTTTTTATTGTAGTGAATGCTCAACAATCCTTTAGGAGATTGATGAGGTATGATGATACATCCATATTGTGGTAATGATCTTCACAATGATGGCAAATCTTGTGGTCAAAATTTGGGGTATGGCACATGTTGATCTTAAGAAGAGATAACAGTCCTCCATGCTTAGCTCTGAAAGCCTCGGGATTGGTAATCATCCTTCCCAATTTCCTTATATCGTCCAGTTTTGGGACTTTGAAGGTGTACTTGTGCGTTTTTATTCTACCAAAATCCCTAACGCAACCTCCCTCTGATATTTGCAATTATTGTTTTAGTTCTTTTGAAAAAAGATTTTTTTTCCATTTTTGAAAAGAATTTTTTAATGAATGCATGAATGCAACAAACAAAAACACTTGAAAACATGGGTTTAGGCGTTCGTCGTCACGAGCATGGAGCCATGGATCTACCCATCCCCAAAGGTGTGTACTAATTGGTCAAATTTTGTACCAGTAGAACGGGTTCTAACAAAGGTTCTCAAAGTCATTGACCCCTCTTAGGGATATTAACAACAAACTGATTGACTCAGTAGAGCCGTAATATCCTAAGATGAATCTCCCTTGAGTGTAGTATCGCGTGTCAACTATTCCCGATAGTCACTGCCCTACCTAATGGTTTAAATGGTTAATTATCTACTAAATCCTCAGTGTCATGGGTACCGCACTGGGAAAACTATGCTTCCACGACGTGGTCGTTCAACATTAGCAAGTCCACACGGGTACCTCGACTGATTCGGTGGACTGCCAGGTAAACTTGGTCCGGAATCACACCCTATAAGCCTTCCTGGAGATGCCACCACTTATCTTAATGTTCTCTCAATCTTTCCACATGCGTATCAATCGCATTTCCAGTTAACAGTACTTTAAACACGGGTATCAAGTAATATGATAGTAAATGATATATATATGTAGCAGAAAGCTGAGAAAGTAAGTAAATAAATAGAGAAATAAATGCAAAGCAAAGCCTAGACCTCTTAGGAACTCTAATCCTAAACTCCCTAGCAGAGTCGCCATTTTTCTGTAGCGTGCAATTTTTGTCGGTGACACAACAACCTTACCGTAATGGAATTTGGGTGCTACTTTGTGATTTCTTATTTATCCTATGAAGCTGGAAGGGAAATGGAAGATATCTAAAACTAACCTTGCACGCAAATATTTTCTTTATAAAATGCTAAGAGATCGGGGATCGGGGTCTGGTTATACAAAGGGAAGCTACTAACACCCAGTGTATCTATGGTAATCCATAGGAACTCTTTATTGCATGTTTCTCTGTTGATTTAAAATCTTTCTAGTGTTTATCTGCTGTGGCTTGGGAAAATTTCTCCTTTGGGAGAATTGAGAGTATGTTTTTGTTGTTTTCAGGTTTTTTGTTGTTTTTGGGAAGGTACTGGACCTAAAGTTTTTGATTTGTGTGCTCGCTAAGATTTCGCAATCTTATTCCTACGTATTCCCGTAAAGATATTTGGGAAATCAGAGCAATCGTAGTTCCTCTTATTTCTATGGGAGGAAAATGTATTTGGTGTCTTGTTCAAAGTCCAAGATTTAAGCTATCTGAGTATTTGTGTCTTGTTCAAATCCCAAGATTGAAGCAAAAGGATGACTGAGAGAGAACTTGTCATCTCTAAAGGGAGAATATCTCACTTATTCATCACAAAATATTGAGTAATTGGTTATAAGGGAAATTACTTTAATTGGGATATGTGAATCCAGCAATGCCATAATTTCCTTTATAAGAGGTATGTCATGAAGGAAGAAAGCATTAACTCAGTGTAGAGCAATGTCACTTTTTCCTTATGAATATTTCATGCTAAGAGAGGGACATTGGCTTGGATGTATGGAATCTAGAGGCTTGCCTCTTATAGCAGTTAGATGAAAGATGAAATTTTGGCCAGCATAAAAGAAGGACTCCAGCTTGGATTTTGAATCAACAAGTGTGCCACTTACAGTAATTATGTTGGAAAAAGGTTTTGATTGTCTGATTTTGAGATTTGATGTATAGAGGAAATATCCTCCTGTAGAGAGGACTCTTGGTCTCATCTGAGGGGATGTTTATTTTTGTGTGCCTTGATCAAAGCCCAAGGTTGAAGCTTAAAGAAACTGACTCCACTGGGGAGGGTTTTATCTGTCTTGTACAAAGCCCAAGATCGAGGCTTACTAAGTAATATTCTTATATAAAGCCTAAGAGGAGGCTATCTCTTGCTGGGGATTTGTGGAAATCCAGGAGCAGGTCTGTATTGTGTTGGGGAATCAAAAGGGTTTTGCTCTTGCTGAGAATTACGGAAGAGTTAAAGTATCAGATGCCATGAGGCTCTGATTCTACTGGGGATTTGTTGATGGTAAGTTGACCCTGGCTGAGGATTTTTAAAGTGAAAGCTTAAGCCTTGTCAAGGGGTCAAGGGAGTTTAAAAGTTGAGTTTGGAAACCTTAGAGGTTTTAACTCTGCTGGAGATTAGCATATTGATGAAATGATCAGGGTTTTTTCGTGTGCTTTTAGGAAACTTGAGGGTTTCTTGGTGAGATCCAAGAGGAAATGAGACTTTCCAAGTCTACTTGTATGAAGCCCAAGAGGAGGTTGAGACTGTCCAAGTCTCTCAAAGAGTGGTAGGCTATGGTGTAGAGAGGGGTCTTTGTTTGATGCCCAAGAGGAGGCTGAGGGTTTAAGGGATGAAGATCAACCCTAGCATGGTCTGCTGTTTTGGAATTTTGACTCTTCTGAGGATTGAACTAGTAGAGAGATGACTAATTTCTATCTTATGGCTATAAGAGGCCTTTGGGTCCTTGTACTAAGCCCAAGAGAAGGCTGGGGGGAACTTTTAAGAAACCTGTGGGTCCTTGTACTAAGCCTAAAAGGAGGCTGGGGATGCTTTTAGGAAGCTTGTGGGTCCAAGCCAAAGAAAAAGTTCAAGAAAGTTTTCACCGGGAATTAATCCTTTCTTTGCTGAACAGTTCTAGGGTTTGCAGAAATTCAAAAGAGGTTTCACCGGGAATTAATCCTCTCTGGGGAAATGAATATCTTGTACACATATTTCTAAGTTTTGACAGTCTTGAGAAAATTTTCACCGGGAATAATGCCTTTCTCTATTCCATATTGTATAAGCCCAAGAGGAGGCAGACTGTATAGGGAATTTCCAATGAGGGACTAGTTTTGACTATGTTGTAAAGTAACCTCTGGTTTGACCTAAACATAGACCTAACTTATAGGGAAAACTCTAAGCAAGATATGCACAAATATATACAGACAATTGAATTGACAGATATATATATATAAAATATGCATTAAAAAAGATGTGGGGAGTTACCTTCTAAGAAGAAGCCTAAGTGTATTGTGATCTGTAGTATTGACTACAACTTTATTGCCTCTTTCAGGGTTTCAATAAATTGAAGAAAGTTTTGAGAAAACTTGAATCTTGAATTTGAATTAAGAAAAAGTTTGTTTGAAAGAACGACTGGGGCTTATAACTCAAAAAGATGCTCAGATGACTTATTTGAAAACATTGATCACATTGTGATATCGAAATACATTGTAGGACTTATACTATAGTAGAGGCCCAAAAAATGTTTTTGTATAAATAGGGGTTGGGTCTTACACTCTAATAGAGGCCTAAAAGGGTTTGTGAAAAAAGAAAAATGTGGCTTATACTCAAGGAGAGACCCAGATGATTTATTTGAAAAGGTGACGATCACTCCGTGATTTGAAAACCATAGAGGGACTTATACAATGATTAAGGCCCAAATTATTTATGTACAAAGAAGGAATGGGTCTTACACTCTTTTAGAGGCCCAACAGTTTATTTTTATACAATAGATGGGGCTTACAGCTCAAAGAGATGCCCAGATGAAATACAGCGACCACACCGTTTATTTTGAAAATCGTATCGGGACTTATACAATGACTGAGGCCCAAAATGGTGTATTTACAAAGGGGATGGGTCTTACACTCTAATAGAGGCCCAAAAAGTTTGAAATGAAGTTTAAAAAATCAAAATTAGGAGAAAACCCTAATTTGAATTTTAAAAATATAATTTTCAAAGGAAATTAAATAATAAATGATATAAAATGTCAAATATATTCAAACACAAGTTGTCAACTTTGAAAAAATTTTGAAAAATCATGTTTAATCACATGAAAGCTTGAAATTCATTTGAATTTGAAAAATCAAGATGAAAATTTCATTTAAAATGTTAAAAAAAAAATAAAAATGAAATTATTTACAAATATTCCAACTATATTAAATAAATAATATAAATTTGATTTTTTTAGAATAAAATATGTTTACATTTTTGTGAATTTTTAAAAAAAGAACCAATAAAAAATGATAAAAAATGAGAGAGAAATTAATTTTTGAAATCAATTAAGAAAATGACATAAAATTCAAAAATTCAAATTATGGCGCCAACGGTCATCTTCTTCCTCACGACCTCCCTCCATGGGCATTTTGCAAAACCTCACAGATCTCTCTCAATACGTAATTGTTTTGACTTTTGTAAACACGAAAGTTGTGTATTTTTTAACAAGGATTCCAATGATATAAATTAATTGCATTTATATTAAGTGTGGAGTGAGAAATCAAAAGATGAACTCAAGAACCCTAATTTCTGCAAGAACACTCTGAAATCCTATACATTATAGCTACAGAGCAATTTATTGTGGGGAAACACTCTACATAAGTGCAGAAACATGTTTGTAACATGAAAACACATTTATAATGCATGGATCATAGAGTTTGAGAGTGTCAGGCTTACCTCTGCAAAAGGAAATCGAATCCTTAGTTGTAGATGTTACAGATGTTGTGTGATGATCTGGACAGCTTCCTTGGACCTCAAGTAATGTGTTTGAAAGCTTGTAATGGATTGAAACAACCTGGAACTTGTTGTGGTACCCCAACTGCAACTAGGCCAAAAAGCTTGAGCAAATGGATGGCGACTTTGTGATTCTAGTGTTCCAGATGTGTTATGAGGTTATGGATCACTTGTATATGATATATGTGAGGTGTTAGGATGGTTGGTTTGTGTGGAATTGCTCTCTTTTTGAAAATTTGATAGTGACTTGAAAGAGAAGCAAAATCTAGTTTTTTAGTGTGATTGGAAGGAAAGCATGAGTTGTTATGCTTTGGTGTACTTGAATTGATCAGAAAGAACCTCTATTTATAGTAGAGCAACTTTGTTTTGGGAGTAATAGTGATTGGAGGCTGATCATGGCATATAGCTTATAGCCATTGACTTGGATAATCCAAAAGTGCCAAGTCAACTCTCTTATCTTGAATCCTTCAGAGTTTGGACTTGAATCTTGACTGGCTTGGAGTGTTATGGTCTGGTTCATGACACCTCAATGTATCGCATTGATGTTACCTTGCCAAATTTGAATTCCAAGTTTCATTTCATGATGGTTTTCACACGCCAAGTTGAAATTCTTGCCTTCTTGATCAAGAACCAAGTGAGTCATCAGATGTTTTGTGCTTTTGGAAGATGACAAATTTGGCAAAATGGCAAAACTTGAGTGACAAAATCGTGTGGCACAATTTTGGTTTTCATGCCTTTGTGTGGGCAGGGTGAAAATGCCATTTTTTTAGGCTTATAACTCCTTGCTCAAGTTGAACCATGGGAGGCTCTTGTACTTCAACTTTGATGTCCAACTTTGGTCTTGAATCATCTTGGAAAGCCCCAATAACATACTTCAACTTTAAAAGCCCCAATAACATACTTCAACTTGGAAAGCCCCAATAACATACTTCAACTTTGATGTCCAACTTTGGTCTTGAATCATCTTGGATCATAATGAAAAATGGCCTCAAAGTTGGTGAAAATGCAAAACAGATTCTGTCCAAAATTTCACCAAGTGTTGGAAAAATGGCCATTTTCATATTTTTGTGATTTTGATCAATCCATAATCAAAATCATGAGGATTTGGAATCTGATGTGGTTGAAAATCTTGAAGTATGTAATGAGAGCTTTCATTTGAGCTTTGGATGGAATAAAAAGGTTGCTTGGATCACAAGTTATGGCCTTGCAAAGTTGGGTATAAATCACTTTTTTTTCATAACTTAGTGAAATTTCAAGTTTCTTATGGTTGCCCCTTTTGCAAGTAACCCCACTTTTCTTGATTTTTCTTGATGGATAATGATCCAAAACATAATTTAACACTGTTTTTTTTTACTTAGGGAAGCTTTGTTTGTCAAGAAATTCAAAAATTCAAACTTGGTTTTTGGCATAGTTGACTTTTTATCAGATGAATTTCTAACTTTGTGATCCTATATGAAATCAAGTCCTTGACCTAATTCAAACCTAATGGCTTGATTCCATAGGTGTTTTAGAGTGTCTTGAATCATGTCCCAAGGTTTGGGATCATGTCTTGGTCAAAAGTCAAAGGTACAGTTGACTTTTCATTAGAAAACCCTAATTGGTCGAGATGAATTTGAATCCTTGAACTGCTTATGAACCAAGTTCTTTGAATTAATCCAATCTTGTTAATGGATCAATATTATGCATTGGAGTTCTTCAAAACACTTCTTGAGATCTTGGCTTATGCCTTGCTTCAAAAGTCAACTTAGGGGTGAATTAGGTCAAGAAACCCTAATTCCTGATTTTTGATGAATGCATCCCCTGAGGCTATTTTTAAATTGTGATTAGGTCCATGAGGTCCCTTTGAGCTTCTTAGATCATGTTTTGAAG
This sequence comes from Lathyrus tuberosus, assembly GCA_022829125.1. Lineage (NCBI taxonomy): Eukaryota > Viridiplantae > Streptophyta > Magnoliopsida > Fabales > Fabaceae > Lathyrus > Lathyrus tuberosus. The sequence continues at coordinate 7,959,240 of JALAZF010000277.1, forward strand.
TAATGGCTCATGCCCAGATGAAAATTTCTCTCTGGAGGCTTTGGTCGACCAAAAACCCTAATTTGGTGACACTGATGATCTTGAGGCTTGATCAACTTGAGATGTTGCACACTTGTGCTTGATTCTTGGTGTGGGAGACCTCTTGATCCTTCATGGATGTTTGAGAGGCTTGACCAGTTGAGGATCATGTCCATTCTTGATTGATCCCTTGTCTGATTACTCTGAGAGGGATCAAAACCCTAATTCTTGATTGTAGTGAATGCTCAACAATATTTGAGAGGATTGATGATGAAACTACAAAACAGACTGTATCTCCCTTGGAGATCACAATCTACTGCAGAGAAAAATAAATTCTCCCAGACAATAAACAACACTATACGCAAGGACACACCCATGCAATTATGACATGTCCCAGTTCACATACCAGAGGCACACACACAACGGAAAAATATACCTCAAACACATTTAAGAGAAACCAAAGTTCTGCAAAGCACTTCAGGCAGGCAAGATGTCATGCATATTTAGTTTGACATCAAGCACACAAACCACATCAGAAGAAATACATTTCCTCTTAAGCATCAACAGAAATACTGATGAAATTCCTTCACCACCAGGGAACACATAGACATGCAGAAGTCATTTCCATGTTTCACATCATAACATTATAATAGAACACACAGAGGAACCATGGTTCTTGTTGTACCCCAAATTTTACCCCTTAGATGTCATAACATCTTTTGCATGAGCATCATTTGTCAATCATTGCATAACTAACCATTTTATCAGTTTTTGTTCGTTTTGTTTCATTCGTGAATCAGGTTTTATTTCAAGAGGCCTCAAGGGTTGATCAATCAAGATTTTGAATAGATCACTAACCAATCAAGTTCTCATACTCCTAAGAGACCTCCTCTCCTCAATAATCCAATGTGATTTGCTTTCATCACAAGTTCTTTCTCAACGATCAGGCAAGGTCGTCATGTTAAGGGTTTGTGTGGTATGGTTTGAGATTCAGTGGAAGTTTGACCTAACCCTGGTCAAACAAGGGGTTTATATCAGTATCAGGTTATCAAGTCGTGGCAGAGATTATGACTCAGGGTTTTGGTCCTCATCAAATCATTTGTTTCATAAGTGTGCACTCAAGGCATGAAGATTAGGGTTTCTCATCCTTTGTGTTTATGATCGACAAGTTTGTTCATGCTGAGTTCATTTGAGATAAGCATGTCAAGAGTACGTGCAATTACGTTTCAGTGCAGTTGAGTGTGGCCTGATCTTGGGCAAGAAGGAGGAGGTTCTCAAGTTGGATTTGTCATGGATCAGTGCTTTATATATGAAGATCATCAGACTTGGGTTTTCGTGTCAATTCAAGTCGTTTGGGCCATCAAAGGTTAAAGTCGTTGAGTTACGTGCAAGTGTTTGGTCATGTGGTTCAGGATTTGTGGCAGTCAAGTGCAATTGGCAAGGTGTAGGTGTTGTTCAAGTGTGGAAGCGTATGTCCATTCCTGTAACTGTTTTATCCATTTTTCATTATCCATTTTCATTTCTTAATCCAATCCGACATCTCATTTCCAATTTAATCCGCTTTCCTAAACCATTTTTCTTATCCAATTTTTCCATATCCACTATTCATTCCACATCCAAAACCATATCCTTTTCATTTATAGTTATTTTCTTTCTTCAATTCAATTCAATCATCCATATTCTTCTTAAATCATTTCCAAATAATTTTCTTTTAATTCTTCAATTTCTTTCATTCCAATTTCATTTAATTTCCCATTTTGGTCCAAAACCATTCAAGTTCAATTCAAGTGTCAATTTCAACTTCATCCAATTTATTCCAGATTCTATTTTTATTTTCATTCAATTCAAAGGTCCATAAGTTATTTGTTGTTCATCAAAAGCCCATCAAAGTCCACTTACAAAAAATCTATCAGCAAACTTCCATACAATCCAAGCCCATTTGCCATGAAAAAGAATAATAATAAAAAAGGAAAGGATCCCATAGTGATACGACTTGTTCTTGCCACACAATGACACTACATGCCAAAAAATAAACTCTGTTACAAACCATCTTCCTTCCAGCAACTTGCCATTCGCTACATTCCAAACCCTATAACCAAAAATTACACCAAATTGGAGCTAACAAAGGACCTGCAGCACAAAGTAAGTCTGATTACAAGCCTACACAATGAAAAAGAAACAACGGTTGCTAAACAGTACGAGCCTAGCCACAAGCAACAACGACAACACGATGCTGCAATCGTACCATACCTGCCATGAGAGAAACCCATCAACAAAGGAAAGGGACAATTCAACATGAGACTCCCCTTGAATTCGTTTTAAAGAGAGGGAAGAAAATAGCTAGAGAGGAGGACATTCAAACAGGGTTCTAAAAAATAAAACAATCCTCCACAGCCCTCTTCAAACGGACCACCAACATCTAATATCTTTGTCCCGATCAAAATTTCCACGGCAACACAAACCTTCCTAAACAACAAACCTTCAAACGAGATCACTCTTCACCCCAACCACTCTTTCTCGTTAATCCTTCTTTTTCCAAACTTCAAAAAACTCAACCTTTCATAAACCCAAACCAGCAACAACAACAAACCAAATCGACCCTTCTTCTTCACAAATTCACAAACCAAATCAACCCTTAACCCTCCATAAATCACAACCACACCCTTCAACAATGTTCAAAACCCAAAAACTTGTTTCAACAGAACCCAATCAGAAACCAGAAAGATAAGGGAGATGAAGAAAGATTGAGTGTCGAAATCACACAAAACGGACTCGAAAGAACAAGCCTGAGAACGAATTCGAACTTGTTTGAGCGAGATCAAATCACAAACCTGGGCGAGAATAGTTCATCGAAGGTTGAATAAATGCGTGTGCGTTGTTTTTGTTTTGATTTTCATTGATACGTGATGATGAGCAAAAGTTTTGAGCGATTTGTTTTGTTTGCGGTTGTCGATACCAATGTTGTTGTTTTGGTCTCCACCGTGTGTTCTTGTCCCTTAACTCAAGGGATTTCTTCTTTCATTTTAAATAAACCGGAGGAGGATGCTTTGAAGTGATACCCTATTTTTCCCAACTCTGTTTATCCTGATTTTGGTACAGATACGTTGGCGGTGGAATCACGGGCTCAAAGCAAGCCGTGTGGTCTGATTTTACCTATTGTTTGTTTTTATTTTTTTGATCATGTTTGTGTTTTGGGCTTAGAGCCCGTATCCATGTTTTTACACACTCTCTTTTCTAGCGCACCCTTCTTATTTTGTTCATACAATGTTTTTTTTTAGGATCCATTGCTCTTGTATCTTATGGCCATGTGGTTTTGGGCTAATGAAAAATCCTGTTTAAGGCTCGTGGATCAGCATACGCTCACCCATAATCTATGCGCCCCATCACGTTTTTCATTTCTTTTGTTTTTTTTATTATTATCATCTCCTTTACTTTTTTTACTTAATTAATAATGTGGTACTGATATTTGTTTTAAAAGAATTTCATGATTCTGATTTTCCTTTGGATTTTCATTTCCTTTTTCCATTTTATGTTAGTTTGGGCCAATGACATAAAAAAATCTTAACTTTGTTGATTATTTCAAATCAATAAGTTTTGATTAGTATGAGGTCGTATTTTTCCTTTTGGTTAGTTAATAAAAGGCTAACAAAAAGATTATCGATTTTATCGAGTTAAATCTTGATTTAGACGAAACCACCTTCACATTTTCATTTTCTTTTTATTTGGCCAATGATATTACACAAATCTTGACTTTGATCATTTCAAATCAATAAAGTCTTGATAAATATGAGGCCACTTTTTTATTTATTTTTATTGGTGGATGAAAGTCAAAAGTCTAAGATTATCGATTTATCGATTTAAATCTTGATTAAGACGAGACCAACTTTATTTTTCATTTCGTTTCCATTTTCTTTATTTTTGGGTCGATGATATAACAAACTTCATGGTTTGGTTAATCTCGAAAAAGCTACAAAACTCTGATGAATATGAGACCATTTTCACTTTATTTCAGTTTCATTCTCTTTTTAGTCGATGAAAGTCAAGAATCGTTGATTATCGTTTTCTAGATTAAATCATGATTAAGACGAGACGATTTCTATTTCATTTTCAATTTTTAACCTCTTTGGGTACTAACTCTTCATTTCCCCTTTTGCGGGACTTGTACATATTTTCTGATAAAGTCTTGTGGACAACTATTCTGTTATGATTGTGGTTGCCTGTTTCATTTGACACATCCTCAATACTCTTCCAAAGGAAAGTTCTCCTAAGTTGACTCATAAGTCAATAAACAAATCATCCCACCTTGGCCTCATAAGAGCCTTTCCCTTTTCCTGGCCTCATAAGAGCCATGGAATCATAACTTAGCAATAGGTTAGAGTTTTGAACCCTATGTGATTCTCATCATCATGAGAACTCACTTTTCCCCTATAACTTAGACTTAGAGAGTTTCTTAAAACTCTAAATGAGCTCATACTCATTTCCCCTTGGAACTTTGGCCATAGTCAATGGTTCCTCTTTCACCCTTAGTTAGGTGAACTACAGTTGCTCTGATTCTTTAGTCAGATACGTAGGCACAAGATGCGACGTCTTGGCGAGCAAACTTAGTGTACATACTTTTAGGTCTTTACCTTAGCATAGATATCTTAGCAAGCAAACATAACATAACACAAACTAAACAAGAGGTTCCTGTAGAGTACTACAGATACTTAGGGTGCTAATACCTTCCCTTAGTATAACCAACCCCCGAACCTTAGATCTCCCCCCTTTAGGTTTTCTCGATCTTGAACCTTTCCTTTGGATAAATCAAAGTCGGTGGTGAACTTCAAAGTTTTGCAATGCAAGTTAATTAATAGCTTGTTATCCGATTCTCACCGCAACAGTTCTCCTTAACATCAGGTATGCCATCCTGCACCACACATCCGATCCTTCCTTTCAGCCATTATCACCACCAGACTTGGCCAAAACTCCACTCCAAACCCTATCAGAACAAGATAATTCAGTTCTGAATCTGTTGGTGAACACAAACTCAATTAGATGAGCTCCCATGAATAATCTGTTGCATGATGTTCCAAAATTTGCTTAGACATCAGTCCCTTGAACCCTTAACCTTGGATCTAGACAATATTCAGGATCAGTTATTATCATAGCATTTCAGGCACATCCACTGGCATGAACTTCAAACACAACTGTAAGAAACAAACTACAATGTCAGATTAGAGAAAATCAATAAAAACTCCTCATAGAGAAATAAACTCTCACACACAGCAAGAACCAAACTAGCTTCTACACAGAAGCACGATGTCAAGACAACCTGTTTGAAAACACAGTGCCAGCATAAACACTTTTGCAAACAAGAAGAGGTTCCCTCCAACAAACACCATCTAAGTTGCCCACGTTACCAGGGTGTTGACTAAGCATATCACACTTATCAAACTCTTCCATCTTAGTCTGATCCTTCATTAACTAAGACTCTTCCTTGCACTGCCCTTATAGAAAATGTGAGAGAAAGGTCTTTAACACCTGCAGAAGTCTGATGATGCATAATTTAGAGACTTCATCTTCCTTAGTAATAAGCAAGAGCAGGCAGTTCACACAGAAGCAACTGGCTATGGAATCAACTTCCTCCTTAGAGCTTCATAAGTCTCCTTAGTGACCATAACATCAGGACTGGAAGTTCCAGTTATCAAACACTTTGAGTTTCACCTTTTGGTCCCACTATTACAAGGGACAAGGATGGGACGAGATACATAGAGACCACCAGATTCTCCTTAACTCCAATCACGAGTCTGACAAGGCAAACTTAACCGTAGAAGAGAAACTCCTTCAGAGCAAGTTTCTGCCTCCAACATGAATATTCTGATGTCCCGCGCGATATCGAGACATGACGAAGATATCATTGACTCAGCTTGCCTCTTGATAGACACAATTTCCTCTTAATGCAAACCAAAACAATAAGTTGACATTTGAGTTCTATAAAGCCTTAAAACCACCTATCCCTTTTAGGCTTCCAGTCAACTCCTCAAATAGAATAACATCAGCACAATTTTTCACAACCTCATAGAATTGATCAAGAAATCAAGATTGAAGGTCAAAACAGTCACCTCTTTATGTTCCTTCTATACTCTTGATGCACAAACCTTGAAGAGGCAACTAGCTCAACATGAATTGATTCTCCAATATAGTGGACTGCATCAGACACCCTTATCTAAATAAGCCATAAATGAGGTAAAACAATTCACCTTCAAGTTCAAGACACAGAAGACCTCTACCAAGTCTAGCTTATCCTTGTGCAACAAACTCTAGAGGGTGTCTGGATGAATTTTCTTGACATTTAACAATGTCCATCTATGCACTTTTCGGAGAACCAGGTTGAAATGTATCCTCATTAAATGCTGGCTCACAAACTTCTACAAGGTAGGATACAAAATCCATGCTCTTGTCTTTCAAACCAACAAATGTCATTTCCAAGAATAGATCAACAATATAGTGACCTGAGAGGTCCACCTATGCTGATAGGGCTTCATCTTTATCTACGACAGCAATCACATTCATGACACATCTCTTGGGTAGAAACCTCTGAAACCTACTAGCCTGACCAGGTGTGCCTTCAAATAAAGTCTTGAGAGACTCCCAAGCAACTTAGGTCACCACAGAACACTTGCTACTCAACTCCATTGGAAATATAATACAAATCTGCTAGAGTAACATGAGTCACTCATACTCCTCCTTAAAAGAAACAAACCGACACATTCTTTGGTGATAGATATCCAATAGTTGTTGTCCTTTCAACACACATATAATACCAGAAAGAAAACTTCCCTGAAGCTCACCCAAACACGACTAGGGTGGCAGCTCTGATACCAATTGAAATTTTCTGGCACTGTACCATATGTTGATATTGATGGCCTCACATCAGAACATAATGTCAAGACAGATGTTACAACATCTATTGTCTGACAAATAAGTAAAATAAACCAGACTAAAAATAAAATGCAGAAACATAAATAACACAATCAATTAGTAACCTAGTTTGGTGCAACATCACCTACATCTGGGGGCATCCAAGCCAGGAAGTAAATCCACTATGATAGTATTAGTTCAAAGCTAAACTCCCCCGTTTACAACTTCGCGCCTAATCCCTGCCTTGTGAAACTTCTACCAAGAAATCGCCATCTAGATATGAGATCCCCCTCTCACTTCCTAACAACCAGTCATAGTCCTAGTGACTTATGCCTCAAGAAACCAAAAAGACAGAAGAACATTCTTCAAACTACAATACTAGGTTTTGCTTAAAAGCTTCAACCAAGAACAATACTCAACTCCTTGCTTAGAAGCTTTAGAGTGAGAAGAATAAACAATAAACAATCTATCTACCACAATGTATCAAAAGATACAAAGGGTGACTTACAAAATCACACACAAGATATTCTCAAAACCTAAGTTTCTAAAACTTCCCCTAGTTTTTTACAAAAGTGAAAGTCGTGAGATACATTAGGTTTAGGTCTTCTTTAAATAGCCTTCAGACCTTGTGGTCTGGGGCTCTTGAGGCGCAATATATTAGGAATCAGCTTAGAATCATAAGCATAATCTCATGCACAAAAATAGGAACAAAATACAAAGTTTCCTAAAAAGGCTCAACGATCATTTTTCAGAAAACCATCTCAATCTGTCAAAACAGACATTCCTAAAATATCCCTCATTAGATAGCGCATACGTGTGAGTCAGAACACACTAAAAAATCACACTCAAAATACCAAAATAGTCATGCCCTAACTATCTGGTATAACATGTCCTGGAACATGTCACAACATCATGCAGAACATGATGTCTAACTGTCATGGCAGAACATCTGGTTTAACATCTTGCTAACATCATGTTGTTTTACCAAAATGTAGCCAACCCAAAAGTCACAGAACTTACATGCTCAATGATAATTGTAGTGCTATCATCCAAAGTGTTCTTCCGCGAAAAGAAGGTGATCCGGGAAGAGTAGCTCTACCTATAACTATAGATAATGGTTTCAATTGTAAAGCTTTGGTTGATATGGAAGCTAACATAAACTTGATTCTGTTGCCCGTGGTAAAAAGACTTGAAAGCATGGAAATAAAATCAACGAACATGACTTAGCAATTGGTGGATAAACAAGAACTCGTCCTCATGGTGTTATGGAGGATTTTTTATTAAAAGTTTATAAGTTCTTATTTCCGGTTGATTTTATTGTCATGGATATGGAGGAGGATGAGGATACGCTTATAAGTCTTGGTCGACCCTTTATGAAGACCGCAAAAAGGTTGTTTAATGTTGATGAAGGCATTATGAAGGTGAGGACTCAAAATGATGAGATGTGTTTCACACTCTTTAAAGGTATGGTGTATTCCAATCAAGTTGAAGATGGTTACCATATGAAAAAGAAAAATGAAGATGCAAGGGTTGTAACAATGAAAAAGAAAGATGAAGAGGCTAAGGAGGCAATGATAAGATCTTGTTGGGATTTTTCATTTATGAGAAAAACTAGAAGAAAAATTGGTCATGACAATGGTTGATTCGGTTGCTAAAAGCTTCTTTGTGCATTTTTTGGTTTCATCTTCGGACCGTCTAGCTCAAACGACGTTAAACAAAGTGCTAGTTGGGAGGCACCCCAACATTGTAAGTATTCTTTCATCTTTTTTACAATTTCCTTTGTTGTTTGTAGTATAAGAATTTTTGTGGTGGAGCTTGCCAAGAAAACATGAATTTTAAAAATCATGTCACATTTGCCTTGAGTTCGCAGTGCGAACCTAGGGCGAGTATTCGCTTGGAGTTCGCAGTGCGAACTGTGCGAATCTGGACAGATTTGCACTTTTTCTGCCACATCACTTATGTTTTAGTTGTTTTTATGTATGTGGTCCATTGGTGTGTATGGGTCCAGTTGCACTTTGGTTCAGATTTAGTGGGGTATTCCCACCTTTCCCTCTCACACTTTACATTTCCACTCTTTTGTCTCTCTCACATTCCACACAAAAACCCTTCACTCTCTCCCAACCATACCAAGTTAGAAGGATATTTTCAAGACAAACTTTCAAATCCATTTTCTCTCATTACTTTGTTCCAGGTTTGATTTTACATTGCAATTTCTTTGTGTTTTAGAACATTGTGGTTAGGGTTTATGAGAGAAATTCTTTGGAAAATAACTTCTATGCATGCAATGTTGTTTTTATTGAGTTAATTTGATGGGGTTGTGTTGGGATACTTGTCTTTGTACTGAAAATTGAAATATTCATGATTGATAGAGCAAGTTGATGTTGTGTAGTTCAAGTTTAGAAATTTTTTTATTTACTTTAGAAAAGCTTTGGATTGCATGCAACTTGTTCTTTATAAAATTGTTGTTGTTGAATGTTAAATTTATGCCATGACCTTGAAAACATTGGGTAAAAATTGTATTTATTACATTGTTGTTGCAATAGGCAAAACCTGGAATTCAAAATTTTACAGGGTTCGCTTTGGTTCACAGTGCGAACCCGGGGCGACTGTTCGCTTGGAGTTTGTAGTGCGAACTTAAGGCGAACAAGACAACAGCTATATTTTTTTTTATGTTTTCTTGTTTCATGCTTAATTGTACATGTTCTCTTTTCACTTTGCCTTGCTTGCTAATATTTTATCATGCTATTGTTGGTTTGGTTTTGTTTAGTGCAAATGGCTCCTAAAACAAATGCAACCGTTTCGAAAAGACAAAATACCACTGGAGGCTCCACCTCTTATCAACCACAACAACGTACGTATGACACTGATCGCTTTAGGGGTCAGAAGCAGGAAACAAGGTACATCAACATGGAAAAGAGAGAGATTCATTCTGAGAAGAGCTTTAGCATTAACCCCGAGGGTCCTTTCAGTGATGCAGCTTTAGTGTGGCACCACAAGAAGTGGGACAAGTTGGCTCAACCTATAGATAGCTTCAATGTGGATATGGTGAGGGAGTTCTATGCGAACACCCACCCGGATGACGATGAGGTTTTCACTTGGATCACATAGGTGAACGAAAGCGAGATTAAATTTGACAGATACACTATTAATGAGGTGTTGGGTAAACTCTTACTCTTGGGGCTGAAGAGATTGATGAGTACTACAGAGATTTAAGGTTACATAGGAATGTGGAGCAGATGACTGGAGCCTTGTTGAGAGAGGGGAAATCTGTTCAGTTGAACCCATCTGGGGTTCGCGTCCGTTACAACAAAGAGGATATGCGTCCTTTGCTACAACTGGTGCTACTCTTGGTTTTACATAATATAAATCCAAGGACGCATTCCTCCAGTATTCCCATTGATATCGCACATCTAGTACATAGCATCCTAATTGACACACGTATTGATGTAGCACGCATCATCGCAGACAAGATGCGGGCGGTGATTGAGAGTGGCATAAAACCTGGGGCTAGAGCTAAATGCCCTTTTGGTTTTTCCTTGCCTTATCATGGCCTTATGTGTGCACAGGCGTTCACGATTTCCATCCCGCCATCACATTACTTTGATTACTCCTATTGATGATGCATATGTTTCTAAGAACTGCAGGTCAAAATAACAAAGAGGTAGAACTACACATGTTGCAGGTGCAGGTGCAAGTTCTTGTTGCGGGGATGCAAACTTCCAGGGGTTTGACCCAAATCAAATGGAGGTTTGCAACTGTAACTGGGACTGGATGTAGGCTACCCAGCGGGCTATGATTTCCATTCACGAATCTATGCAGCTTTTGTAGTTATAATACCGTGAGCCCACTGTTGATCCCTCTATCATGTCTAGGGAGTAGTTCCTAGCACATGCTGGTTGGCCTGAGGCCAGACCATTTTCTCAAGAGGAGGAGGGTGGTGTAGCTAATGCTGAAGACGCTGAGGATGAGGATGAAGATGATGATGGTGACGGTGATGCTGAGGAGACAGATTCTAATACTGATGTGGATTAGTCTGATTGTTGTTTTTTAGCATGATCTTAAGCTTTCTTCCTTGTGTTCTACAAAGTGAAGTTTTCTGTTAAGCTTTGATCATTGCTTTATTTTGATATTATTGTATTTAATTTTGTTGTTGTAAATTATCCATGTAGTTCAATTATTTTGATGTTGTACTATGTACCACTTTTGGGTACTTTTGTCGGTGTTTTACACCATGACAGTTTGTCTTATGAGTTGAATTTTTCAGTTGATCAATGTTCAACTTTTGTTTATTTTTATAGTTGTTATTTATTTTTTATTTTTTTTGCTTCTTCCTTGATGTTAAATGATGAGAACTTCTAGATTGGTTGCTCTTTTGCAAAAAAAGTATCCAATGAAGATCATTCCAAGATTGGATGGTGATGATAAGATTTTTAATGTGATAAATGCATGCAAGGTACATGGTTACCGCTTTCTAGAATTATAAAATGATTAAGAATTTTGTGCTTTGTACAAATGTGTATTCTTGTTTCATTTTACAACTTAATTGAATGCTTGAGTCACTTAGGTCCAAAAGCCACAAATTACGAGAAACCTCCATTATTTACTAAATGCTTGGACAACTGATAACTTTGTTTAATTTTTTCGATTCATGCTTAATCTTTTGATTATTGTGATTTTGTGGAAGCATTAGAAAGGATCAAGGAATTTTTTTATTATATTGAGCATAACCATATCCAAAAATAACTTACCCGTGAGTAGTGAGAATTCGTTAACCCCTTTGAGCCTAATAGATTATATCCCATTTTAGTGATGTTCTTGGTTTATGTACATATCTTGAAAGCTTAGTTCATCAGTGAATCTTGTGGGAGTCTAAAAAAAATCTTAAAACCTTTGAACTTTGTTATAAATTAATTTCCTTTCCATAAAAAACAAGGAGCATTCACTTGAGGTTTGGTTGTATTCAAGTTGAGGAGAATGAAAGAAAAATGGTAGGTTGCTCAAACATTTTGAAAATTTTCAAACAAGCGAAGAAAAATTGTTTATGTGAATATGAAAAAGAAAAGAAAAGAAAAAGAATGCCTGTTTGAAATAAAAAAAAATTAGAAAATGCAAATAATTGCGCAAAAGGAAGTTTGAGAAGGTGAGCAATTGAGAAAAGGGATAGGTGAATGAAGTTGTAATGTATAAATAACTTGTATAGTGAATGTATCTTTTGCGTTGGCAAATTCGATTCAATGGACTTTAGAAATGACCCTTGGTTGTGAACCTTGCCAAACTACAACATTAAAAGCCCTTAGTGATCTTTTGCTTCCTTAATTTATGATTTAATTAATTGATGAATGTATGAACTGAATTGTGTTAGCATTGTTGTTCAGATGAGTGTAATTGTCCCGCAGTTTCAAACACACAATTTCCTTCATCCATTAATTGAAGAGGAATGTTAGATTGATTCAAGCATGAGAGTTTAGTTATTTTGTGAAACATTGCATGATATTTGTTTAAGAACTAATTCTTTATCATTCTTGATTCTATGATTTTAAGTTTCAATTAAAATTGATTTGTTCTTTGGATTTGTTCCATAATCTTATGTTGATTCTATGATTCTATGATCTTAAGAACTAAATTCTCAAGTTTCAATAGATTTGTTCCATGATCTTATGTGATTCTTCAAAGAAATTGATTTTACCTTTGGATGGCTTGATATGTGTGCTATTATGTAGGATTTAGGTTGGATTATCAAAGAACAAGGCACAATTGAATGGACAAGGAAGCCAAAGAATTTATGAAGAATCCAGCAGGTTTGCAGTGCGAGCAAGTAACGAAGCACAAGAGAGCTCGTAATGCAAGCTCAAGGTAAGGCCAAAGCGAGCTGGAACATTTGGATGGCAGTAGCTAAACCCCTTGCTGATGGCAATGCGAGGCCTGAGCGAAGAAATTCGCAGTGCGAACAGGAGCTTTGCAGTGCAAAGTCAAGGAAACCTTAGGGGAGGTGTAAGTGTCCAGAGGCACTTCATGTGCCTATAAGTGAAGTTTGCAGTGCGAGCAGGACGGATTCTGTTTAGATATTTTTGTACTATTTTGCACTTTTTGAGGATCATAACCTCATAACTTCATTTCTTAGAGATAGTAACATTGGCTTGGGAGAAAATAAACCCTAAGTTTATCATTTCTTCATCAAGGAGTGATATTTTACAAGTAGAAGTTGGATTCGCATCCTAGATCGATTCTCCATGACTATGGGTAGCTAAATCCTTTGTATCAAAGGTAGATGTAGTCTATCTTAGCTTGTATGTATTTCTTTTGATCTATTTGTATGTGAACAAGTGGATGATTAATATATGTTGAATGTTTTTGTTCTTAAAGATCTATTTATGATTTGTACCCCACTAGACATAGATTTTACAAACCTTGATCTAAAATATTCATCTATCAACAAACAAACTCTAGACATAGATTTGTGAGTTGATATTTGCTTTGTGTTGATCTCAAAGATTATTGTATTTATTGCTAGAATGAGACATCACCTAATTACGGATACAATAATACTTACGACATCACTCTAGACATAGACGATATTGAGTGGATACATAATTATATTAATCGAAAACAAATTCACATGCTTGATTCATCGAATATATACAAGTTAGGTTGACGAAATCTATCTTTGATATGTCTTTTTAAACAAACATTTTTTAGAGTTTAATCTTTGCTACAAAAATCGTGACAAACTTATGATCCAAAACAAACAAACTTTGAAAACTCTACTTAAAAATTCATAAACTGCATAACGGCAAGTGATATCACTACAATCCATGTGAAGACGATTTTTAAAACCCCTGTAGTACATTGTTTAACACAAGCCAAAAATTATTAATTGAGATATAGGAGTTATCGATATTCCCATACTAGTGATTTTTCCTTTCTGGTTTCCTCCAAATCCCACAGGTCCTCCCTCTTTTAGAGTTAGGGTTTGGAACATAAGCTTTTTCCTATCATATGTCGTGAGCAGCCACTGTCCAGGTACCATGATTGTTTTTTTTTATTTTCCCTTAAAGCATATCTGTAGCAAAGACAATTTGAGATTTAGGTACCCATAATGTTATGGGTCCTTTAGGTTTAGTTCTGACAGGTTTCTTCCTATTTTGTACATTTTCTCTCATATAATAAGGTTTAGAATCATTCAAGACTTCTGATTTAAGAGTTTTTTGTCTTGAATGAACCCTGACCTTAAGTTATAAACCTTTCATAACATTAGCCCCTGATATCTTAGGTTCTTACTTCTTCAAAACATTTGACTTTAGAATCTTCGGTTCTGATTTCTTCAGAACATTTGACTCAGCAACTTTAAGTTCTGACTTATTCAAAACCTTTGCAGTTTTAGCAGCAGGTACAAAATAAGAGTCAAGCCCTTTCTGATCAGAGCTTGAAGAACAAGGATCTGTTAATTTACTAAAGGTCTCAAACCATGGATTAAATGATTTTTGTGCGTAACCAAGACCCTCCCCATTACTTCTACTTACTCCATAAATGATGGAAGAAAGTTTAGTTCTATTGAAGCTAGTTATGATAAATTCTTGAAGAGCCATTTCATGCTCATCAGCAAGTTTATCAGACACTTCCTTTACTAGAGCAATATAATATTTATCTAGATCTTGATTTTTACTTTGAACAGGATTTAAATCTTCTTTCAAAAGATCATATTGCTTTTTCAATATTTTCATGTGTATTGATTTCTCTTGACCTATTCCCATGAGATATTAAATTAAAGTAATTAAATCAAAACAAGATAGTTTAGAAAATACCTCATCCTCTTCCTCGGACTCTAAACCAGAATCTGAGTCAGATTCTTCTTCAGAAGATGTAAGAGCCATCAAGGAAAGGTTGGCTTACTCTTCATCCTTTTCAGATTCTTCTTCATTGTCAAGTTGATCCCATATATTCCCATGATACTTTACTTGAATTTTTTTGTGAACTTATCTTTCTGAACGCTTCCCTTCTTTGACTTGTCCTTTTGTAGTTCAGTTATTCAACAATGAAGTGGCCGGGCTTCTTGAAGTTAAAACATGCTTTCTAATCATCCTTCTTTTCTCTTGAACTAGATCGACTAAAGCCATTGCTTCTGCTAGATAATATCTTGTTCTTCTTGGTCAGATACTGAAACATTTTAATGATAACGGTCATTTCCTCATCATTTGAGTCATCTTCAAAACCTTATACATGAGAAGCTTCTTCAGACTCCATAACTTGAGGAGCCTTGGTAGTTTTAGCAATAGATTTCAAAGCTAGAGGCTTTGACTTTATGATAGGTTCATCTTCATTGAGTTCTAGCTCATGGCTTTGAAGATTGTTGATACGACTCTCAAGATTTAAAGTGTTTAAGTCTTTAGCCTCTTGAATAGTTGTCCCTTTAGGTCTGTATCTGACAGGAGACTCCTAAGAATCTTTTTGACATGATCAAATGTAGTGTAGCTCTTGTTCAAAACCTGAAGTCCAGACACGAGAGTTTGAAACCTAGAAGACATTATTTCTATGTCTTCATCCTTCTTCATTCTGAACAACTCATATTGCTGAACCAGAAGGTTATCATTGGCTTCTTGAACTTATTGATTCCCTTCATAAGTAGCATATAAGGATTTGAAAATGGTCTTAGCAGTAGATTTATCAATGATTTTGATGTAATCCGAGGGAGGTAGAGCATCAGGAAAGATGCCTCTAACTCTTTGATGTTTTCTATAGATCTTCTTTTGAGCTGTTGTGAGAGATTTTCTATTAGACACCATTCTAAATTCATTGACTGGAATATCAATTGCATCTTCTATACATCGTGATCTTCCACCATTCAAACTTAGTAGAGTCTGTAACACCCTAAACTTCAAAACGCGAAATTATGCAAAAATAAAACAACTACACACATAGGATGTCACTCAAACACGACATAAACCTATTGTGTAACACGGGTTATATAAAACATGCATTAAATTAAATACTTGTTATTACATTCTCGCCTTAACATAGGCTCACCGTAGCAGAAATAAATTAATAACCAATTAAGCTTCATAACATAAGATAAGGTTACTGCTAAATGCCTTCAACATCAAAACATCATAATAATAGCAATTAACAAAACAAAATGTGAAGGTGAGAAAAATACACAAGAAAGGGGGGGGGGTTGAATTGTGTTTCCTGTTTTCTTAATTTGCGTCTGATCAGAGTTCAGAATCTAAACTGGTGTTCAGATTCTGAATATACTTAGCAGCAGATGTTAACAGATGAAAATAAATAATAGTAGAAGATACAAAGATTTATATTGGTTACTCCCAACTGAGAGTAGTCCAGTACCTTTGCTTCAGAAGAGATTTTCACTATAACCAAATTATGATTACAATTGCTTATGCATTCTACATAAGTCTTTTACACTGCTCAGACCCTAGGTCCAAGACTTCTTGCTCAATTCCTACAAACTCAACACTTCTGCTCCAGGTTCCATGAAACGAGCCTTCCTGCTCAAACCCCTCATGTTCAAGACTTTCTCTCCAAGTTCCATAAACCGAGCCATCCTGCTCAAGCCACATTGGCCCAAGACATATGCTCTAATTTCCATGAAGCGGGCCTTCATGCTCAAACCCCTCAGGTTCAAGACTTTTGCTCCAAGTTTCATGAACTGAGCCATCCCAGTCAATCAATCTACTTGATTAAGATGTTCATTGCTCAAGCACATAGCATGAGACTTACATGCCTCAAGCATCTTGGCGAGAGACTTCCTTGCTTGAATCCTAATGATACAAGACTTCTTCTCAATCAATCCACTTGATTAAGCCTTTCATTGCTCAAGCACATAGCCTGAGACTTACATGACTCAAGCATCTTGGAGAGAGACTTCCTTGCTTGAATCCCAATTATACAAGACTTCTGCTCAATTAATCCACTTTATTAAAACTTTAATTGCTCAAGCACATATCATGAGACTTACATGGCTCAAGCATATTGGCAAGAGACTTAATCTCTGCTAAACAAGTTTAGCAGAATAGAGAATAATGTGTACTTGATACTAATATCAGAGGTATGGGAAATAACCATAACAAAGACCTAAAGCGCTTAAGATTTCTAAGATATTAAATGTATAAGAAATCTTAAGGCTTTTACAATTATGACCTACAACGGAAAATCTGCATACACTATAGAGTTGATAATTGATGATCTTGTTACTCCTTCATCTGGTTAATCCTTGTTGAAGATTCAGTTTGAACCTTCAGCCACTAATATAGGAGTTGCAGCACACTAGTCGTTGGAAGAGATAACTTGATCAAGTGTCTTTGCTTTACTCCGTAGTACAAGAGCCATTGAAGATAGATACACCAAAAGATCTTGATCCATTGTGTAACATGTTTAACCATTGAGTCTTCAAAAAGATCATGTACTATAGAGCTGTTGAGAGTAGATATTTGTAAAGCATGTCAACCTTTCTTGAGCCTTGTGAACTCAGACTTCAGCTGACAAACTAATTTGACAATGCAACTTGCTTTATGCAGTACAGACAACTTTAGCTTTATCACCAACTCTGAATGATACCATAAGCCAATTTACATTCACCAAGTGTAGAGATAATTATGTTACTTCTTTTGATGTTGAGGCCTTCAGCTTCGGAGTCTACGCCAGACATCACTTAGCAAGTGTTCTTCATATTCTGCACCACCAGAAGCTAGCAATTCAGCTTCTCTCAAGTGTTCCTTTGTATAACAAATTCTATATATAAATATTTACAAGTATTAGAACCTGCATACAAGAAACACACATCAAATATAACCATTGTTCTTTAAATAGTTTGTGTCATACCCCAAATTTTGACCACTAAGATTCCCCATCATTGTGCAAATCATCATCACAATATGGATGGACCATCATACCTCATTAGTCTCCCCAAAGATGGGTGAGCATACACTACAATCAAACTTAGGGTTTCAAGCCCTCTCAGAGCTCTTAGCCAAAGGATCAATCAAGAAATGACATGATCTTCAACTTGTCTAAACCTCTCAAACAACCACAATGGATCAAGAGGGCTCCCACATCAAGGATCAAGCACCAGGCTGCAACATTCCAAGTGGATTAAGCCTCAAGATCGCCAGTGTCACCAAATTAGGGTTTTGATCGACCAAGGCCTCCAGATGGAAATTTTCCTCTGGACATGAGCCAATGCTTCACAACATAACCCAATATACTCTAAGGGACATCATAAACCCCATCATCAAGTCAATTTAGCCTCAGGGGATGCATTCACAAAAAAATCAGGAATTAGGGTTTCTTGACCTAATTCACCCCTAAGTTGACTTTTAGGACAAAACATAAGCCAAGACCTCAAGACATGATTTGAGGGTCCCTAGTAAACCACATTGATCCATTTGCAACAATGGATTGATCCAAGAAGCTTGATTCACAAGTTTCAAGTTCATCAAAACCACAGTGAGGGTTTCGCGAGAAAAGTCAACTGTGCCTTTGACTTTTGACCAGGACATGCTCCCAAACCTTGGGACATGATTCAATACACCCTATAACACCTATGAAATCAATCCATAAAGTTTGATTTTGGTGAAGGACTTGATTTCATAGAGGATCGCACAGTTTGGGATTCATCTGATAAAAAGTCAATTGTGCCCAAAAGTCAAAGTTTGACTTTTTAATTTTTTGATCAATTATGGTCCCCTAACCCTAAAATGATGTTAATGTGTGATTGGAATCATCATTCATCAAGAAAAACCAAGAAAAGTGAGATAACTTGTAAAAGGGGTAACCATAAAAAAACTTAGAAATTTTCTAAGTTATGGAACAAAATGGCTAGGGTACCAACTTCCAAGGATCATAACTTGAGATCCAAGCAACCATTTGGGCTGATCCAAAGATGGATTTGTAGCTCTCATGGCATACTTTAAAAGTGTCAACTACACCTCATTCCAATTCATCATGGATTTTGAGTTATGGTTGGATCAAAATGGCTGAAAACATGAATTGTCACTTTTTCCAACACTTAGTGAAATTTTTACTAAGTCAGAATATGTTTCACTTTTTGCAAAATGTAAGGGAATTTTTCACTTGGATCCAAAAAGTGTCAAGACAAAGTATGATCACACATGTGTTGTATCATATAAGGGCTTTCTAAAATGGCCAAGAACCCCATGAAACTTCACTTAAGCCATGAGATATGACAATGGAAATATTCCTTGCTGCAACTATCATGGCAAGGCAGATTTGTGCATTTTGGTCTATTTGATCAAATTGTGCAAATGAAAAACAAGTTTATCCATCTGAACACCTCAGGGAGAGACCAAGAAGGGACAAACACTGATCCATAAGCCTCCCAAGTCTTTGGAACTAAAAATAGCATGCCAAACCTAAAAAACCCTAAAGAGGAGACAAGACTCCAATTTTGTTTTGGAGCATTCAATGGATACACCAAGGTGGCATGAACTGAGCCATGTCCAACTGAATGAGTCAAGGATGATCTCTAAACTAGGGAACCAACAGCCTGTGCTCTAACCTCTAGTCAATGGCTAGAGGAGACTTGGATTCCTATTGATCAACATTTGCCAAACCTCTGCTGCAGTTACCATTCCCTATTCCTTGCAAAACAAACTTGCTCTACTATAAATAGAGCTCATTTGTGCTCAGTTTAAGTACACCAAAGCCATCAAATAGATGCTTTCCTCAAAATCACCTTCTCACTTCCAAATTTGCCTTCCAAAGCAAGTCAATATCGGGTTTTGAGTTTCAGAGCTATTCCAACCAAACCAATCACACACACACACCTCATAAACATCATATAGAAGTGATCCAAACACTTAAACCACAACTGGAACACCGATTTCTCTGAATCACTAGTCAGTTGCTCAAGGTTTTAACCAAGTTGCAGCTGAGATGCCATGAAGTGATCCAGCCATTTCCAATCAAGTCCAAGCATTTAAACACACTCCATATGGTGTAGGGAAGCTGTTCAGATCATCACAACTCATCTGTAACACCTCCAACTCAAAAATCACATTGCTCTTGCTGTCACGACCTTCAAGTAAGCCTAAACTTGGTCATCTCTTAATCTATGCATATTTCCTTGCACAATACTTTTACCAAATGTTCATAATCATGCATATAATGTTTCCCCTCAATTAATTGCTTTGTTTGAATCGTGTATCAAAATTCTCAGCCTTTATGCAAATTTTAGGGTTCTTGAGATTTTGTCTTGATTTCTTGTTCCATGCTTAAAATAAATGAAATTAAAGACCATAGACATGACCGTGAGGTGAAAACGAGCATATTGATATGTGGATTGTGTGATTTCATCAAGTATTCAGTGAGATTGGATACAAAATGTAAATCAGGCCAAACTCAGAACACGCATGTGTTCTTGCCATGTTCTTGGCGCCTTTTTCACAAATTCAAATATTTGAATTTTGTGATTTTATTTAATTGATTCAAAAATTAATTTCTCTCTGAGTTTTAATGATTTTGAGTTGATTCTTTTTTTAATAATTCACAAAAATGTTAAAATATTTGATTTTGCCAAAAATTCCCAAAAATATTATTTATTTCATATACTTGATATTTTTACAAAGAATGAATCTTTTATTTGTTTTTTAACATTTAAAATATTTTTTCCTCCTTGATTTTCCAAATTTAATTGGTTTCCAATCTGTGTGTGGATATAAACATGATTTTTGAAACATTGATCCAAGATCACCACTCATTTTTCACATGTTTTCAATACTTTTTTATTAATTTTTAAACAAAATTAATTCCTTTTTAAACAAAATTAGGGTTTTGATTATTTCAACCCTCATCAATCATTTTTAGACTCTTTGGGCCTCTGATAGAATGTAAGACCCAATCCCTCTTTGAAACCAAAATAGTTTGGGCCTCAGCCATTGTATAAGACCCACGGTGCTTTCAAAAATCTCGGCGCGATCGCCAGTTTAAAATAAAATCATTTGGGCCTACACTCGTGTTATAAGTCCCATTTCTTTTCTTTAAAATAATTTTGGGCCTCTTGAGAGAGTGTAAGACCTGCCCCCTTTGTAAATACACCACTTTTTGGGCCTCAGTCATTGTATAAGTCCCACTGTATTTTCAAAAACAATGGCGCGATCGTCGCCTTCTTAACAAAACCAATTGGGCCTCTCCTCGAGCTATAAGTCCCATTCCTTTTCAAAAAAAAAAATTCTTTGGGCCTCTAATAGAGTTTAAGACCCAATCCCCTTTTAACCAAACCTTTTTGGGCCTCAGACATGTATAAGTCCCTCTGCGTTAAAAGAAAAATCTCGGCGCAATCACCAGTTCAAAAATAAAATCATCTGGGCCTACCCTCGTGTTGTAAGCCCTATTTCTTTTCTTTTCAAAATCTTTGGGCCTCTAATAGAGTGTAAGACCTATCCCCTTGTACATAAAAACTTTTTGGGCCTCACGTATTGTATAAGTCCCTCTGTACAGTTTTAAAACAACGGTGCGATCATCGTTAAAACTTGGGCCTCTCCTTGAGCTGTAAGCCCCAAAAATCTTTTCAAAGGACTTTCTCCTTTGATTTTGAATTAAAACATATGTTGTCATCAAAACTTTCTTTAATTACTTTGTTGAACAACTAACCAAACAACATGGAAGCTCTACAACGGGTAAGTGTTTATCCGCTTTCATTTACCTCTTTCATATGTATATAAACTGTATTGTGGGGCTGTTTCACTGTAAGTCTTCTTTCACATCCTTTTATATACTTGTCACATATCCACTGTTTAATACTAGTATAGTTATTTAGAGTTTTCTCTGGAAACTACGTCTAAATCTAGGTAAAGCCATGTTGGTTACTCTTAAATACAAACAAAACTAGATCCCCCGTAGGATTCCAGATACAGTCTTCCCTCTTCTTGGGGTTACACAATATGGAACAAAGAGAAAGGCAGTATTCTCGGTGAACCTTTTCTCAGACTGTCACCCTTAGAAATTGTCAAAGAAACTCTAACTCCCCAGAGATGATCTTTTCTCCGTGAATGGCATCTCTTGAGTTTCTTCCAAATCCTCGAACTTTCCTGGAATGATCTCTTCTCAGTGAATTGCATTTCTTGAACTTCTCTTGGTTTAGGGACCCACAGGCTTCCTAAAATCATCCCCACCTCCTCTTGGACGTTGTACAAGGACCCTTCGGCTTCTTAGAAGTTCTCATGCCTTCTCTTGGGCTTAATACATGGACCTTGATGACCTCTTAAAGGTATAAGACAGAACTTAGTCATCCTTTGCTAGAACATTCTTTCCCGCGTCAAAACTCCGACCATTGTAGGGTTAATACTCATCCCTTAATGCCCGCGCCTCCTCTTGGGCATTGTACAAAACATAAAACTCTAGACATGGACAGTCTAAAACTCTTGAGTCTCAAATACATTCTCAAGTTCCTTTCAAATATAGGAAAAAACACCGATCACCCTGGATCAATCTCCAGCAGAAACCCGGTCTCTCTCATGAGAGTTACCCACACTTGGACCCGCTTCAGGGTCTAAATAATCCTTAGCGGTAAGTCAGCCTTCTCTTGGGCTTTGTACAAATGATTCTCCCTAGCGGAGCTAACCTTTTCAGACTCTCTTGCTGAGTCAACTTTTAGCCTCCATCTCGAGCTTCGTACGAGATAGAAAAACACTCTCTAGTTGAGTATAAAAGATTCTCTTGTTGAGTCAACTTTTAGCCTCCGTCTTGGGCTTTGTACAAGATAGATAATAAAACACTCTCTTACTGAGTATAAAAGACTCTCTTGTGGAGTCAAACCCTTTTTATCCTCCGTCTTGGGCTTTGTACAAGACATAGAAAAACACTCTCTTGTTGAGTATAAAAGACTCTCTTGTTGAGTCAACCTCCTTTTAGCCTCAATCTCGGGTTTTGTACGAGGTAGAAAAAAAACCACTCTCTTGTTGAGTATAAAATACTCTCTTGTTGAGTCAATCCCTTTTTAGCCTCAATCTCGGGCTTTGTCCGAGATAGAAAAAAAACCACTCTCTTGTTGAGTATAAAAGACTCGCTTGTTGAGTCAATCCCTTTTTAGCCTCAATCTCGGGCTTTGTACGAGATAAAAAAAACACTCTCTTGTTGAGTGTAAAAGACTCTCTTGTTGAGTCAATCTCCTTTTAGCCTCAATCTCCGGCTTTGTACGAGACAGCAAATCACTCTCTTGTTGAGTATAAAAAGACTTTCTTGTTGAGTCAATCAACCTTCAGACTCTCTTGTTGAGTCAATCACCTGTTCAAGATTCTCTTATTGAGTCAACCTTTTTTAGCCTCCGTCTTGGGCTTTATACAGGACAGATAAAAGTACTCTCTTGTTGAGTCAAACCATCTCAGCCTCCATCTTGGGCTTTATACAAGATATGTTCTCCCTAACGGGGTCAAAATCCCTTTTTGCCTCAATCTTGGGCTTTGTACAAGACTGAAAGAACATTTTCCTCGGAAAAGTCAAACTTCTAGCCTCCTCTTAGGCTTTGAATAAAGAAAACCCTGGTTGAGTCAATCAACCTTTTAGCATCAAAGTTGTGCCTTGCTCACAGCACACAAACATCAACAATTCCTCTTTAGAGATGACAAGTTCTCTCTCTGTCAAACCTTTTAGCTTCACATCTTGGGATTTGAACAAGATACAAATCACCTTTAGCTTCACGTCTTGGGCTTTGAACAAGACACCAAAACACCTCTTTCCTCCCATAGAATAGGAGGAACTACGATCGCTCTGATTTCCCTATTTCGGGAATACGTAGGCATAAGATTGCAAAAATCTTAGCGAGCACACTAATCAAAAACCCAAAATCCCTTACCTTCATACATCAATCGAAAAGCATCAGACCTAACACCTTACCAATAGCCTAGACATTGTTTTTAAGCAAATAACCCTAAAGAAGAACCCCCTATTTTGATAGCATCTGTAAACCAACAGTTTTGACTATTCAACCTCAGTTGCAAGCAGGGTTAATTAGAGACATCTATTTCCCTTCCTTAATCAGCTTCACAGGATAAAAAATGAATCGAACTGTAGTACCAAAGCGATAGTGATTCGAAACCACAAAAAACGCGCTACAGAAAAATGGCGACCACAGTGGGAGGCATTCTTTCTTGCCCCTTTCTGAGTGAAACCTTAAGTTTACACAGTACCGCAGAAATGGCGACTCTGCTAGGGAGCCATTGTCTATATAGGATCATAAGACTAGAGGTCAAGGATGTTAAGACAACTATATATACTGCTTTTCCTAAATGATATCCGTGTTTATTTTTCTGCTATTGGGAATGTGTGTGATGCCGCATCTGGAAAGATTGAGTATACACCTAAGATAAGTGATGGCATTATACGGGTAATCTTACGGGGAGTGAATCCCAGATAAGAGGTCCCAGCCGACCATCAAATCAGTGGAGATGCCCTTTGCGGATTCAATTCCTATACGACTCTGGTTGTTGAAAGCAGATTGTTCCATTGGGTTATCCGAGAAGTTGAGGATTTTAGCAGACTTAAACCATTTTGTAGTGCGGAAGCTATCGAAAATAGTTTTCACGCGATACTACCCTCATTTGAGATTGCTCTAAAGATGAACCAATTCTCTTGGTGATCCGCTTGCTGTCATCATCCGACGAGTTATCTCCAAGAGAATTGGTTCATCTTTAGAGCAATCTCAAATGAGGGTAGTATCGCGTGAAATCTCAATTCTCTAGGTAAAGCATCTTTGTTTTGCTTACCTACGGGTTATTTTTGTTTCCCAACATTCATAACTTCGTTGATATCAATGCCATTAAGATTTTTCTGATTGGAAACCCTGTACCGACCTTGCTCGCAGATGCTTATCATTCTGTACACTTAAGGAATTTGTACAGCGGAGGAATGATCACATGCTGTGTACCCCTGCTGTACAAATGGTTCACTTCCCATTTGCATAAGTCTACTGCATTTTAGGATCAAAAGAATACTTTACGTTGGTCGCAGAGAATCATGTCTCTTACCATCTCCGACATCGATTGGTACAATCGAATCTATGACGGGATCAGAATAATCGACCGTTGTGGAAATTTCCCAAATGTACCCCTTATAGGAACTAAGGGAGGAATCAACTATCATCCCATTTTTATTCATCGTCAATTTGGATACCCGATGAGGCATGTCCCGCGTAATGCTTATCTGGAAGGTCTTTTCTTCAAGGAAGGAGAAAATGATAGAGCACTAAAGACAGAAATAGTGCATGCCTGGAAACACGTTCATAGGAAAGGAAGAGAGTCTCTAGGAAAACCAGATTGTGTCTCGGTGGAGCCTTATATCCACTGGGTATAAACTAGAGCTCTCAAGCTGAGGATGCCTTACCCTCTTCAGGAAGTTCTTCCATTAAGGGACCCCATCCTTTACTTTATGTAAGATACGAAAAAACTTCAGGTTACTCTCAACAAAGTTCAGCAGGAGAAGAGGTCTTGGAGGAACAAGTACCGTATTCTCAATGTGGAGTGTAAGAAAATACAACAACTATTGAAAGATAAAGATGCTCTGATCGAGATTTTAGAGCAACATGCTGTAGAAAATCAGGATGACCAGAGGAATTTGCTCGCTCCTTTCACTTGGCAAAGGAATGACAACCCGACAACGGCTCAAGAGCCCCGGTCAAAGAAAAGGAAAATACTAGAAACAGCACCTGAGCTCTCCTCAGAGAGGACTCAGGACCCATAAGTTTAGATTTCCTTTTGCAGCACTATGTAAATTACTGTATTTCCATTCTCCAAACTTTGAATTCAATAAAACGGGGTTTCCCCACTGTTTGATATTTGCAATCCAATTGTCGAAGTTTACTTTGAATAAACAAAAAGTATATACAATTAATATAATCATTGCATATCATTCATCATTCTCGCGTAACGTATTCTTCTTATCTATGAATCTCACGTTTGTGTCTCGATTCTAGAGTCAAACTGTCTCATTCATACAATACTCGGGCCAATAGACAGAAAAAGATGGATGAACTCGAGGAAGAGAACGGAGAGTTGAGGGAAGAAATCGACACTCTGAAAGAGGATCTGAGAAAGCTTCACAACGATATGCAAGCTTTGGCAGAAGCTCAGATGCAACAACAAAGGACTGTGATCTCAGAGATCACATCAACGCCCATAGTGGAAAAGTACGATCCTAGGTACAAAATGCCGAAAGATCGTCCCTAGGGCATGCCTATTTACTATATCCCAGAAGGATATGTTCCGCCGATCATTGAAGATCAAGTAACCGCAACCGGAGCCACTGGGCCTGAAGGTTACAAACTTTGGGAGAGTAAAGGACCTAGAGTCACTTCCATGATGACTATACCACCACCCGTGGTACACACTTTCCTGGAAGGACAGATCCCACCGATACCTTCTGGTGGAAACGAAAGTATGTTCGATAGAATGAATGAGTTCCAGGAATAGTTCTTGGAAATGCAGAAAGAACTACAAGCCCTTCGCAGTCAGGATCTATTTGGAAAAGACGCCACAAACCTTTGTTTGGTCCCCAATGTGAAAGTTCCGCACAAGTTCAAAGTGCCCAAATTTGAAAAGTACAAGGGTAACTCTTGCCCTCAAAGCCATTTGGTGATGTACGCTGGCCGAATGTCAACTCAGACAAAGAACCAAGAGCTACTTATTCACTACTTTCAGGATAGTTTAACCGGTGCTGCACTCAAATGGTACATGGGTTTGAATCGCACTAAGATCGGCACTTTCAGAGATCTGGGCGCTGCCTTCGTTCAACAATATAAGTATAACCTAGACATGGCACCGGACAGAGATCAACTCAGATCGATGTCACAAAAGGACAAGGAAACCTTTAACGAATACGCTCAGAGATGGCGTGAAATTGTTGCCCAGATTTGTCCACCTCTTGAGGAAAAAGAGATGACAAAGATCTTCTTGAAAACCTTAAGCTCATTTTACTACGACAGAATGGTTGATAGTGCGCCCAGCGACTTCACCGAGATGGTGGGCATGGGGGTTCGTCTTGAGGAAGCAGTCCGAGAAGGACGTTTAGTTAAAGACGCTGGATCATCAAGTAGTACAAAATGATACGGTAGTGCTCTCCCTAAGAAAAAAGAGCAGGATATTGGGAATATCTCTCTCAGAAAGCAAAGGCGACGGTACAAACCAGTAGCAGCCATAACTCCTGGTATCAACCCTGCTAAAATTCTGGTATCAGATATGTGATGTTAAGTGAGATGTCACAACATCAATATCTATTTTATGAACAAGACAATAACAGTAACAGTACTTAAAAACAATAAACCACACAGAGAATTATTCACCCAGTTCGGTCTAACAACCTACGTCTGGGGGCTACCAAGCCATGGAGGAAAATCACTATTAGTAGTATCAATTTATAGACTCCACAATCAACACACAAGTTGATAATCTACTCACTTAATCACTACCCAATGACACTTCTACCTAAGACATTCTTAGGTATCAGAACCCTCTCACTCCCCCTCAATCACAGCAGTGATGAAAATAGAAAATAACAAAATAAGAAGACACACTTCAACCACAATACCTTGATCTTGCTTAAAAGCTTCAATCAAGAACAAACACTCGTGCTTAAAAGCTTAGAGTGGACAAATTACAACTCAATTAAACAGTCTAATTCAAACATCAAAGAGATGAGTGAATGGCTCAGAAATAACACAAGACACACAAAGACTCAAACCCTAACACAAGTAATGCAGCTCTTCAATTAAACCTCTCTAACCAGTAAGTAGGTTTGATACGTCTTTTTATAACAACTATCTTCATGGGCTTGGGCAGCCTTAACACCCAGATTTGAATCTCACTTTAAAACAAAATTACTCTTCAAATCTTTTAGCTCTAAAACTAGAAACATAATATACTTCAAAGAAAAAATAAAACGATTGCATCAGATAAAATCTCCTCCAAGCATCTCGCCTGCAATCTCTCAGACAATCCTCAAGATACATAAAATAAAGCGCAGCCCTAACATAATAGACTGAACCTGATGTTCTGTCAAAAGATGTTAAGACATCAGTCTTGACATCATGCACACACCTGCAACCCTAACTAACACACCACCAGCAGAATGTTAGCAACATATGTTAAGACATCAGACATGACATCTTGAACCAACACATTGTTTTACCAAAATTGCAGCCAACAACAGAACTAACAATCTCCCCCTTTGACTAATTTTGGCTAAAACAATATTAGCACACATCAGAGATACCAGCAGCAGATAAAGCAAATCTAACAAACCAATCTAACACCAGCTGCACAAAACTCAAAACTCCAAACTCCCCCTCAAGCCAAGAAACCAGCAACAACCAGAAATCCAACTACTTCAAACCAACATCAGAACATCACAGAGAACATCCAATCCACTCCCTACAGCATAACAGCAAAGCCCAAACTACTACTCTCCCCCTTTTTAGCCATAATTGGCCAAAGAGTTATGAAAAAAGTCAAGTCAGTACCAAGAACTCATCCTCTCTACTCACAGTTAGTCATACTAGCTACCAGTCAGTCAACTTAGCTCTCCCTTGTTAGCCACAAAATGTCAATACAAGTCATGGAACATCCAAACAAGATAATCATATAGGAAACAATATCCAAGATGTTTAGATTACATAGCAAACACCCAAGGTGCAAAACAAAAACTAATAACAAAAAGAAAAACCAAAAGAACCATCAAGGAACAATAGCAACACCATCAACAGAACACAGTAGAGTGCCAGAACCAAGTCATTCATCAGTCTCCTCACTGGAGGTACCAGCTTCCTCTTCTCCCTCATCATCAACCTGTTCCAAACTTTTGATCAAGGCTTCTAATTTCAGCTTCCTAGCAGTATTTATGCTGATCACTATTTCCAGCTCCTTGCAAGTAGCCTTCAACTCATTGATTAACTCACCTTTGGTGGTATTCTTGTTGCCAACAGTTGTAGATGTTGAAATAATATCAGGAACATGTTGTCCTACAAAGAGTTTGGAGTGAAGAGACAAAACAGACTCCCTTTTGCAAGCAATATCTGTAGCAGCCAAGATCCCAGGATGTTGATTCACAATAATTCCACAGATTAAGGATGGAAAAGCAATTGGCAACTTCACAACCATTGTTCCAGCATGTTTGACTGTTTGATAAAAAATATAAGAACCATAATCAAAGTCCTTCTTGGTTCCAACTGAAAAGATAAACTTTCCTAACCCAACATAAATTGTAGTCTTATGGTTGGTAGGAACCCAGTTAGCAGCTCCAATCCTATGCAGTATAGCATACTTAACACTCAAAAGACCAGCAACCAATTTTCCCTTCAAAGGCCATGCAGTCACCTGATTTGCAGTAATTTCCTTGCAAATCTGATTGTCAGTGACCTCCAGCTCACTCTCTGCTTGTTCACTCCTTCCCAAGTACCTGTTAATAACAGTAGGAGAAAACTCAATACACCTACCTCTTACATAAACCTTTCTAAAATCCATAATCCTGCTATCAGTAATGTCTTTATGGATGTTCACAATGAACTCCTTGACAAGCATATCATAACATTTTGAAAAACTAGACACAATCTTCATTAATCCAACATAATTGATCAATTCCATAATCTCCTTCATCTCAAGAGCATCTCTACCTAGCTCTCTCTCCAGAGCAATTCTTCTCAGATAAACATACTTCGACTTACTCACATTTTCAACAGAATGGAATGAAATATTGTCTAAAGGGACATCAGGAACTTTGTCAACAATCTTCTTGCTAGCAGCTTTCTTCTTAGGATTGATGTCCTGGACATCCTCCTCAACATCAAAGTCTGAGTCAGAGTCAGACCTAGCCTTCCTTTTCTTGGAGCTGGTAGCTACCTTGCTCCATGATTTTGTAGGACCAACCACAGACTTCTTCTTACCACTACCAAGAGACCCTGTCATTGCAACAACCTTCTCTTTTCTTGTCTTCATCCTTTTTGCTATCCCAGGCACCACATTAGCTATAATCTCATTATCTGACAAATCATCCACATCTACCACATCAACTGGCTTTTTTCCTCTAGGACTAGAGGTACCTTTCTTAGCAGGTGATGTTCAAACATCTGTTTTAACATCAGCTCCACCTTCAATTTCAGCATCTTCAACAACAGACATATCCAACCTGTGAAGATTGTCTTCAGCAGTTTGCTTATCATCTCTCTTACCCTCCGAGTGAGAGGCAGACATTTGAGCGAGTGGCCTCGATATCCTAGCCACAGAAATACCCTTTTCAAGAACCTTGGTAACTATCCAGTCAAGACTCTTATCTACAGAATACTCTTCTTCCTCACTTAGATTTTTATCACCTTGAGTAGAGTTCCCAGGAACAGATTTTTCTCCAAACAAAATTCCAGTGACAACCCTCCTAGCTTCACTATCATCAAACTTTCTAGACTCAGAAGGATCAGAAGGTTTACTTGTACTAGGACGTGTAGACCTCTTCTCCTGCAGCTTGCTTGGTCGTATCTTTTCAGAACCAGGGAGAGGAACCATAGATAGAGGCTCAATATCCAGAGCATCATCAAGCGAGACCTTTTCAGTAGAAACCCTAGATTTAGCATGCAAAGGATTTTTTGTAGCAGATTTCTTGGATGGTGAAGGTTGTTGTTAAGACATTGTTACTTTCTTGCAACTGATTGTCAAACGATTGGAAGAGCTTCTTTCTCCGGGAGAGAAGATGAACGAGCAGAGCAAATGAGGTGTGAGACGTGTGTTGCGTGTGGGAGCACTACGGTGAAATGATTTCCTAAAATAGGTGGGCTGCTTTATGAAACATAAAAGGCAATTAATGATATTTCTACAAACCAGCAAATGACTTTCAAAATTTAAAAAGATTTTCCCACACGCCTTTAATTGCTATAAGTCTTCACAAATGTGGATACCCAATTTTTTCTTTGAGAATTCGAACTTACTAGCATCCACAGTCTCACCCAACTTTTGTTCAGTGGCAACAGGTTTCAAAATTATCACATTATCTCCCACAAGACTTCTGATCAATATGCTCAGGATGTCATAATGTAATGTCATGACATCTTGCTTGACATTATGCTCAATCAGACTTTGTTTCACCTTTTTTAGATGTAGATGCCCAAGTCTTTGATGGTCCACATCCACATCATCATCTTTGGCAATAGTACATATGGTGGAGTAACTGGACTCTTGAGGAACCCACAAGTAGCAGTTATCTTTA
Organism: Lathyrus tuberosus; assembly: GCA_022829125.1. Classification (NCBI taxonomy): domain Eukaryota; kingdom Viridiplantae; phylum Streptophyta; class Magnoliopsida; order Fabales; family Fabaceae; genus Lathyrus; species Lathyrus tuberosus. Next base: position 7,990,365 of record JALAZF010000277.1, read on the forward strand.
GATCTAACTCCACTCATAACAACTTCACTCTTTTCATTTGTCACTAAACATTCAGATTTTGTATAGCTGACCTCGAAACCTTCATCACACAATTGACTGATGCTAATTAAATTGGCAGTCAACCCTTTAACAAGCAACACATTATCAAGACTAGACCCAACTAAACAATTCAGATTTCCAATCCCTTTGACCTCACCTTTGACTCCATCCCCAAAAGTCACATCACTTGTGGAATAGGATTTGACATCCACCAACAGGTTCTTGACACATGTCATATGTTTAGAACACCCACTGTCAAAGTACCAATCTTCCACAGCTGAGGCTGTAGCGAGCGATTTTGGACGCGGTTCTTAAGCGATGGTCGCTCTCTGCGGTTTGAGCTTTAAACTACAGGTCGATTCATTTTTTATCCTACTGTGAGCTGAATAAGGAAGGGAAATAGATGTCTCCAATTAACCCTGCTTTGCATACTGAGTTTAAACAGCGGTCTGTTAGGTTACGGATGCTATCAATGTGGGGGGGCCTTTGTACTGGTTATTTGAATTTTTGCCAATACGGTTTTCTTTCTTTTTTACCTGGGCAGAAGGTTTCTGGCGGGGAATAAGGATTAGGATGTTAGGACTGGTGCTTTTGAATTACTGCTTTTGATTGACGAAGATATGGGATTTGGGTTTTTTGTTGATTGCGCTTGCTAAGATCTTTTCTTTCGATCTTATGCCTACGTATTCCCGTTTACCGAAACAGGGAAATCAGAGCATTCGTAGTTCCTCCTATTTTATGGGAGGAAAGGGGTGTTTTGGTGTCTTGTTCAAAGCCCAAGACATGAAGCGAAAGGTGATTTGTATCTTGTTCAAAGCCCAAGATGTGAAGCTAAAAGGTCTATTTGTGTCTTGTTCAAAGCCCAAGACGTGAAGCTGAAAGACCTCGACTTTAGAGAGAATTTGTCATCTCTAAAGAGGGGGAAGGAGAATTACTTTAACTGGGATACGCGGATCCGAGCAATGCCATAATTTCTGAAGAAAGGGTTTTAACCTGAAGGAGAAGACTTTAACTCAATGTAGAGCAATGCCATCTTTCCTTAGGAATTTCTCATGCTAAAAGAGGGACAATGGCATGGATATAGATGATCCAGAGGCTTGCCGCTTACAGTGATTAGATGAAGGGAAAGGAGTTGTTGATGTTTGTGTACTGCGAACGAGGCACAACTTTGATGCTAAAAGGTTGATTGGATCAACCAGTGGTTTTCTTATACAAAGCCTAAGAGGAGGCTAATTTCCGCTAGGAAAATCATTATACAAAGCCTAAGAGGAGGCTATTTTATGTATCGTACAAAGCCCGAGAGAGAGGCTAAAAGTTTTTGACCCAGTGGGGCACATCGTTATACAAAGCCTAAGAGGAGGCTAGCAAAGAGTTGACTCAGTTGGAGAATCTTTTATACTCAGTAATAGAGTGTTTTTGTATCTTGTACAAAGCCCGAGAGAGAGGCGAAAAGGTTGTTTTGACTCCACTGGGGAGAATTTTGGTATCTCGTACGAAGCCCGAGATGGAGGCTATTGTAACTGTTTCAGTTGAGTGACAAATCCAATATACTGATTTTAAAAGAGAAAATCAGTTCTTATATGAGCAACGCTGTACTCAGGGATTTAATTTGAGGATCAGGGATATTTCCTTCTCTTTGAGGAAACGGGAAATCCAAAGGGTATCGAGACTATCCGAGTCTGCGGGTTTCCTTCCTATTTAACGAAGGGTGCTTGAGAATGTCTTTGAGACTCAAGGAAGTTAGACTGTCCGTGTCTAGAGTTTTATCTTTTGTACTATGCTTCGAGAAACAGTAGTAGACTCTATGAAAGGACTGTTCTATGAGGATGACTAGGTTCTGTTCCTATACCTCTAGGAGGTCGTCGGGACAATTTGAACGAAGCCCAAGAGGAGGCTGGAAACTTTTAAGAAGCCGACGGGTCCTTGTACGAAGCCCAAGAGGAGGCTATCATTCCCGAAGGAAGAGATCATTATACGAAGCCTAAGAGGAGGATGTGAATACTTTTAAGAAGCCGTAGGGTCCTTGAATAATGCCCAAGGGGAGGCCGATGCTTTTAAGAAGCCCGTGGGTCGATCATCTCCTTTCCATTAGGAGAGATAACTCTTTTAAAGATGAAAACCACTAGTAAACGTGCGAGGTTTAATATCCAGCGACTTTTAACTTTTAAAGAGGGTTCCTTAGTTAAGGTCCAAGATTATGACCGTAGTGGGTACTCAAACCCCGAGACATTCAAGGCAAGCTATCCACATGGAATAGATCAAGTCAGGAAAGTTCGAGAATTAGGAAGAAACTCAAAGATGCCATTCACGGAGAATACATTCATCTTGGGGAGTAGAGCTTCTTGACGATTCCTAAGGAGGACAGCCGAAGAGAAGACTGTATCTGGTGCTCCTATTGGGGATCTAGGCGTCTATTTCTACGAATAAGTGAAACGGCGTCACCTAGTTCTAGACGTAGTTGCCGGGGAAACTCGAAATATCTATACTATTATTACACAGTAGATATGAGTTTATGAAAGGAGACTTACAGTGAGCAGCCCCACAATACAGTTTATACTATGAAAGCAGTAAATGAAAGCGATAACCACTTACTCGGTTGTAGTGCTTCCATGCTGTTTGGTTAGTTGTGCAACAAAGAAAGATTGAAAACAACAGTATATTCAAAATCAAAGGAGAAAGTGCTTTGAAAAAGAAAGATTTGGGGCTTACAGCTCAAGGAGAGGCCTAGGGTTTTATCAGTGAGCGCACTGTTTGAATTTGTACAGAGGGACTTATACAAGTGACTGGGGCCCAAAAAGGTTTTCAGTACAAAGGGACGGGTCTTACACTCTCTCAAGAGGCCCAAAAAGGGTTTAAAGAAAAGAGTGGGGCTTATAACACGAGGGTAGGCCCAAATGATTTTTCGTTTAAAAATGGCGATCGCGCCGAGGTTTTCTTTTAACGCAAAGGGACTTATACAATAAGTGAGGCCCAAAATGTTTTTGGTTAAAAGGGGGATTGGGTCTTACACTCTATTAGAGGCCTAAAGTGTTTTAAAGAAAAAGAAATGGGTCTTACTACTCGAGGGTAGGCCCAGATGGTTTTTATTTTTAAACGGGCGACGATCGCGCCGTTTACTTGTACAGAGGGACTTATACAATGAGTGAGGCCCAAAAAGTTTTTGTACAAGGGGGGATGGGTCTTACACTCTCTCAAGAGGCCCAAAAAGTTTTGAAGAAAAATAAATGGGTCTTACTACTCGAGGGTAGGCCCAGATGATTTTTGAAAAGGCGACGATCGCGCCGTTTGTTTTTTTTTACGGTATCGGGACTTATACAATAAGTGAGGCCCAAAGATGATTTGGTCAAAAAAAAGGATTGGGTCTTACACTCTAATAGAGGCCCAAAGTGTTTTGAAAATGATTTATGAGGGTTGAATTAATCCAAAACCCTAATTTGTTTTCAAAATGTATTTAATTGAATAAAAATTCAATTAAAATGATCAAAAATTGTTTAACACATGGAAAACAAATTGTGATCTTGGATTAATGCTTCAAAAATTAAGTATTGACCTACAAAATAATTAGAAAGCATTAAAAGTTGCAAAATCAATGTAGAAAAAATATTTAAAATGCCAAAAGCAATCAAAATATTAATTCTTTACAAAAATATCAATTATATGAAATAAATAATATTTTTGGGATTTTTTGATAAAATAAAATATTTTAACATTTTTGTGAATTATTAAAAAAAGAATCAACTCAAAATCATTAAAACTCAGAGAGAAATTAATTTTTGAATCAATTAAACAAAATCACAAAATTCAAATATTTGAATATATGAAAAATGGCGCCAAGAACAGCTGAAGAACACGCGCGTGTTCTTGGTTTCTCAGATTTGCATTTTCTATCCAATCTCCATGAATACGTAATCATATCATGCAATCCACATATCATTATGCTCGTCTCAACCTCACGATTATGTCTATGTACTTTAATTTCATTTAAATTAAACATACAACAAGAAATCACGAAGAAACCTCAAGAACCCTAATTTCTGCATGAAGGCTAGGATTTTTGATACACGATTCAAACAATGCAATTAATTGAGGGAAAACATTCCATGCATGATTATGAACATATGGCCAAATTATTGTGCGAGGAAATATGCATAGATTGAGAGATGACCAAGTATGTGCTTACCTCCAAGCCGTGACAGCAAGTTCAAAGTGATTTTTGATTTGGAGGTGTTACATATGAGTTGTGATGATCTGGACAGCTTCCCTACACCCTATGGATTGTGTTTGGATGGTTGGACTTGATTGAAATTGGCTGGATCATTTTGTGGTACCTCAGCTGCACCTTGTTTGAAAATTTGAGCAACCAGCTGGTGATTTTGTGAAATTGATGTTTCAGAAGTAATCTAAGTGTTTGATCAGCTCATATGTGATGTATGTGAGGTGTGTGAGTGATTGGTTTGTGCAGAATTGCTCTCAAACTCAAAACCCGATAGCTACCTTGCTAAGAAAGGCATTTTTGCCAAGAGAAAGAGATTTTGAGGAAAGCATCTGTTAGATGGCTTTGGTGTACTTAAACTGACCACAATTGAGCTCTATTTATAGTAGAGCAAGTTTGTTTTGCAAGGAATAGTGCATGGCAGCTGGTAAGTAGGTTTGGCCAATGTTGGCAAATGAAAATCCAAGTCTCCTCTAGCCATTGACTAGAGGTTGGGGCACAGAGCTTTGGTCCCCTTGGTCTTGGATAAGTCTTGACTGATTTCAGATGAGAATGGCTCAGTCCATGCCACCTTGATGGTTCCATTGAATGCCTCATTCCAAATTTGAAGTCTTGTCTCTATTTTGGCCATTCTAGGTTCAACATGCTATTTCTTGTTCCATGGACTTTGGAGGCTTGGCTCAGTGATTGTCCCCTTTGGATTCAATCCTATGAGGTGTCCAAGTGGATAGGAACTATTGAAATTGGCTGATTTTGGAAAATCGAGCCAAAGTGCAAATTCTGCCTTGCCTTGACAGATTTCAGCAAGGCAACTTGGCAATGTTGTATCTCATGGTGTAGGTTGAATTTGGCAATGTTCTTGGTCATTTTGGAAAGCTCTTACATGATACAACAACTGTTTGAACAAGTTTGGTTTTGATCTCTTTTGATTCCAAGTGAAAAATCCCCCTACATTTGGCAAAAAGTGAAGGCAAATTCTGACATAGTGAAAATTTCACTAAGTGTTGGAAAAAGTGACATTTTCACTTTTCAGCCACTTTGATCACTCCATAACTAAAAATATTTAATGAATTGGAATGACTTGTAGTTGAAGTTTTTGTAGGTGATAACGAGGGATACAAATCCATCTTTGGATGAGAAAAAATGGCCTTGTGGTTTAGGAGTTATGGTCCTCCAAAGTTGGTACCTTTGCCACTTTATTTTTAACTTAGAAAAATTTCTAAGTTTTATGGTTACCCCTTTTACAAGTTATCTCACTTTTCTTGATTTTTCTGGATGAATGATGATTCAAATCATACATTAACATCATTTTAGGGTTAAAAATCCATTTTGGGTAAAAATCTCAAAAAGTCAAAGTTGACTTTTGTGCACAGTTGACTTTTTATCAGATGAATTCCAAACTGTGCAATTCTTCAGGAAATCATGTCCTTGACCTAAATCAAACTTGATGGACATGTTCCATGGGTGTCATAGGGTATATTCAATCATGTATTAGGGTTTGGGAGCATGTCTTGGTCAAAAGTCAAAGTTACAGTTGACTTTTCCCTTAAAACCCTAATTGTGGTGCAGATGAAAATGAGACTAGTTGCTCAAGCTTCTTGGATCAATCCATTGTTCCAAATGGATCAATATGGTGTATTAGAGACCCTCAAATCATCTCTTGAGGTCTTGGCTCATGGTTTGTCCCAAAAGTCAACTTAGGGGTGAATTAGGTCAAGAAACCCTAATTCCTGATTTTTGATGAATGCATCCCCTGAGGCAAAATTGACTTGATACATGGGTTCATGAGGTTCCATGAAGCATATTAGGTTATGTTTTGGATCATTGCCTTGTGCCCAGATGAAAATTTCCATCTGGAGACTCTGGTCGACCAAAACCCTAATTTGGTGACACTGTCGATCTTGAGACTTGATCCACCTAGAAGGGAGCAGCCTTGTGCTTAATCCTTGAAGTGGGAGTCCTTTTTGATCCATTTTGGATGTTTGAGAGATTATACAAGTTGAAGATCATGTCATTTCTTGATTGATCCTTTGTCTAAGCACTCAGAGAGGGCTTGAAACCCTAATTTTGATTGTATTGGATGCTCGCCCATCTTTGGGGAGACTGATGAAGCATGATGGTTCATCCATATTGTGATGATGATTTTCACAATGATGGGAAATCTAAGTGGTCAAAATTTGGGGTATTACAGATGGCCCAATTTAATCTTCTTGGACCCGAAGGTATGAATGACGAAGGTATTCGGGCATTCGGGGTGCAAGAGGATTAAATATCGGAATATCCGAAATTTTGATGGTGGTTATGAATGGTACCTTACGCATTCATCTTCTTTAGCTAAGCGATGATGCTTAGAAAAGGTAAACTTCCCCTCGATCCTGGTTTCATACCAAGAACTGGTCTCAGTCTCTTTTGAAATAAACTTCCCCTCGATCCTGGTTTCCTACCAAGGAACTGGTCTTAGTTTCTGATTTAAACTTCCCCTCGATCCTGGTTTCCTACCAAGAACTGGTCTTAGTTTCTGATTTAAACTTCCCCTCGATCCTGGTTTCCTACCAAGAACTGGTCTCAGTCTCTTTTGAAATAAACTTCCCCTCGATCTTGGTTTCCTACCAAGGAACTGGTCTTAGTTTCTGATTTAAACTTCCCCTCGATCCTGGTTTCCTACCAAGAACTGGTCTTAGTTTCTTTTGTCAATAAACTTTCTTGACAAGGGACGCTATTCATAGCGGCTTTCCTCAAACTTCTCGCCGAATTTTCCTGGGGAGATGCCATTTGAGTGGAAGAAGTTTTGATGTCAGACTTGCTGGGGAACCCATTCGTCTGTATTGTAGAGGTACACAAACTTCTCTATTTTGGAGACGCCATTTGTCGATTCTACTAGGGAAAACGAGTCTCTTGAGAGACTGTTTTCGTTTGGGATCTTTCATCATACTTTTCTCGGGATCTTCCCGGATGTAGCGAGCGATTTTGGACGCGGTTCTTAAGCGCTGGTCGCTCTCTGCGGTTTGAGCTTTAAACTACAGATCGATTCATTTTTTATCCTATTGTGAGATGAATAAGGAAGGGAAATAGATGTCTCCAATTAACCCTGCTTTGCATACTGAGTTTAAACAGCGGTCCGTTAGGTTACAGATGCTATCAATGTGGGGGGGCTTTTGTACTGGTTGTTCGTATTTCGCCAATACAGTTCTCTTTCTTTTTTCTAGGCAAAGGGTTTCTGGTGGGGAATAAGGATTAGGATGTTAGGACTGGTGCTTTTGAATTACTGCTTTTGGTTGACGAAGGTATGGGATTTGGGTTTTTTGTTGATTGCGCTCGCTAAGATCTTTTCTTTCGATCTTATGCCTACGTATTCCCGTTTACCGAAACAGGGAAATCAGAGCGTTCGTAGTTCCTCCTATTCTATGGGAGGAAATTGGTTTTTGGTGTCTTGTTCAAAGCCCAAGACGTGAAGCGAAAGGTGGTTTGTATCTTGTTCAAAGCCCAAGATGTGAAGCTGAAGGTCTATTTGTGTCTTGTTCAAAGCCCAAGACGTGAAGCTGAAAGACCTCGACTTTAGAGAGAATTTGTCATCTCTAAAGAGGGGAGAAGGAGAATTACTTTAACTGGGATACGCGGATCCGAGCAATGCCATAATTTCCGAAGAAAGGGTTTTAACCTGAAGAAGAAGACTTTAACTCAGTGTAGAGCAATGCATCTTTCCTTAGGAATTTCTCATGCTAAAAGAGGGATAGTGGCGTGGATATAGATGATCTTGAGGCTTGCCGCTTACAGCGATTAGATGGGGGGGAAAGGAGTTATTGATGTTTGTATGCTATGAACGAGGCACAGCTTTGATGCTAAAAGGTCGATTGGATCAACCAGTGGTTTTCTTATACAAAGCCTAAGAGGAGGCTAATTTCCGCTAGGAAAATCATTATATAAAGCCTAAGAGGAGGCTATTTTGTGTCTCGTACAAAGCCCGAGAGAGAGGCTATTTTGTGTCTCGTACAAAGCCCGAGAGAGAGGCTAAAAGTTTTTGACCCAGTGGGGCATATCGTTATACAAAGCCTAAGAGGAGGCTAGCAAAGAGTTGACTCAGTTGGAGAATCTTTTATACTCAGTAAGAGAGTGTTTTTGTATCTCGTACAAAGCCCGAGAGAGAGGCGAAAAGGTTATTTTGACTCCACTGGGGAGAATTTTGGTATCTCGTACGAAGCCCGAGATGGAGGCTATTGTAACTGTTTCAGTTGAGTGACAGATCCAATATACTGATTAAAAGAGAAAATCAGTTCTTATATGAGCAACACTGTACTCAGGGATTTGATTTGAGGATCAGGGATATTTCCTTCTCTTTGAGGAAACGGGAAATCCAAAGGGGTATCGAGACTATCCGAGTCTGCGGGTTTCCTTCTTATTTAACGAAGGGTGCTTGAGAATGTCTTTGAGACTCAAGGAAGTTAGACTGTCCGAGTCTAGAGTTTTATCTTTTGTACTATGCTTCGAGAAACAGTAGTAGACTCTATGAAAGGACTGTTCTATGAGGATGACTAGGTTCTGTTCCTATACCTCTAGGAGGTCGTCGGGACAATTTGTATGAAGCCCAAGAGGAGGCTGGAAACTTTTAAAAAGCCGACGGGTCCTTGTACGAAGCCCAAGAGGAGGCTATCATTCCCGGAGGAAGAGATCATTATACGAAGCCTAAGAGGAGGCTGTGAATACTTCTAAGAAGGCGTAGGGTCCTTGAATAATGCCCAAGACGAGGCCGATGCTTTTAAGAAGCCCGTGGGTCTATCATCTCCTTTCCATTAGGAGAGATAACTCTTTTAGAGATAAAAATCACTGGTAAATGTGCGAGGTTTACTATCCAGCGACTTTTAACTTTTAAAGAGGGTTCCTTAGTTAAGGTCCAAGATTATGACCGTAGTGGGTACCCAAACCCCGAGACATTCAAGGCAAGCTATCCACAAGGAATAGATCAAGACAGGAAAGTTCGAGAATTAGGAAGAAACTCAAAGATGCCATTCACGGAGAATACATTCATCTTGGGGAGTAGAGCTTCTTGACGATTCCTAAGGAGGACAGCCGAAGAGAAGACTGTATCTGGTGCTCCTATTGGGGATCTAGTCGTCTATTTCTACGAATAAATGAAACGGCGTCACCTAGTTCTAGACGTAGTTGCCGGGGAAACTCGAAATATCTATACTATTATTACACAGTAGATATGAGTTTATGAAAGGAGACTTACAGTGAGCAGCCCCACAATACAGTTTATAATATGAAAGCAGTAAATGAAAGCGATAACCACTTACTCGGTTGTAGTGCTTCCATGCTGTTTGGTTAGTTGTTCAACAAAGAAAGATTAAAAACAACAGTATATTCAAAATCAAAGGAGAAAATGCTTTGAAAAAGAAAGATTTGGGGCTTACATCTTCAAGGAGAGGCCCAGGGTTTTATCAGTGAGCGCACTGTTTGAATTTGTACAGAGGGACTTATACAAGTGACTGAGGCCCAAAAAGGTTTTCTGTACAAGGGGATGGGTCTTACACTCTCTTAAGAGGCCCAAAGTGTTTTAAAGAAAAAAGAAATGGGTCTTACTACTCGAGGGTAGGCCCAGATGGTTTTTATTTTTAAACGGGCGACGATCGCGCCGTTTACTTGTACAGGGGGACTTATACAATGAGTGAGGCCCAAAAAGTTTTTGTACAAGGGGGGATGGGTCTTACACTCTCTCAAGAGGCCCAAAAAGGTTTAAGGAAAAGAGTGGGGCTTATAACACGAGGGTAGGCCCGGATGATTTTTGAAAAGGCGACGATCGCGCCATTTGTTTTTTGACAGTATCGGGACTTATACAATAAGTGAGGCCCAAAGATAATTTGGTCAAAAAAAAAGGATTGGGTCTTACACTCTAATAGAGGCCCAAAGTGTTTTGAAAATGATTTATGAGGGTTGAATTAATCCAAAACCCTAATTTGTTTTCAAAATGTATTTAATTGAATAAAAATTCAATTAAAATGATCAAAAATTGTTTAACACATGGAAAACAAATTGTGATCTTGGATTAATGCTTCAAAAATTAAGTATTGACCTCCAAGTCGTGACAGCAAGAGCAGATGTGATTCTGAGTTGGAGGTGTTACAGATGAGTGGTGATGATCTGGACAGCTTCCCTACACCATATGGAGTGTGTTTGAACACTTGGATTGAATTGAAATGGACTGGATCAGTTTATGGCATCTCAGCTGCAACATCACTTCAAACTTGTGTGGATGGCAAGTGATTTTGTGAAATTGATGTTCCAAATGTTATGTGAGTGTTTGATCAGCTCATATGTGATGTATGTGAGGTGTGTGAGTGATTGGTTTGTGCAGAATTGCTCTCAAACTCAAAACCCGATAGTTACCTTGCTAAGAAAGGCATTTTTGCCAAGAGAAAGAGATTTTGAGGAAAGCATCTGTTAGATGGCTTTGGTGTACTTAAACTGACCACAATTGAGCTCTATTTATAGTAGAGCAAGTTTGTTTTGCAAGGAATAGTGCATGGCAGCTGGTAAGTAGGTTTCCTCAATGTTGGCCAATGGAAATGAAAGTCTCCTCTAGCCATTGACTAGAGGTTAGGGCACAGAGCTTTGGTCCCCTTGGTCTTGGATAAGTCTTGACTGATTTCAGATGAGAATGGCTCAGTCCATGCCACCTTGATGGTTCCATTTAATGCCTCATTCCAAATTTGAAGTCTTGTCCCTATTTTGGCCATTCTAGGTTCAACATGTTATTCTTTGTTCCTTGGACCTTGGAGGCTTGGCTCAGTGATTGTCCCCTTTGGATTCAATCCTCTGAGGTGTCCAAGTGGATTGGAGCAATTGAAATTGGCTGATTTTGGCAAATCGAGCCAAAATGTAAATTCTGCCTTGCTTTGACAGATTTCAGCAATGCAACTTGCCAATGTTGTATCTCATGATGTAGGTTGAATTTGGCAATGTTCTTGGCCATTTTGGAAAGCTCTTACATGATACAACAACTGTTTGAACAAGTTTGGTTTTGATCTCTTTTGATTCCAAGTGAAAAATCCCCCTACATTTGGCAAAAAGTGAGGCAAAATCTGACTTAGTGAAAATTTCACTAAGTGTTGGAAAAAGTGACTTTTTCACTTTTCAGCCACTTTGATCATTCCATAACTCAAAATCCTTAATGAATTGGAATGACTTGTAGTTGAAGTTTTTGTAGGTGATAATGAGGGCTACAAATCCATCTTTGGATGAGAAAAAATGGCCATGTGGTTTAGGAGTTATGGTCCTCCAAAGTTGGTACCTTTGCCACTTTATTTTTAACTTAGAAAAATTTCTAAGTTTTATGGTTACCCCTTTTACAAGTTATCTCACTTTTCTTGATTTTTCTTGATGAATGATGATTCAAATCATACATTAACATCATTTTAGGGTTAAAAATCCATTTTGGTGAAAAATCTCAAAAAGTCAAAGTTGACTTTTGTGCACAGTTGACTTTTTATCAGATGAATTCTAAACTGTGCAATTCTTCAAGAAATCATGTCCTTGACCTAAATCAAACTTGTTGGACATGTTCCATGGGTGTCATAGGGTATATTCAATCATGTATTAGGGTTTGGGAGCATGTCCAGGTCAAAAGTCAAAGTTACAGTTGACTTTTCCCTTAAAACCCTAATTGTGGTGCAGATGAAAATGAGACTTGTTGCTCAAGCTTCTTGGATCAATCCATTGTTCCAAATGGATCAATATGGTGTATTAGAGACCCTCAAATCATCTCTTGAGGTCTTGGCTCATGGTTTGTCCCAAAAGTCAACTTAGGGGTGAATTAGGTCAAGAAACCCTAATTCCTGATTTTTGATGAATGCATCCCTTGAGGCAAAATTGACTTGATGCATGGGTTCATGAGGTTCCATGAAGTATATTAGGTCATGTTTTGGATCATTGCCTTGTGCCCAGATGAAAATTTCCATCTGGAGGCCCTGGTCGACCAAAACCCTAATTTGGTGACACTGTGTATCTTGAGACTTGATCCACCTAGAAGGGAGCATCCTTGTGCTTAATCCTTGAAGTGGGAGTCCTTTGTGATCCATTATGGATATTTAAGAGATTAGACAAGTTGAAGATCATGTCATTTCTTGATTGATCATTTGTCTAAGCACTCAGAGAGGGCTTGAAACCGTAATTTTGATTGTATTGGATGCTCACCCATCTTTGGGGAGACTGATGAAGCATGATGGTTCATCCATATTGTGATGATGATTTTCACAATGATGGGAAATCTAGGTGGTCAAAATTTGGGGTATTACAGATGCCCCTATTTAATCTTCTTGGACCCGAAGGTATGAATGACGAAGGGATTCGGGCATTCGGGGTGCAAGAGGATTAAATATCGGAATATCCGAAATTTTGATGGTGGTTATGAATGGTAGCTTACGTATTCATCTTCTTTAGCTAAGCAATGATGCTTAGAAAAGGTAAACTTCCTCTCGATCCTGGTCTTCAGCCAAGGAACTGGTCTCAGTCTCTTTTGAAATAAACTTCCCCTCGATCCTGGTTTCCTACCAAGGAACTGGTCTTAGTTTCTGATTTAAACTTCCCCTCGATCCTGGTTTCCTACCAAGAACTGGTCTTAGTTTCTGATTTAAACTTCCCCTCGATCCTGGTTTCCTACCAAGGAACTGGTCTTAGTTTCTGATTTAAACTTCCCCTCGATCCTGGTTTCCTACCAAGAACTGGTCTTAGTTTCTTTTGTCAATAAACTTTCTTGACAAGGGACGCTATTCATAGCGGATTTCCTCAAACTTCTCGCCGAATTTTCCTGGGGAGATGCCATTTGAGTGGAAAAAGTTTTAATGTCAGACTTGCTGGGGAACCCAGTCGTCTGAGTTGTACAAACTTCTCTGTTGGAGACGCCATTTGTTTCTACTGGGGAAAGCGAGTCTCTTGAGAGACTGTTTTCGTTTGGGATCTTTCATCATACTTTTCTCGGGATCTTCCCGGAGAAACGCCATATGATGGGGTCCAATTTTGAGGTGCCAATGACCTTTTCATCAGCGGTTTTTCGGAGCAAAACTGGCGTGCTGCCAAATCTCTGATAACGAGGCTTTCTCTGTGGATTTTCCTTAATCCGGGAAAGCAAGGATATCTTCTTCAATGGCGAAGAGTGATGTTTATTGAGAGTTTTCTCTGGCTTTTCAGAGGTTCAAGTTATCAAAGTGGCCAAGTGCCGACTCTGATCTAAAGATACACTGGTGGCGAGATTGTGCAGACGCAACACTTCCTGACGAGGAAAGAACTGACAAACTCGATTGAGAAAACTGTTTATCACTAGGGGACAAGACCGACTCAAGTGATAGTGATGCAATATGAAATGTAAATGCAAATAAAAAATGCATGAAGTATGTATGTATATGCTGACAAAACAGACGCGACATACAGATGAACACAATTGGATACTCGGCCATCGCAGGGCTTATAGAGATATCGCTGGTTCAAGATAGCAATTCCACCTTGCTTAGGAGAGATAGTCCCGTTGGGAGCTATGTTGATCGGGCTTAAGAGATGAGAACTCGGCCGAGGATGTCAGACGAAACAAGGTCTCTGACACAGTTGATCCCTTCATTCAGACATACTGGCTTAGAAGGAGTACTTTGATTCTGTACTTTGAAGTTCGCTTACTTCGGGAGAAGCAATCGATGTTCTTCTGATGTTCAACAGTCAAAAGAAATTGCCATCTTTATTTTAAAAGCAGAAAAAGTTTTAACAAGTAAATTCATTTTTGTTTTATTTCAAGAATCGCTGATTAAGTTTAAACAACGTCGTTCTGTAAAGCTAAAACAAGCAAGAATTACAAACAAAAGCACAAGGGCTCAAATTTTATTGATAAGATGGAGATCAGCCAAACGCGTGATTCCAAAGAGTATATACAAAGTTAGAAAACGGTAATTTACAGGGAAAAGGGCTACGTTGAAACATAACGACCACTATCCTTCTACCAACTTTGAATTCGGGACATCCTGAGCTTCTGTCGAAGATGACCTTTGACTGGAGATTTCCTCCGATAGGTGATGCTGTAACTGCTGCTGAGGGACTTGCCTCTGCTGAACATAATTACTTGCCATTATCCCTAATTTTTGCCTGGATTGTACTATGAGATTTCCAATCCATCGGGATGATTCTTTTATTTCATGTCTCTAACTTTTGCGTGGACCGCCCTTTCGGGTTTTCAATCCACCGAGACATTTTTTTTTTTTTAGGCGAAGTATTTCTTGACTACATCAACATTCGTGGGGTAGGCAAATTCCTCTCCGTCCATGGTTGCAAGTCTCAAGGCGCCGCCTGAGAAAGCTTTCGTGACCACATAGGGGCCATCATAATTCGGGGTCCATTTGCCCCGAGAGTCAGTGAGAAATGATTGTATCTTCTTGAGCACGAGGTCTCCTTTCTTGAAAACACGAGGTCGGACCTTTTTGTCGAACGCCCTCTTCATTCTCTGTTGATACAACTGACCGTGGCATAGGGCCGTGATTTGCTTCTCTTCGATCAGGTTCAATTCGTCGTGTCGACCTTGACACCATTCAGCTTCGGTGAGCTGAGCTTCCATCAATACCCGGATTGATGGGATCTCTAATTCTATGGGGAGAACTGCCTCCATGCCATATACTAGAGAGAAAGGGGTTGCCCCTGTTGAAGTGCGGATAGATGTTCGATAACCGTGAAGAGCAAAGGGTAGCATCTCGTGCCAATCTTTGTAGGTTACAACCATCTTTTGAACAATCTTCTTGATGTTCTTGTTAGCCGCTTCTACCGCCCCGTTCATCTTGGGTCGGTAGGGAGATGAGTTATGGTGTTCAATCTTGAACTCTGCACACAACTCTTTCATCATCTTATTGTTCAAGTTAGATCCATTATCAGTAATGATCTCGCTTGGAACACCATAACGGCAGATGATATTGTTTTTGATAAATCGGACCACCACTTGTCGGGTTACATTGGCGAATGACGCTGCTTCGACCCACTTGGTGAAATAATAAATGGCTACCAGGATGAACCGATATCCGTTTGAAGCCTTGGGCTCAATCATACCAATCATGTCGATTCCCCATATGGAAAAAGGCCACGGGGAAGAAAGAACTTTGAGATGTGATGGCGGTACATGAATTTTGTCGGAGTATATCTGACACTTGTGACACCTCCTCATGTACTTATAGCAGTTGGATTCCATTGTCAACCAATAATACCCGGCCCTGAGAATTTTTCTCGCCATTGTGTGTCCGCTGGCATGAGTGCCAAAGGATCCTTCATGAATTTCTTTCATGAGCATGTCTGCTTCTGGTCTGTCGACACATCGGAGCAAGACCATGTCAAAATTTCTCTTATAAAGAGTGTCACCGCTCAGGAAGAAGTTTCCAGCCAATCTTCTGAGGGTTTTCCTGTCTTTTCTGAGTGCCCCAGATGGGTACTCTTGTTTCTGAAGGAAGTATTTGATATCGTGATACCAAGGTCTGTCATCTATGACTGCTTCAATCGTGAAGACGTAAGCGGGCCTTTCAAGGCGCATGATGTCGATCTTAGGTATGTCATTCCATCGACCTACATTAATCATGGAAGAGAGAGTGGCTAATGCATCAGCCATGTGATTCTCATCACGAGGGATGTGATGAAAGCCGACTCTGTTGAAGAAAGGTAACAACCTTCTTGCATAGTCTTTGTAAGGAATCAATCCTGATTGGTATGTGTTCCAATCTCCTTTTATCTGGTTAATAACCAGGGCTGAATCGCCGTATACGTCCAAGTTTTTGATCCTTAAATCAATCGCTTCTTCGAGACCCATAATACATGCTTCGTATTCGGCCTCGTTGTTCGTACATTTGAACGTAAGTCTGGCAGTGAAAGGAATGTGGATACCCCGAGGGGTAACAATGATTGCCCCAATTCCGTTTCCATAATAATTAACTGCTCTGTCAAAGATGAGTCCCCACTGGGAACCTGGTTCTGGCCCTTCACTGGGTAGCGGTTTATCGCAATCTTTCATTTTTAGATACATGACATCTTCGTCTGGGAAGTCAAACCCGATTGATTCTTGATCCTCAATCGGTTGATGAGCCAAATGATCGGCTAAAATACTTCCCTTAATGGCTTTCTGAGCGTGGTACTCTATGTCATATTCTGATAGTAACATCTGCCAACGGGCAATCCTTCCCGTGAGAGCAGGTTTTTTCGAAAACGTACTTGATTGGATCCATTTCGGAGACCAACCAAGTAGTATGATGAATCATGTACTGGCGAAGACGTTTGGCTGCCCAAGCCAAAGCAGAACAAGTTTTCTCAAGCATCGTATACCGAGTTTCGCAGTCGGTGAATTTCTTGCTTAGATAGTAAATGACAGACTCTTTCCTTTTAGTTTCGTCTTGTTGGCCAAGTACACATCCCATTGAGTCCTCTAGGATTGTGAGGTAAATGATTAGTGGTCTTCCTTCCACTGGAGGTGATAGGATCGGAGGATTCAACAGATATTCCTTGATACTGTCGAAGGCGGTTTGGCAATCTTCTGACCAAACGCAATCCTGGTTCTTTTTTAGTAACTTGAAAATCGGCGCACAAGTGGCGGTCATAAGGAATATGAATCTGGAGATGTAGTTCAAACGTCCCAAGAATCCTCTGACTTGTTTTTCAGTTTTCGGAGAAGGCATTTCTTGAATGGCCTTGACCTTGTCAGGATCAACCTCAATTCCTTTCTGGCTGACGATGAACCCTAGTAGTTTCCCTGAACGGACACCGAAGGTGCACTTGTTGGGATTCAAGCGGAGCTTGAATTTTCTTAGACGTTCGAACAATTTTGACAGATGTTCAACGTGCTCATCCTCCGTTCTTGATTTTGCAATCAAATCATCGACATATACCTCGATTTCCTTATGTATCATGTCATGAAACAGAGTAGTCATGGCCCTTTGATAGGTTGCCCCGGCATTCTTCAAACCGAACGGCATTACCTTGTAACAAAAGGTACCCCATGGGGTAATGAACGAAGTTTTCTCCATGTCTTTCGGCACCATTTTGATCTGGTTATAGCCCGAGAATCCATCCATGAAGGAGAAAACTTTGAACTTTGCTGTGCTGTCTACCAGCATGTCAATGTGTGGTAAAGGAAAGTCGTCCTTTGGACATGCCTTGTTCAAATCTCTGTAATTAACACACATTCTGACCCTTCCGTCCTTTTTGGGAACAGGTACGATGTTGGCTAGCCATTGAGGATATTCAGATGTAGCGAGGAAACCCGCGTCGATCTGTTTCTGTACCTCCTCTTTGATTTTGATGGCCATGTCCGGGTGAGTGCGTCTCAACCTTTGCTTTACTGGCGGACATTCCGATCTTAGCGGTAAGTGATGTTCCACGATGCTGGTATCCAACCCTGGCATATCCTGATAGGACCAAGCGAACACATCGGGGAATTCTTTGAGAAACTTTATCAAACCCTCTCTGGCAGTTGGACTGAGCAGTGCTCCGATCCTGATTTCTTTTCTCTCTTTTTCTGAACCCAAGTTTACCGTTTCCAACGGCTCTTTGTGAGGTTCAATGAACCTTTCCTCTTGTCTGAGTAGTCGGGAGATCTCTTCTGGAATTTCGTTGTCATTTTCTTCTTCAGCCTCGAATACCGGGAACTCAAAGTTGGAAGAAGGCATCGGATCGTATGTTTCAACGGGGTATAAAACAAGCAATCTACATGACGTGATGATTCGTGTTTAGAAAAGATAGAGAAAATGCAAGTGTGTGCAGTGTTTTGATTTTACTGCTTGTTTTTATTATTGAATGTTTTTTTTTAGGATTACCATTTTCTGAAAAAGCAAAAAGAGAAAACAGCAATTAATGTGGAAATTACAGAACGACATTATTTTATTAATGAACAAGTCGAATCTTGAAACTACAGCCCTATAAAACAAAACTCTGTCGCTTTGGGCAAAGCAAAGAGGGAAATTTGCAGAAAGCGAGCCCTATCAAAACATCCGTTTCACCTGGGCAGGGTGAAAGGTTAAAGATGGCAATTACTTTGACTGACGAACGACCTTCGGAACCTCGACGGCAACCCATTGGCGGCGAACTCCTCGGTGAATCACAAAGTCTGGCACCTTCCTTGATTTGTCTTCAGAAATGACGCTGATTTCTGGTGGAGCAGGATCATTGGAATCTGTCTCCTAAGCAGAATTGTCGTAGGAGGATTCCTCTGTTGCATTTTGCATAACATTGGTGCTCTCAGCTGTATATCCCCATCCAGTTGACTGGATATCTTCGAGCCTGATACGAGAGCTTTCGGGAGCAGTGTACTTGACCATAAAGTCGTATTTTCCACTTGGTTGTCCCAGAGTGTCCCAAACTTCTTTGAAATTGGAGAAGTCATCCCTCTCGATGACGTTGACCTCGGGAAAAGCATAATTGATGAATTCTAGTCCTACAAACGTTGCGAATTCATCTTCATGTTGAGTAATTTCCGAATGACCTGAGTGTTGATCCCATGACATGGTGGGGACACAGGTATTCTGTTCAATGACGCTCAGCTGAGTTTCATTACTCGGCTGACTTTCTTGCCCCAAGTTTCCTGGGTAAGGCTGCCACATTGGCAGGCCATCCATCGGGCCATAGTAATTGCGGTCAAAGTTGTCTTTCATCAGAGTGTCTTCCTCTAATGAATTTGGCAGAGCACGGCGTCCTTCCGGATCACAATCCCCGTAGATCATTTTGACATCTGATCTTGGTATAAATCTCGGACTTTCTGTAGGAAAGCAAAAAGGCATAGGCACCTCTTCCTGAGACATATAGCCGTCCTTGTTAAGGTAGGACTTCCATTCTTCATCTGTGTAAGAGGGATCTTCCTCATTGATGGCATGAACTATCTGAGACACTGGGTGAAGAAAACCTCCACTGTGGAAGAAGTTTTGAAGGGAATGAAGACTTTCATCGTTGGCGGCTGTCTGGGTACAGGTTGCAGAAAAACCAAGACCCTTCTTTGTTTTATTGTCAATAGGAATGACAAGCCGTCCCCATCCGGTTGTATCGGTACTCTCGACCTCTTTGATAGCATCGTTGTATGAGGAAATCGAGGTTCCTCCTTCAAACTGATTGTCCTTGCTCACCGATAGTGCTTGGAACTGAGTTCCAATAACCTCCTCGGGTTCTACACAAGCAGATGATGATAGGTTACTCACAAGCAAGGCTTGTTCCCCACAAACCGTGACAAGTTGATCGTTCTTGACGAACTTTAGCTTTTGGTGGAGGGTTGAAGTAACCGCTCCAGCCTGATGTATCCAAGGTCTTCCTAATAAACAACTGTATGTTGCCCGGATGTCCATGACCTGGAAAGTGATTTGGAAAGTGTGAGGACAAATAGTTATGGGAAGATCAACTTCGCCGATAACTGTTTTTCTGGATCCGTCGAATGCTTTGACGACGACCTCGCTGACTCTCATCAGAGGGCCCTTAAATGATAATTGCGTCAAAGTGGACTTCGGCATAACATTCAGGGCTGACCCTGTGTCTACCAGTACATTGGCTAAAGCATCGCCCTGGCAGTTAACTGTAATGTTGAGCGCCATGTTATGACGGCGACCCTCTTCAGGTAATTCTTCATCACTAAATCCCAAATTATTGTAGGAAGTGATGTTAGAGATAATGCTATCGAATTGTCTGATTGTTACATCCTGTTCCACAAAGGCTTGCTCCAAGACTTTCTGTAGAGCCTCTCTGTGTGCTTCTGAACTGAGTAACAGTGATAATACTGAGATCTTTGAAGGAGTCTGTAACAGTTGATCAACAATGTTATATTCACTCCTTTGGATGAGCTTTAGCATCTCATCTTTGTCTTTTGAAAAGTCGGGATTACTGGATTGACCGACTGGGGGATTAGGAATTTCTGCCTGAAGTTCCTTTTCTTTGTTGGACTCTCCAACCCCTCGGTTGAAGATTCGACCGCTCCGTGTTACACGACTGATGTCTGGAATATTCACGACGGAGGGTAATGGAATTTCCTTTCCATTTTCAATTATTGTTGCACCGTATTTGTAAGGGATAGCCTTAGTTGATTCATACGGTAATGGCCCCGGTAGATAGATGACTATGGGAACCTTCTGATTTTTCTGACTGTCATAAGTAACCTTGATCCGTTCCCGGTTGGGAACTCTAGATTCGTCAAGTAGAGGGACGATGGCAAAAACATCCCTGATCTGGTGATGACCAGAAATCGTGACAACATCCTCAACTTGCTCGGCAAGGTAGTTCGACGACCAAATGATGGGTCCTGAACCTGGATATGGACGAATTTCTCCATGATCGACTTGACCCTGAGGAGTTGTTCTCACAAGGTAACACCCTTGGTTACTTTCCGAACATACGCTACAACTGTCATAGTTGTGTGGTGGCACCTGGCCACGCACACTTTGAATACAATGTAACCTCACTAGGTTACCTTCCATTGATCGGACATCCTGACTTTGACGACGAGTAGGATTCCTGTTATTGATATTAATCTGCTGAGTATCTTCGTCCATATAGATTGGCATCCACCAGTGATTTAACAAATGCTGAAGTGCCTCCTGTACAAGGGTACAACCTCGATCATTTTCGCAACCTGCTTTACAGCATTGATAATCATGTGATATTAAGAACCCGAGTCGGACCTGCTCAGCATGTAACTCTACCAGATTGGTATTCATCACGCGAATGTCAAAGATCTGAACCATGTTGATTTGATAGGAGTTCTTATCATGGTAGTCTTGGATCCATCCAAGATCCATCTGATGCTGGAGGGCCTCTTGTATGAAAGAGCATCCCTATTTGTCTACCGAGCAAATCAGACAGTAACTGTAATCGTGCCGTGGCAGATTATGATACTGGCTTTGCCTTGAATGCATCGCCACCAAGTTGACATTCATCACATGGATGTCGTGGTTTTGAATGACGTTAGAATTCGTAGAGACCATGTTAACTCCACGAACTCGGTGCTCCTGGATCCATCCGAGATCCATTTGTTCCTGTAGAGCTGCTTGCACTACAGAACATCCTTAGTTATCTTTAGAGCAGATATCACACTGGTGATAATTATGAGGTGGCACATGGCCATATCCACTCTGTCTACAATGCATCTTGACCAGATTGGTCCCCAATAAGAGTACATCGTGAATTTGATAGACATTGTTAGTCTCTTTCTCAATCAGATTGACTGCAGCCTTCTCGTGTTGAGGCAGCGGGTTCGTGAGAACATTGGGATTCGTATCTTTGAAAGATAAGAGCCCGCTCCTAACAAGCTTTTGCACGTCGGATTTGAAATTGAGACAAGTCTCAATGTTATGCCCTGAACCTCCTTGATGATAAGGGTATGTTTGATCCACCTTAAACCAAAAAGGCGGATTTTCCGGAACTGAAAGGGGAGACTTAGTCTAGATGTGCCCCTTAGCCAGCAGTAACAGACACAGCTCTGCGTACGTTACAGGTATAGGATCAAATCCTGGTGGCCGTGTTGTACGGTTGTTGTTATATGGAGGACGAGCCTGCTGAAGAGGCTGTTGTGTCCTTTGTTGGTCAGGTTGACTCTGCGCAACCTGAGGTTGATACATAGGAACAGGCGCGGGGCCGATAGCATAAGTAACAGCTGCTACTGGCTGATAACGTCGCCTTTGCTTTCCGAGAGAGATATTCCCAATATCTTGCTCTTTTTTCTTAGGGAGAGCACTACCGTATTTTTTAGTACCGCTCGTTGATCCAGTGTCTTTCACCAAACGTCCTTCTCAAACGGCTTCCTCAAGACGTACACCCATGCCGACCATTTCGGTGAAATCACTGGGCGCACTGGCAACCATTCGGCCATAGTAAAATGAGCTTAAGGTCTTTAAGAAGATTTTTGTCATCTCTTTTTCCTCAAGAGGTGGACAAATTTGAGCGGCAATTTCACGCCACCTTTGAGCATACTCCTTAAAGGTTTCCTTTTCCTTTTGCGACATTGATCTGAGTTGATCTCTGTCGGGTGCCATGTCCAAATTGTACTTGTATTGTTGGACGAAGGCAGTACCAAGATCTCTGAATGTACTGATCGTAGTACAGTTTAAACCCATGTACCATTTGAGTGCGGCACCGGTTAAACTATCCTGGAAGTAGTGAATCAGTAGGTCCTGATTCTCCATCTGAGCTGACATCCGCCGAGCGTACATCACCAAATGGCTCTGAGGGCAAGAGTTACCCTTGTATTTTTCAAAGTCGGGCACTTGGAACTTGTGTGGGACTTTCACATTTGGGACTAAGCAGAGGTCTGCGGCGTCATTTCCAAATAGATCCTGACCGCGAATGGCTTGCAGCTCTTTCTGCATTTCCAAGAATTGCTCCTGGAATTCATCCATTCTATCGAACATAGTTTCCTTCTTACCAGAAGGTGTCTGTGGAATCTGTCCTTCCGGGACAGTGTGCACCACAGGAGGTGGTACCGTGACTACGGCAGTAAGTCTTGGCGTCTCCCGAAGTTTGTAACCTTCAGGAGTCTTCAGTATGCCCCGGGCATCTTCGCTTTCCTGAAGTTTGTAACCTTCAGGCCCAGCGGCTTCTGTTACGATTCCCTGATCTTCAGTGATCGGCGAAACATATCCTTCCGGGATATAGTTAACAGGCAAGCCCCAAGGACGATCTTTCGGCATCTGATACCTAGGATCATACTTTTCTATGATGGGCGTTGAGGTGATCTCTGAGATCACAGTTCTTTGTAGCTGAGCTTCTGCCATGGCTTGCATGTCGTTATGAAGGTTTCTCATATCCTCTCTCAGAGCGTCGATCTCTTCTTTCAACTCTCTGTTTTCTTCCTCAAGATCATCCATCTTTTTCTGACGATTGGCCCGAGTATTGTACGAATGAGACAGTTTGACTCTAGAATCGAGACACAGACGTGAGATTCGTAGGTAAGGAGAATACGCGATGTGAGAATGATGAATGCAATGATTATATTAATTGTTTTTAGGTTTAATTAAAATAAACTTCGACAATTAGATTGCAAATATCAAACAGTGGGGAAACCCCTTTTTATTGAATTCCAAAGGATTACAGAAATGGAAATACAGTAGATTACAAAGTGCAGAAACAGAAACCTAAACTAATGGGTCCAGAGTGCTCTTCTTTGACCGGGGCGCTTGGGCCGTTGTCGGGTTGTCATTCCTTTGCCAGGTGAAAGGAGCGAGCAAATTCCTTTGGTCATCTTGATTCTCTACAGCATGTTGCTCCAAAATTTCAATCAGAGCATCTTTCTCTTTCAGTAATTGATGTATTTGGATACACTCTACGTCGAGGGTGCGGTACTTGTTCTTCCAAGATCTTCTTTCCTTTTGAACTTTGTTGAGAGTAACCTGAAGCCTTTCAGTTTCTGTCATGAAGTACATGACAATTTCCCTCGGCGGAAGAATTCCGTAATGAGGATAAGGCATCTTTAGCTTGAGAGCTCTGGTTTGTACCCAATGGAGATAAGGCTCCACTGAGACACAGTCCAATTTTCCCAGAGACTCTCGTCCTTTCTTATGAACATGTTTCCAAGCATGCACTATTTTCGTCTTTAGTGCTCTGTCACTTTCTCCTTCTTTGAAGAAAAGACCTTCCAAATGAACACCTAGTGGGATATGTCTCATCGGGTATCCAAATTGATGAAGAACTAATATCGGATGATAGTTGATTCCTCCTTTAGTTCCTATGAGGGGTACGCTGGGGAAGTTTCCACAACGGTCAATGATTCTGATTCCCCCATAAATCCTATTACACCAATCTATATCGGAATTGGTGAGAGACATGATCTTCTGCGACCAACGTAAGACACTCTTGCAATCCCAAAGAGCAGCAGACTTGGGCAAGTGCGAGATAAACCATTTGTAGAGCAAAGGTACACAGCATGTGATCTCCCCTCCGCTGTACAAATTTCCTAAGTGTACAGAATGATATGCATCTGCGAGCAAAATCGGCACAGGGTTTCCAATGAGAAAAACCTTAATAGTGTTGATATCGACGAAGTTATTGATGTTGGGAAACAAAAATAATCCATAGGTGAGCAAGACAAAGATGCTTTCAAAAGCAGTCATGTTCCCTATACTAGCAAAGTACAGAGCTTTCTTTGTCAAGAACTGGGCTGGCAAACCTTGGATGCCACCCATAGTAATCATGTGAGTCCGGACCTCAGACTCGTCCAAATGAATTGCTATTGCAATAGTCTGATTCTTTGGAATTTCTTCCAGTCCAGAAAATGGAGCTCGATCAGTGATATGTAAATCAGCCAGATGAGAATACTCCTCCAGCGTTGGTGCTAGCTGATAATCCGGGAATGTGAAACAATGATAAACCGGATCGTAGAATTGACTGAGTGCGTCCATGATCCCCTTAATCACATGGACTCTTAACAGTGGTAGCAAACCACCGTGCTTGGCTCTGAAAGCCTCTGGGTTAACAATCATCCTCGCTACCTTTCTCAAATCTCCTAGCTTTGGAACCTTGAAGGTATACTGGTGAGTTCTCCTTCTACCAAAATCCATTAGCGTAATCCTTTTCTCTGATATTTGCAATCACAGTCTTAGTTTAATTTGAAAAACAGAGAGACTAGAAGAGAAGTTTTTTGAATGTTTTAATGTTTTATTAAATGAATGCATGAATGCAGCACACAAAAACATAGAAAAAACATGGGGTCAAAGAGTCGTTGTCATGAAGTCAAGGCTCTACCCGTCCCCAAAGGTTTATACTAGGGTGATTTTTGTACCTGTACTCATTATCATCAACTCTTCCCAGGAAGGCAGACAACAAGCGGATCGCCAGCGAGTTGTGTGCAATCTTAGAGTAAGTGCCATTCACCGAGAATAGATCACCAGCCTCAAATGAGAGTAGTATCGCGTAACAGCTATTTCTGATAGCTTCCGCACTACGAAAAAGGTTGGCTTTTCTTAAGTGTATACTCAATCTCACCACATGCGGCATCACACGCATTCCCAGTAGCAGAAAAATAAACACGTATAGCAATTAGGAAAAGCAGTATATATATTTGTCCTAATCATCCTAGACTTATAAAGCTACGATTCTTAAGTTCCTGACAGAAATGGGTTCCCCGGCGGAAGCCCCAATCTGTGGTTCCCTGCCTAAGAGATGGACCAGCATAGGTCAATCTTTCTCTTCGGTAGAGTTCCCATTTTCCGTGGAAAACGGGGATGATGCCCTAAGGCAGAAAAGGAGACTCCCCAGCAGAGTCGCAATTTTACAAGGAAACAGACAGAAAGAAAAACTGGCCCCACGGTGGGCGCCACTTTTCTGGAGCGAGCGATTTTGGACGCGGTTCTTAAGCGCTGGTCGCTCTCTGCGGTTTGAGCTTTAAACTACAGGTCGATTCATTTTTTATCTTATTGTGAGCTGAATAAGGAAGGGAAATAGATGTCTCCAATTAACCCTGCTTTACATACTGAGTTTAAACAGTGGTCTGTTAGGTTACGGATGCTATCAATGTGGGGGGGCTTTTGTACTGGTTATTCGTATTTCGCCAATACAGTTCTCTTTCTTTTTTCTAGGCAAAGGGTTTCTGATGGGGAATAAGGATTAGGATGTTAGGACTGGTGCTTTTGAATTACTGCTTTTGGTTGACGAAGGTATGGGATTTGGGTTTTTTGTTGATTGCGCTCGCTAAGATCTTTTCTTTCGATCTTATGCCTACGTATTCCCGTTTACCGAAACAGAGAAATTAGAGCGTTCGTAGTTCCTCCTATTCTATGGGAGGAAATTGGTTTTTGGTGTCTTGTTCAAAGCCCAAGAAGTGAAGCGAAAGGTGGTTTGTATCTTGTTCAAAGCCCAAGATGTGAAGCTGAAGGTCTATTTGTGTCTTGTTCAAAGCCCAAGACGTGAAGCTGAAAGACCTCGACTTTAGAGAGAATTTGTTATCTCTAAAGAGGGGAGAAGGAGAATTACTTTAACTGGGATACGCGGATCCGAGCAATTCCATAATTTCAGAAGAAAGGGTTTTAACCTGAAGGAGAAGACTTTAACTCAGTGTAGAGCAATGCCATCTTTCCTTAGGAATTTCTCATGCTAAAGGAGGGACAGTGGCGTGGATATAGATAATCCAGAGGCTTGCCGCTTACAGCGATTAGATGGGGGGGAAAGGAGTTGTTGATGTTTGTATGCTGTGAACGAGGCACAGCTTTGATGCTAAAAGGTCGATTGGATCAACCAGTGGTTTTCTTATACAAAGCCTAAGAGGAGGCTAATTTCCGCTAGGAAAATCATTATACAAAGCCTAAGAGGAGGCTATTTTGTGTCTCGTACAAAGCCCGAGAGAGAGAGGCTATTTTGTGTCTCGTACAAAGCCCGAGAGAGAGGCTAAAAGTTTTTGACCCAGTGGGGCATATCGTTATACAAAGCCTAAGAGGAGGCTAGCAAAGAGTTGACTCAGTTGGAGAATCTTTTATACTCAGTAAGAGAGTTTTTTTGTATCTCGTACAAAGCCCGAGAGAGAGGCGAAAAGGTTATTTTGACTCCACTGGGGAGAATTTTGGTATCTCGTACGAAGCCCGAGATGGAGGCTATTGTAACTGTTTTAGTTGAGTGACAGATCCAATATACTGATTAAAAGAGAAAATCAGTTCTTATATGAGCAACACTGTACTCAGGGATTTGATTTGAGGATCAGGGATATTTCCTTCTCTTTGAGGAAACGGGAAATCCAAAGGGGTATCGAGACTATCCGAGTCTGCGGGTTTCCTTCTTATTTAACGAAGGGTGCTTGAGAATGTCTTTGAGACTCAAGGAAGTTAGACTGTCCGAGTCTAGAGTTTTATCTTTTGTACTATGCTTCGAGAAACAGTAGTAGACTCTATGAAAGGACTGTTCTATGAGGATGACTAGGTTCTGTTCCTATACCTCTAGGAGGTCGTCGGGACAATTTGTACGAAGCCCAAGAGGAGGCTGGAAACTTTTAAGAAGCCGACGGGTCCTTGTACGAAGCCTAAGAGGAGGCTGGAAACTTTTAAGAAGCCGACGGGTCCTTGTACGAAGCCTAAGAGGAGGCTATCATTCCCGGAGGAAGAGATCATTATACGAAGCCTAAGAGGAGGCTGTGAATACTTCTAAGAAGCCGTAGGGTCCTTGAATAATGCCCAAGAGGAGGCCAATGCTTTTAAGAAGCCCGTGGGTCTATCATCTCCTTTCCATTAGGAGAGATAACTCTTTTAGAGATAAAAACCACTGGTAAACGTGCGAGGTTTACTATCCAGCGACTTTTAACTTTTAAAGAGTGTTCCTTAGTTAAGGTCCAAGATTATGACTGTAGTGGGTACCCAAACCCCGAGACATTCAAGGCAAGCTATCCACAAGGAATAGATCAAGTCAGGAAAGTTCGAGAATTGGGAAGAAACTCAAAGATGCCATTCACGGAGAATACATTCATATTGGGGAGTAGAGCTTCTTGACGATTCCTAAGGAGGACAGCCGAAGAGAAGACTGTATCTGGTGCTCCTATTGGGGATATAGTCGTCTATTTCTACGAATAAATGAAACGGCGTCACCTAGTTCTAGACGTAGTTGCCAGGGAAACTCGAAATATCTATACTATTATTACACAGTAGATATGAGTTTATGAAAGGAGACTTACAGTGAGCAGCCCCACAATACAGTTTATAATATGAAAGCAGTAAATGAAAGCGATAACCACTTACTCGGTTATAGTGCTTCCATGCTGTTTTGTTAGTTGTTCAACAAAGAAAGATTAAAAACAACAGTATATTCAAAATCAAAGGAGAAAGTGCTTTGAAAAAGAAAGATTTGGGGCTTACAGCTTCAAGGAGAAGCCCAGGGTTTTATCAGTGAGCACACTGTTTGAATTTGTACAGAGGGACTTATACAAGTGACTGAGGCCCAAAAAGGTTTTCTGTACAAAGGGATGATTCTTACACTCTCTCAAGAGGCCCAAAGTGTTTTAAAGAAAAACTAAATGGGTCTTACTACTCGAGGGTAGGCCCAGATGGTTTTTATTTTTAAACGGGCGACGATCGCGCCGTTTACTTGTACAGAGGGACTTATACAATGAGTGAGGCCCAAAAAGTTTTTGTACAAGGGGGGATAGGTCTTACACTCTCTCAAGAGGCCCAAAAAGGTTTAAGGAAAAGAGTGGGGCTTATAACACGAGGGTAGGCCCGAATGATTTTTGAAAAGGCGACGATCGCACCGTTTGTTTTTTGACGGTATCGGGACTTATACAATAAGTGAGGCCCAAAGATAATTTGGTAAAAAAAAAAGGATTGGGTCTTACACTCTAATAGAGGCCCAAAGTGTTTTGAAAATGATTTATGAGGGTTGAATTAATCCAAAACCCTAATTTGTTTTCAAAATGTATTTAATTGAATTAAAATTCAATTAAAATCATCAAAAATTGTTTAACACATGGAAAACAAATTGTGATCTTGGATTAATGCTTCAAAAATTAAGTATTGACCTCCAAGTCGTGACAGCAAAAGCAGATGTGATTCTGAGTTGGAGGTGTTACAGATGAGTGGTGATGATCTGGACAGCTTCCCTACACCATATGGAGTGTGTTTGAACACTTGGATTGAATTGAAATGGACTGGATCAGTTTATGGCATCTCAGCTGCAACTTCACTTCAAACTTGTGTGGATGGCAAGTGATTTTGTGAAATTGATGTTCCAGATGTTATGTGAGTGTTTGATCAGCTCATATGTGATGTATGTGAGGTGTGTGAGTGATTGGTTTGTGCAGAATTGCTCTCAAACTCAAAACCCGATAGCTACCTTGCTAAGAAAGGCATTTTTGCCAAGAGAAAGAGATTTTGAGGAAAGCATCTGTTAGATGGCTTTGGTGTACTTAAACTGACCACAATTGAGCTCTATTTATTGTAGAGCAAGTTTGTTTTGCAAGGAATAGTGCATGGCAGCTGGTAAGTAGGTTTCCTCAATGTTGGCCAATGGAAATGAAAGTCTCCTCTAGCCATTGACTAGAGGTTAGGGCACAGAGCTTTGGTCCCCTTGGTCTTGGATAAGTCTTGACTGATTTCAGATGAGAATGGCTCAGTCCATGCCACCTTGATGGTTCCATTGAATGCCTCATTCCAAATTTGAAGTCTTGTCCCTATTTTGGCCATTCTAGGTTCAACATGCTATTTTTTGTTCCTTGGACCTTGGAGGCTTGGCTCAGTGATTGTCCCCTTTGGATTCAATCCTTTGAGGTGTCCAAGTGGATTGGAGCAATTGAAATTGGCTGATTTTGGCAAATCGAGCCAAAATGCAAATTCTGCCTTGCTTTGACAGATTTCAGCAAGGCAACTTGCCAATGTTGTATCTCATGATGTAGGTTGAATTTGGCAATGTTCTTGGCCATTTTGGAAAGCTCTTACATGATACAACAACTGTTTGAACAAGTTTGGTTTTGATCTCTTTTGATTCCAAGTGAAAAATCCCCCTACATTTGGCAAAAAGTGAGGCAAAATCTGACTTAGTGAAAATTTCACTAAGTGTTGGAAAAAGTGACTTTTTCACTTTTCAGCCACTTTGATCATTCCATAACTCAAAATCCTTAATGAATTGGAATGACTTGTAGTTGAAGTTTTTGTAGGTGATAATGAGGGCTACAAAACCATCTTTGGATGAGAAAAAATGGCCTTGTGGTTTAGGAGTTATGGTCCTCCAAAGTTGGTACCTTTGCCACTTTATTTTTAACTTAGAAAAATTTCTAAGTTTTATGGTTACCCCTTTTACAAGTTATCTCACTTTTCTTGATTTTTCTTGATGAATGATGATTCAAATCATACATTAACATCATTTTAGTGTTAAAAATCCATTTTGGTGAAAAATCTCAAAAAGTCAAAGTTGACTTTTGTGCACAGTTGACTTTTTATCAGATGAATTCTAAACTGTACAATTCTTCAAGAAATCATGTCCTTGACCTAAATCAAACTTGATGGACATGTTCCATGGGTGTCATAGGGTATATTCAATCATGTATTAGGGTTTGGGAGCATGTCTTGGTCAAAAGTCAAAGTTACAGTTGACTTTTCCCTTAAAACCCTAATTGTGGTGCAGATGAAAATGAGACTTGTTGCTCAAGCTTCTTGGATCAATCCATTGTTCCAAATGGATCAATATGGTGTATTAGAGACCCTCAAATCATCTCTTGAGGTCGTGGCTCATGGTTTGTCCCAAAAGTCAACTTAGGGGTGAATTAGGTCAAGAAACCCTAATTCCTGATTTTTGATGAATGCATCCCCTGAGGCAAAATTGACTTGATGCATGGGTTCATGAGGTTCCATGAAGTATATTAGGTCATGTTTTGGATCATTGCCTTATGCCCAGATGAAAATTTCCATCTGGAGGCCCTGGTCGACCAAAACCCTAATTTGGTGACACTGTCGATCTTGAGACTTGATCCACCTAGAAGGGAGCAGCCTTATGCTTAATCCTTGAAGTGGGAGTCCTTTGTGATCCATTGTGGATATTTAAGAGATTAGACAAGTTGAAGATCATGTCATTTCTTGATTGATCCTTTGTCTAAGCACTCAGAGAGGGCTTGAAACCCTAATTTTGATTGTATTGGATGCTCACCCATCTTTGGGGAGACTGATGAAGCATGATGGTTCATCCATATTGTGATGATGATTTTCATAATGATGGGAAATCTAAGTGGTCAAAATTTGGGGTATTACACCGGAGAAACGCCATATGGTGGGGTCCAATTTTGAGGTGTCGATGACCTTTTCATCAACGACTTTTCGGAGAAATACTGATGTATTGCCGAATCTCTGATCACGAGGCTTTCTCTGTGGATTTTCCTTAATCCGGGAAAGCAAGGATATCATCTTCAATGGCGAAGAGTGATGTTTATTGAGAGTTTTCTCTGGCTTTTCAGAGGTTCAGGTTATCAAAGTGGCCAAGTGCTGACTCTGATCTAAAGATACACTGGTGGCGAGATTGTGCAGACGCAACACTTCCTGACGAGGAAAGAACTGACAAACTCGATTGAGAAAACTGTTTATCACTAGGGGACAAGACTGACTCAAGTGATATTGATGCAATATGAAATGTAAATGCAAA
Organism: Lathyrus tuberosus; assembly: GCA_022829125.1. Lineage (NCBI taxonomy): Eukaryota > Viridiplantae > Streptophyta > Magnoliopsida > Fabales > Fabaceae > Lathyrus > Lathyrus tuberosus. The sequence goes on from JALAZF010000277.1 coordinate 8,021,677, forward strand.
TAAAAAATGCATGAAGTATGTATGTATATGCTGACAAAACAGACGCGACATACAGACTAATGGATGAACACAATTGGATACTCGGCCATCGCGGGGCGAAGAAGTACCGTTGATTCAAAATAGCAATTCCACCTTGCTTAGGTGAGATAGTCCCGTTGGGAGCTATGTTGATCGGGCTTAGGAGATGAGAACTCGGCCGAGGATGTCAGACGAAACAAGGTCTCTGACACAGTTGATCCCTTCATTCAGGCATACTGGCTTAGAAGGAGTACTTTGATTCTGCACTTTGAAGTTCGCTTACTTCGGGAGAAGCAATCGATGTTCTTCTGATGTTCAACAGTCAAAAGAAATTGCCATCTTTATTTTAAAAGCAGAAAAAGTTTTAACAAGTAAATTCATTTTCGTTTTATTTCAAGAATCGCTGATTAAGTTTAAACAACGTCGTTCTGTAAAGCTAAAACAAGTAAGAATTACAAACAAAAGCACAAGGGCTCAAATTTTATTGATAAGATGGAGATCAGCCAAACGCGTGATTCCAAAGAGTATATACAAAGTTAGAAAACGGTAATTTACAGGGAAAAGGGCTACGTTGAAACATAACGACCACTATCCTTCTACCAACTTTGAATTCGGGGCATCCTGAGCTTCTGTCGAAGATGACCTTTGACTGGAGATTTCCTCCGATAGATGATGTAACTACTGCTGAGGGACTTGCCTCTGTTGAACATAGTTACTTGCCATTATCCCTAACTTTTACCTGGATTGTACTATGAGATTTCCAATCCATCGGGATGATTTTTTTTCATGTCTCTAACTTTTGCCTGGACCGCCCTTTCGCGTTTTCAATCCACCGAGACGTTTCTTTTTTAGTTTAGGCGAAGTATTTCTTGACTACATCAACATTCGTGGGGTAGGCAAATTCCTCTCCGTCCATGGTTGCAAGTCTCAAGGCGCCGCCTGAGAAAGCTTTCGTGACCACATAGGGGCCATCATAATTTGGGGTCCATTTGCCCCGAGAGTCAGTGAGAAATGATTGTATCTTCTTGAGCACGAGGTCTCCTTTCCTGAAGACACGAGGCCGAACCTTTTTGTCGAACGCCCTCTTCATTCTTTGTTGATACAACTGACCGTGGCATAGTGCCGTGATTCTCTTTTCTTCGATCAGATTTAGTTCGTCGTGTCGACTTTGACACCATTCAGCTTCGGTGAGCTGAGCTTCCATCAATACCCGGATTGATGGGATCTCTACTTCTATGGGAAGCACTGCCTCCATGCCATATACTAGAGAGAAAGGGGTAGCCCCTGTTGAAGTGCGGACAGATGTGCGATAACCATGAAGAGAAAAGGGTAGCATCTCGTGCCAATCTTTATAGGTTACAACCATTTTTTGAACGATCTTCTTGATGTTCTTGTTAGCCGCTTCTACCGCACCGTTCATCTTGGGTCGGTAGGGAGATGAGTTATGGTGTTCGATCTTGAACTCTGCGCATAACTCTTTCATCATCTTATTGTTCAAGTTAGATCCATTATCAGTAATGATCTCGCTTGGAACACCATAACGGCAGATGATATTGTTTTTGATAAATCGGACCACCACTTGTCGGGTTACATTGGCGAATGACGCTTCTTCGACCCACTTGGTGAAATAATCAATGGCTACCAGGATGAAACGATGTCCGTTTGAAGCCTTGGGCTCAATCATACCAATCATATCGATTCCCCATATGGAAAAAGGCCACGGGGAAGAAAGAACTTTGAGATGTGATGGCGGTACATGAATTTTGTCGGAGTATATCTGACACTTGTGACACCTCCTCATGTACTTGTAGCAGTCGGATTCCATGGTCAACCAATAGTACCCGGCCCTGAGAATTTTTCTCGCCATTGTGTGTCCATTGGCATGAGTGCCAAAGGATCCTTCATGAATTTCTTTCATGAGCATGTCTGCTTCTGGTCTGTCGATGCATCGGAGCAAGACCATGTCAAAATTTCTCTTATAAAGAGTGTCACCGCTCAGGAAGATGTTTCCAGCCAATCTTCTGAGGGTTTTCCTGTCTTTTCTGAATGCCCCAGATGGGTACTCTTGTTTCTAAAGGAAGCATTTGATATCGTGATACCAAGGTCTGTCGTCTATGATTGCTTCAATCGTGAAGATGTAAGCGGGCCGTTCAAGGCGCATAACGTCAATCTTAGGTATGTCATTCCATCGACCTACACTAATCATGGAAGAGAGAGTGGCCAATGCATCAGCCATGTGATTCTCATCGCGAGGGATGTGATGAAAGTCGACTCTGTTGAAGAAGGGTAACAACCTCCTTGCATAGTCTTTGTAAGGAATCAATCCTGATTGGTATGTGTTCCAATCTCCTTTTATCTGATTGATAACCAAGGCTGAATCGCCGTATACGTCCAAGTTTTTGATCCTTAAATCAATCGCTTCTTCGAGACCCATAATACAAGCTTCGTATTCGGCTTCGTTGTTCGTACATTTGAACGTAAGTCTGGCAGTGAAAGGAATGTGGGAACCCTGAGGGGTAACAATGATTGCCCCAATTCCATTTCCATAATGATTGACTGCTCCGTCAAAGATAAGTCCCCACTGGGAACCTGGTTCTGGCCCTTCACTGGGTAGCGGTTCATCGCAATCTTTCATCTTTAGATACATGACATCTTCGTCTGGGAAGTCAAACCCGATTGATTCTTGATCGTCAATCGGTTGATGAGCCAAATGATCGGCTAAAATACTTCCCTTAACGGCTTTTCTGAGCATGGTACTCTATGTCATATTCTGATAGTAACATCGGCCAACGGGCAATCCTTCCCGTGAGAGCAGGTTTTTTGAAAACGTACTTGATTGGATCCATTTCGGAGACCAACCAAGTAGTATGACGAATCATGTACTGACGAAGACGTTTGGCTGCCCAAGCCAAAGCGCAACAAGTTTTCTCAAGCATTGTGTACCGAGTCTCGCAGTCGGTGAATTTCTTGCTTAGATAGTAAATGGCAGACTCTTTCCTTTTAGTTTCGTCTTGTAGGCCAAGTACACATCCCATTGAGTCCTCTAGGACTGTGAGGTAAATGATTAGTGGTCTTCCTTCCACTGGAGGTGATAGAATCGGAGGATTCAACAAATATTCCTTAATACTGTCGAAGGCAGTTTGGCAGTTTTCTGACCAAACGTAATCCTGGTTCTTTTTCAATAGCTTGAAAATCGGCGCACAAGTGGCGGTCATAAGGAATATGAATCTGGAGATGTAGTTCAAACGTCCCAGGAATCCTCTGACTTGTTTTTCAGTTTTCGGAGAAGGCATTTCTTGAATGGCCTTGACCTTGTCAGGATCAACCTCAATCCCTTTCTGGCTGACGATGAACCCTAGTAGTTTCCCTGAACGGACACCGAAGGTGCACTTGTTGGGATTCAAGCGGAGCTTGAATTTTCTTAGACGTTCGAACAATTTTGACAGATGTTCAACGTGCTCATCCTCTGTTCTTGATTTTGCAATCAAATCATCGACATATACCTCGATTTCTTTGTGTATCATGTCATGAAACAGAGTAGTCATGGCCCTTTGATAGGTTGCCCCGACATTCTTCAAACCGAACGGCATTACCTTGTAACAAAAGGTACCCCATGGGGTAATGAACGAAGTTTTCTCCATGTCTTTCGGCGCCATTTTGATCTGATTATAGCCCGAGAATCCATCCATGAAGGAGAATACTTTGAACTTTGCTGTGCTGTCAACCAGCATGTCAATGTGTGGTAAAGGAAAGTCGTCCTTTGGACTTGCCTTGTTCAGATCTCTGTAATCAACACACATTCTGACCCTTCCGTCCTTTTTGGGAACGGGTACGATGTTGGCTAACCATTGAGGATATTCAGATATAGCGAGGAAACCCGCATCGATCTGTTTCTGTATCTCCTCTTTGATTTTGATGGCCATGTCCGGGTGAGTGCGTCTCAACCTTTGCTTTACTGGCGGACATTCTGATCTCAACGGTAAGTGATGTTCCACGATGCTGGTATCCAACCCTGGCATATCCTGATAGGACCAAGCGAACACATCGGGGAATTCTTTGAGAAGCTTTATCAAACCCTCTCTGGAAGTTGGACTGAGCAATGCTCCGATCCTGATTTCTTTTCTCTCTTGCTCTGAACCCAAGTTTACCGTTTCCAACGGTTCTTTGTGAGGTTCAATGGACCTTTCCTCTTGTCTGAGTAGTCGGGAGATCTCTTCTGGAATTTCGTTGTCATTTTCTTCTTCAGCCTCGAATACCGGGAACTCAAAGTTGGAAGAAAGCATCGGATCGTATGTTTCAACGGGGTATAAAACAAGCAATCTGCATGACGTGATGATTCGTGTTTAGAAGAGATAGAGAAAATGTAAGTGTGTGCAGTGTATTTGTTTTACTGCTTGTTTTTATTATTGAATTGTTTTTTAGGATTACCATTTTCTGAAAAAGCAAAAAGAGAAAACAGCAATTAATGCGGAAATTACATAACGACGTTATTTTATTAATGAACAAGTCGAATCTTGAAACTACAACCCTATAAAACAAAACTCTGTCGCTTTGGGCAAAGCGAAGAGGGAAGTTTACAGAAAACGAGCCCTATCAAAACATCCATTTCACCTGGGCAGGGTGAAAGGTTTAAAGATGGTAATTACTTTGACTGATGAACGACCTTCGGAACCTTGACGGTAACCCATTGGCGGCGAACTCCTCGGTGAATCACAAAGTCTGGCACCTTCCTTGATTTGTCTTCAGAAATGACGTTGATTTCTGGTGGAGCAGGATCGTCGGAATCTGTTTTATTTTGCATAGCGTTTGTGCTCTCAACTGTATCTCCCCATCCAGTTGGCTGGATCTCTTCGAGCCTGATACGAGAGCTTTCGGGAGCGGTGTACTTGACCATATAGTCGAATTTTCCACTTGGTTGTCCCAAAGTGTCCCAAACTTCTTTGGAACTGGAGGAGTCACTTCTCTCGAGGACGTTGACCTCGGGAAAAGCATAGTTGATGAATTCTAGTCCAGCAAACGTTGCGAATTCATCTTCATGTTGAGTAGTTTCCGAATGACCTGAGTGTTGATCCCATGACATGGTGGGGACACAGGTATTCTGTTCAATGACGCTCAGTTGAGTTTCATTATTCGGCTGACTTTCCGACCCTAAGTTTCCTGGGTAAGGCTGCCACATTGGCAAGCCATCCATCGGGCCATAGTAATTGCGATCAAAGTTGTCTTTCATCAGAGTGTCCTCCTCTAATGAATTTGGCGGAGCACGGCATCCTTCCGGATCACAATCTCCGTAGATCATATCGACATCTGATCTTGGTATAAATCTCAGATTTTCTGTAGGAAAGCAAAAAGGCATAGGCACCTCTTCCTGAGACATATAGCCGTCCTTGTTAAGGTAGGACTTCCATTCTTCATCTGTGTCAAAGGGATCTTCCTCATTGATAGCATGAACTGTCTGAGACACTGGGTGAAGAAAACCTCCACTGTGGAAGAAGTTTTGAAGGGGATGAAGACTTTCATCGTTGGCGGTTGTCTGGGTACAGGTCGCAGAAAAACCAAGACCCTTCTTTGTTTTATTGTCAATAGGAATGACAAGCCATCCCCATCCTGTCGTATCGGTACTCTCGACCGCTTTGATAACATCTTTGTATGAAGAAATTGAAGTTCCTTCTTTGTACTGATCGTTCTTGTTCACCGATAGTGCTTGGAACTGAGTTCCAATAACCTCCTCGGGTTCCACACAAGTAGATGATGATAGGTTACTCACAAGCAAGGCTTGTTCCCCACAAACCGTGATAAGTTGATCGTTCTTGACGAACTTTAGCTTTTGGTGCAGGGTTGAAGTAACCGCTCCAGCCTGATGTATCCAAGGTCTTCCTAATAAACAACTATATGTTGCCCGGATGTCCATGACCTGGAAAGTGATTTGGAAAGTGTGAGGACCAATAGTTATGGGAAGATCAACTTCGCCGATAACTATTTTTCTGGATCCGTCGAATGCTTTGACGACGACCTCGCTGACTCTCATCGGAGGGCCGTTGAATGATAATTACGTCAAAGTGGACTTCGGCATAACATTCAGGGCTGACCCTGTGTCTACCAGTACGTTGGCTAAAGCATCGCCCTGGCAGTTAACTGTGATATTGAGCGCCATGTTATGACGGCGACCCTCTTCAGGTAATTCCTCATCACTAAATCCCAAATTATTGCAGGAAGTGATGTTAGAGACAATGCTATCGAATTGTCTGATTGTTACATCCTGTTCCACAAAGGCTTGCTCCAAGACTTTCTGTAGAGCCTCTCTGTGTGCTTCTGAACTGAGTAACAGTGAAAATACTGAGATCTTTGAAGGAGTCTGTAACAGTTGATCAACAATGTTATATTCACTCCTTTGGATGAGCTTTAGCATCTCATCTTTGTCTTTTGAAAAGTCGGGATTACCATATTGACTGACTGGCGGATCAGGAATTTCTGCCTGAAGTTCCTCTTCTTTGTTGGATTCTCCAACCCCTCGGTTGAAGATTCTACCACTCCGTGTTACACGACTGACGTCTGCAATATTCACGACGGAGGGTAATGGAATTTCCTTTCCATTCTCAATTGTTGTTGCACCGTATTTGTAAGGGATCGCCTTAGCTGATTCATACGGTAGTGGTTCCGGTAGATAGATGACTATGGGAACCTTCTGATTTTTCTGACCATCATAAGTAATCTCGATCCGTTCCTGGTTGGGAACTCTTGATTCGTCAAGTAGAGGGACAATGGAAAAAACATCCCTGATCTGGTGATGACCAGAGATCGTGACAACATCCTCAACCTGATCGGCAAGGTAGTTCGGCGACCAAATGATGGGTCCTGAACCTGGATATGGACGAATTTCCCCATGATCGACCTGACCCTGAAGAGCTGCTCTCACAAGGTAACACCCTTGGTTACTTTCCGAACAGACGCTACAACTGTCATAGTTGTGTGGTGGCACCTGGCCACGCCCACTTTGAATACAATGTAACCTCACTAGGTTACCTTCCATTGATCGGACATCCTGACTTTGACGACGAGTAGGATTCCTGTTATTGATACTAATTTGCTGAGTATCTTCGTCCATATAGATTGGCATCCACCAGTGATTTAACAAGTGCTGAAGTGCCTCCTGGACAAGGGTACAACCTCGATCGTTTTTGCAACCTGCTTTACAGTTTTGATAATCATGTGATATTAAGAATCCGAGTCGGACCTGCTCAGCATGTAACTCTACCAGACTGGTATTCATCACGCGGATGTCAAAGATCTGAACCATATTGATTTAATAGGAGTTCCTATCATGGTAGTCTTGGATCCATCCAAGATCCATCTAACGCTGGAGGGCCTCTTGTATGAAAGAGCATCCCTGTTTGTTTATCGAGCAAATCAGACAGGAACTGTAATCGTGTCGCGGCAGATTATGATACTGTCTTTGCCTTGAGTGCATCGCCACCAAGTTGACATTCATCGCACGGATGTCGTGGTTTTGAATGACGTTGGAATTCGTAGAGACCATGTTAACTCCACGAACTCGGTGCTCCTGGATCCATCCGAGATCCATTTGTTCCTGTAGAGCTGCTTGCACTACAGAACATCCTTGGTTGTCTTTAGAGCAGATATCACACTGGTGATAATTATGAGGTGGCACATGGCCATATTCACTCTGTCTACAATGCATCTTGACCAGATTGGTCCCCAATAAGAGTACATCGTGAATTTGATAGACATTGTTAGTCTCTTTCTCAATCAGATTGACTGCAGCTTTCTCGTGTTGAGGCAGCGGGTTCGTAAGAACATTAGGATTCGTATCTTTGAAAGATAAGAGCCCGCTCCTAACAAGCGTTTGCACGTCGTATTTGAAATTGAGACAAGTCTCAATGTTATGCCCTGAACCTCCTTGATGATAAGGGCATGTTTGATCCACCTTAAACCAGAAAGGCGGATTTTCCGGAACTGAAAGGGGAGACTTAACCTGGATGTGCCCCTTGGCTAGCAGTAACGGAAACAGTTCTGCGTACAACATGGGTATAGGATCAAACCCTGGTGGCCGTGTTGTACGGTTGTTATTTTATGGGGGACGAGCCTGCTGAAGAGGCTGTTGTGTCCTTTGTTGGTCAGGTTGGCTCTGCGCAACCTGAGGTTGATAAGTATGAACAGGCGCGGGGCCGATAGCAGGAGTAACAGCTGCTACTGGCTGATAACGTCGCCTTTGCTTTCCGAGAGAGATATTCCCAATATCTTGCTCTTTTTTCTTAGGGAGAGCACTACTGTATTTTTTAGTACCGCTCGTTGATCCAGTGTCTTTTACAAAACGTCCTTCTCGGACGGCTTCCTCAAGACGTACACCCATGCCGACCATTTCGGTGAAATCACTGGGCGCACTGGCACCATTCGGTCATAGTAAAATGAGCTTAAGGTCTTTAAGAAGATTTTTGTCATCTCTTTTTCCTCAAGAGGTGGACAAATTTGAGCGGCAATTTCACGCCACCTTTGAGCATACTCCTTAAAGGTTTCCTTTTCCTTTTGCGACATTGATCTGAGTTGATCTCTGTCGGGTGCCATGTCCAAATTATACTTGTATTGTTGGACGAAGGCAGTACCAAGATCTCTGAATGTACTGATCGTAGTACGGTTTAAACCCATGTACCATTTGAGTGCGGCACCGGTTAAACTATCTTGGAAGTAGTGAATCAGCAGGTCCTGATTCTCCGTCTGGGCTGACATCCGCCGAGCGTACATCACCAGATGGCTTTGAGGGCAAGAGTTACCCTTGTATTTTTCAAAGTCGGGCACTTGGAACTTGTGCGGGACTTTCACATTTGGGACCAAGCAGAGGTCTGCGGCGTCCTTTCCAAATAGATCCTGACCGCGAATGGCTTGCAGCTCTTTCTGCATTTCCAAGAACTGCTCCTGGAATTCATCTATTCTGTCAAACATAGTTTTCTTCTTACCAGAAGGTGTTGGCGGAATCTGTCCTTCCGGGACAGTGTGCACCACAGGGGGTAGTACCGTGACTACGGCAGTAAGTCTTGGCATTTCCCAAAGTTTGTAACCTTCAGGAGTCTTCAGTATGCCCCTGGCATCTTCGCTTTCCCGAAGTTTGTAACCTTCAGGCCCAGCGGCTTCTGTTGCGATTCCCTGATCTTCAGTGATCGGCGGAACATATCCTTCCGGGATATAGTTAACAGGCATGCCCCAAGGACGATCTTTTGGCATCTGATACCTAGGATCATACTTTTCTATGATGGGCGTTGAGGTGATCTCTGAGATCACAGTTCTTTGTAGCTGAGCTTCTGCCATGGCTTGCATGTCGTTGTGAAGCTTTCTCATATCCTCTCTCAGAGCATCGATCTCTTCTTTCAACTCTCTGTTTTCTTCCTCAAGATCATCCATCTTTTTCTGACGATTGGCCCGAGTATTGTACGAATGAGACAGTTTGACTCTAGAATCGAGACACAAACGTGAGATTCGTAGGTAAGGAGAATACGCGATGTGAGAATGATGAATGCAATGATTATATTAATTGTTTTTAGGTTTAATTAAAATAAACTTCGACAATTAGATTGTAAATATCAAACAGTGGGGAAACCCCTTTTTATTGAATTCCAAAGGATTACAGAAATGGAAATACAGTAGATTACAAAGTGCAGAAACAGAAACCTAAACTAATGGGTCCCGAGTCCTCTTCTTTGACGGGGGCGCTTGGGCCGTTGTCGGGTTGTCATTCCTTTGCCAAGTGAAAGGAGCGAGCAAATTCCTTTGGTCATCTTGATTCTCTACAGCATGCTGCTCCAAAATTTCAATCAGAGCATCTTTCTCTTTTAGTAGTTGCTGTATTTTGATGCACTCTACGTCGAGGGTGCGGTACTTGTTCTTCCAAGATCTTCTTTCCTTTTGAACTTTATTGAGAGTAACCTGAAGCCTTTCAGTTTCCGTCATGAAGTACATGACAATTTCCCTTGGCAGAAGAATTCTGTAACGATGATAAGGCATCTTTAGCTTGAGAGCTCTAGTTTGTACCTAATGGAGATAAGGCTCCACCGAGACACAGTCCGTCTTTCCCAGAGACTCTCGTCCTTTCTTATGAACATGTTTCCAAGCTTGCACTATTTCCATCTTTAGTGCTCTGTCACTTTCTCCTTCTTTGAAGAAAAGACCTTCCAGATGAACACCCAGTGGGATGTGTCTCATCGGGTATCCAAATTGACGAAGAACTAATATCGGATGATAGTTGATTACTTCTTTAGATCCTATGAGGGGTACGCTGGGGAAGTTTCCACAATGGTCAATGACTCTGATTCTCTCATAAATCCTATTACACCAATCTATATCAGAGTTGGTGAGAGACATGATCTTCTGTGACCAACGTAAGACACTCTTGCAATCCTAAAAAGCAGCAGACTTGGGCGAGTGCGAGATAAACCATTTGTAGAGCAAAGGTACACAGCATGTGATCTCCCCTCTGCTGTACAAATTTCCCAAGTGTACAGAATGATACGCATCTGTGAGCAAAGTCGGCACAGGGTTTCCAATGAGAAAAACCTTAATAGCGTTGATATCGACGAAGTTATTGATGTTGGGAAACAAAAATAACCCGTAGGTGAGCAAGATAAAGATGCTTTCAAAAGCAGTTATGTTCCCTATACTAGCAAAGTACAGAGCTTTCTTGGTCAGGAACTGGGCTGACAAACCTTGGGTGCCACCCTTAGTGGTCATGTGAGTCCGGACCTCAGACTCGTCCAAATGAATTGCTCTTGCAATGGTCTGATTCTTTGGAATTTCTTCCAGTCCAGAAAATGGAGCTCGATCTGTGATATGTAAATCAGCCAGATGAGAATACTCCTCCAGCGTTGGTGATAGCTGGTAATCCGGGAATGTGAAATAATGATAAACCGGATCGGAGAATTGAATGAGCGCGTCCATGATCCCCTTAATCACATGGACTCTTAACAGTGGTAGCAAACCACCGTGCTTGGCTCTGAAAGCCTCTGGGTTAACGATCATCCTCGCTAACTTTCTCAAATCCCCTAGTTTTGGAACCTTGAAGGTGTACTGGTGAGTTCTCCTTCTACCGAAATCCATTAATGCAATCTTTTTCTCTGATATTTGCAATCACAGTCTTAGTTAAATTTGAAAAACAGAGAGACTAGAAGAGAAATTTTTTTGAATGTTTTAATGTTTTATTAAATGAATGCATGAATGCAGCACACAAAATCATAGAAAAAACACGGGGTCAAAGGGTCGTTGTCATGAAGTCAAGGCTCTACCCATCCCCAAAGGTTTATACTAGGGTGATTTTTGTACCTGTACTCATTATCATCAGCTCCTCCCAGGAAGGCAGACAACAAGCGGATCGCCAGCGAGTTGTGTGCAATCTTAGAGTAAGTGCTATTCACCGAGAATAGATCACCAGCCTCAAATGAGGGTAGTATCGCGTAACAGCTATTTCCGATAGCTTCCGCACTACGAAAGGGTTTGGCTTTTCTAGGTGTATACTCAATTTTTCCACATACGGCATCACCCGCATTCCCATTAGCAGAAAAATAAACACGTATAGCAATTAGGAAAAGCAGTATATATATTTGTCCTAATCATCCTAGACTTATAAAGCTAAGAATCTTAAGTTCCTGATAGAAAATGGGTTCCCCGGCGGAAGCCCCAATCTGTGGTTCCCTGCCTAAGAGATGGACCAGCATAGGTCAATCTTTCTCTTCGGTAGAGTTCCCATTTTCCGTAGAAAACGGGAATGATGCCCTAAGGCAGAAAAGGAGACTCCCCAGCAGAGTCGCCATTTTACAAGGAAAACAGACAGAAAGAAAAACAAGGGCCCCACGGTGGGCGCCACTTTTCTGTAGCGAGCGATTTTGGACGCGGTTCTTAAGCGCTGGTCGCTCTCTGCGGTTTGAGCTTTAAACTACAGGTCGATTCATTTTTTATCCTATTGTGAGCTGAATAAGGAAGGGAAATAGATGTCTCCAATTAACCCTCCTTTGCATACTGAGTTTAAACAGCGGTCTGTTAGGTTACGGATGCTATCAATGTGGGGGGGCCTTTGTACTGGTTATTTGAATTTTCGCCAATACGGTTTTCTTTCTTTTTTACCAGGGCAGAAGGTTTCTGGAGGGGAATAAGGATTAGGATGTTAAGACTGGTGCTTTTGAATTACTGCTTTTGATTGACGAAGATATGGGATTTGGGTTTTTTGTTGATTGCGCTCGCTAAGATCTTTTCTTTCGATCTTATGCCTACGTATTCCCGTTTACCGAAACAGGGAAATCAGAGAATTCATAGTTCCTCCTATTTTATGGGAGGAAAGGGGTGTTTTGGTGTCTTGTTCAAAGCCCAAGACATGAAGCGAAAGGTGATTTGTATCTTGTTCAAAGCCCAAGATGTGAAGCTAAAAGGTCTATTTGTGTCTTGTTCAAAGCCCAAGACGTGAAGCTGAAAGACCTCGACTTTAGAGAGAATTTGTCATCTCTAAAGAGGGGGAAGGAGAATTATTTTAACTGGGATACGCGGATCCGAGCAATGCCATAATTTCCGAAGAAAGGGTTTTAACCTGAAGGAGAAGACTTTAACTCAGTGTAGAGCAATGCCATCTTTCCTTAGGAATTTCTCATGCTAAAAGAGGGACAGTGGCATGGATATAGATGATCCAGAGGCTTGCCGCTTACAGCGATTAGATGAAGGGAAAGGAGTTGTTGATGTTTGTGTACTGCGAACGAGGCACATCTTTGATGCTAAAAGGTCGATTGGATCAACCAGTGGTTTTCTTATACAAAGCCTAAGAGGAGGCTAATTTCCGCTAGGAAAATCATTATACAAAGCCTAAGAGGAGGCTATTTTATGTCTCGTACAAAGCCCGAGAGAGAGGCTAAAAGTTTTTGACCCAGTGGGGCACATCGTTATACAAAGCCTAAGAGGAGGCTAGCAAAGAGTTGACTCAGTTGGAGAATCTTTTATACTCAGTAATAGAGTGTTTTTGTATCTCGTACAAAGCCCGAGAGAGAGGCGAAAAGGTTGTTTTGACTCCACTGGGGAGAATTTTGGTATCTCGTGCGAAGCCCGAGATGGAGGCTATTGTAACTGTTTCAGTTGAGTGACAGACCAATATACTGATTTTAAAAGAGAAAATCAGTTCTTATATGAGCAACGCTGTACTCAGGGATTTAATTTGAGGATCAGGGATATTTCCTTCTCTTTGAGGAAACGGGAAATCCAAAGGGTATCGAGACTATCCGAGTCTGCGGGTTTCCTTCCTATTTAACGAAGGGTGCTTGAGAATGTCTTTGAGACTCAAGGAAGTTAGACTGTCCGTGTCTAGAGTTCTATGAGGATGACTAGGTTCTGTTCCTATACCTCTAGGAGGTCGTCGGGACAATTTGTACGAAGCCCAAGAGGAGGCTGGAAACTTTTAAGAAGCCGACGGGTCCTTGTACGAAGCCCAAGAGGAGGCTATCATTCCCGAAGGAAGAGATCATTAAACGAAGCCTAAGAGGAGGCAGTGAATACGTCTAAGAAGCCGTAGGGTCCTTGAATAATGCCCAAGAGGAGGCCGATGCTTTTAAGAAGCTCGTGGGTCTATCATCTCCTTTCCATTAGGAGCGATAACTCTTTTAAAGATGAAAACCACTGGTAAATGTGCGAGGTTTACTATCCAGCGACTTTTAACTTTTAAAGAGGGTTCCTTAGTTAAGGTCCAAGATTATGACCGTAGTGGGTACCCAAACCCCGAGACATTCAAGGCAAGCTATCCACAAGGAATAGATCAAGTCAGGAAAGTTCGAGAATTGGGAAGAAACTCAAAGATGCCATTCACGGAGAATATATTCATCTTGGGGAGTAGAGCTTCTTGACGATTCCTAAGGAGGAGAGCCGAAGAGAAGATTGTATCTGGTGCTCCTATTGGGGATCTAGGCGTCTATTTCTACGAATAAGTGAAACGGCGTCACCTAGTTCTAGACGTAGTTGCCGGGGAAACTCGAAATATCTATACTATTATTACACAGTAGATATGAGTTTATGAAAGGAGACTTAGAGTGAGCAGCCCCACAATACAGTTTATAATATGAAAGCAGTAAATGAAAGCGATAACCACTTACTCGGTTGTAGTGCTTCCATGCTGTTTGGTTAGTTGTTCAACAAAGAAAGATTGAAAACAACAGTATATTCAAAATCAAAGGAGAAAGTGCTTTGAAAAAGAAAGATTTGGGGCTTACAGCTCAAGGAGAGGCCCAGGGTTTTATCAGTGAGCGCACTGTTTGAATTTGTACAGAGGGACTTATACAAGTGACTGGGGCCCAAAAAGGTTTTTTGTACAAAGGGACGGGTCTTACACTCTCTCAAGAGGCCCAAAAAGGGTTTAAAGAAAAGAGTGGGGCTTATAACACGAGGGTAGGCCCAAATGATTTTTCGTTTAAAAATGGCGATCGCGCCGAGGTTTTCTTTTAACGCAAAGGGACTTATACAATAAGTGAGGCCCAAAATTTTTTTGGTTAAAAGGGGGATTGGGTCTTACACTCTATTAGAGGCCCAAAGTGTTTTAAAGAAAAAGAAATGGGTCTTACTACTCGAGGGTAGGCCCAGATGGTTTTTATTTTTAAACGGGCGACGATCACGCCGTTTACTTGTACAGAGGGACTTATACAATGAGTGAGGCCCAAAAAGTTTTTGTACAAGGGGGGATGGGTCTTACACTCTCTCAAGAGGCCCAAAAAGTTTTGAAGAAAAATAAATGGGTCTTACTACTCGAGGGTAGGCCCAGATGATTTTTGAAAAGGCGACGATCGCGCCGTTTATTTTTTTTTACGGTATCGGGACTTATACAATAAGTGAGGCCCAAAGATGATTTGGTCAAAAAAAAGGATTGGGTCTTACACTCTAATAGAGGCCCAAAGTGTTTTGAAAATGATTTATGAGGGTTGAATTAATCCAAAACCCTAATTTGTTTTCAAAATGTATTTAATTGAATAAAAATTCAATTAAAATGATCAAAAATTGTTTAACACATGGAAAACAAATTGTGATCTTGGATTAATGCTTCAAAAATTAAGTATTGACCTACAAAATAATTAGAAAGCATTAAAAGTTGCAAAATCAATGTAGAAAAAATATTTAAAATGCCAAAAACAATCAAAATATTAATTCTTTACAAAAATATCAATTATATGAAATAAATAATATTTTTGGGATTTTTTGATAAAATAAAATATTTTAACATTTTTGTGAATTATTAAAAAAAGAATCAACTCAAAATCATTAAAACTCAGAGAGAAATTAATTTTTGAATCAATTAAACAAAATCACAAAATTCAAATATTTGAATATATGAAAAATGGCGCCAAGAACAGCTGAAGAACACGCGCGTGTTCTTGGTTTCTCAGATTTGCATTTTCTATCCAATCTCCATGAATACGTAATCATATCATGCAATCCACATATCATTATGCTCGTCTCAACCTCACGATTATGTCTATGTACTTTAATTTCATTTAAATTAAACATACAACAAGAAATCACGAAGAAACCTCAAGAACCCTAATTTCTGCATGAAGGCTAGGATTTTTGATACACGATTCAAACAATGCAATTAATTGAGGGAAAACATTCCATGCATGATTATGAACATATGGCCAAATTATTGTGCGAGGAAATATGCATAGATTGAGAGATGACCAAGTATGTGCTTACCTCCAAGCCGTGACAGCAAGTTCAAAGTGATTTTTGATTTGGAGGTGTTACAGATGAATTGTGATGATCTGGACAGCTTCCCTACACCCTATGGATTGTGTTTGGATGGTTGGACTTGATTGAAATTGGCTGGATCATTTTGTGGTACCTCAGCTGCACCTTGTTTGAAAATTTGAGCAACCAGCTGGTGATTTTGTGAAATTGATGTTTCAGAAGTAATCTAAGTGTTTGATCAGCTCATATGTTATGTATGTGAGGTGTGTGAGTGATTGGTTTGTGCAGAATTGCTCTCAAACTCAAAACCCGATAGCTACCTTGCTAAGAAAGGCATTTTTGCCAAGAGAAAGAGATTTTGAGGAAAGCATCTGTTAGATGGCTTTGGTGTACTTAAACTGACCACAATTGAGCTCTATTTATAGTAGAGCAAGTTTGTTTTACAAGGAATAGTGCATGGCAGCTGGTAAGTAGGTTTGGCCAATGTTGGCAAATGAAAATCCAAGTCTCCTCTAGCCATTGACTAGAGGTTAGGGCACAGAGCTTTGGTCCCCTTGGTCTTGGATAAGTCTTGACTGATTTCAGATGAGAATGGCTCAGTCCATGCCACCTTGATGGTTCCATTGAATGCCTCATTCCAAATTTGAAGTCTTGTCTCTATTTTGGCCATTCTAGGTTCAACATGCTATTTCTTGTTCCATGGACTTTGGAGGCTTGGCTCAGTGATTGTCCCCTTTGGATTCAATCCTCTGAGGTGTCCAAGTGGATAGGAACTATTGAAATTGGCTGATTTTGGCAAATCGAGCCAAAGTGCAAATTATGCCTTGCCTTGACAGATTTCAGCAAGGCAACTTGGCAATGTTGTATCTCATGGTGTAGGTTGAATTTGGCAATGTTCTTGGCCATTTTGGAAAGCTCTTACATGATACAACAACTGTTTGAACAAGTTTGGTTTTGATCTCTTTTGATTCCAAGTGAAAAATCCCCCTACATTTGGCAAAAAGTGAAGGCAAATTCTGACTTAGTGAAAATTTCACTAAGTGTTGGAAAAAGTGACATTTTCACTTTTCAGCCACTTTGATCACTCCATAACTCAAAATCCTTAATGAATTGGAATGACTTGTAGTTGAAGTTTTTGTAGGTGATAATGAGGGCTAGAAATCCATCTTTCGATGAGAAAAAATGGCCTTGTGGTTTAGGAGTTATTTTCCTCCAAAGTTGGTATCTTTGCCACTTTATTTTTAACTTAGAAAAATTTCTAAGTTTTATGGTTACCCCTTTTACAAGTTATCTCACTTTTCTTGATTTTTCTTGATGAATGATGATTCAAATCATACATTAACATCATTTTAGGGTTAAAAATCCATTTTGGTGAAAAATCTCAAAAAGTCAAAGTTGACTTTTGTGCACAGTTGACTTTTTATCAGATGAATTCCAAACTGTGCAATTCTTCAGGAAATCATGTCTTTGGCCTAAATCAAACTTAATGGACATGTTCCATGGGTGTTGTCGCTCCCGGGATTTTCATCCAAGTACAAACGCGAAAGTGGCACCGAACAGAGTCGCCAGCAATGTGTATTTATCCCATGAGAGGGAAAGGAAACACCGCATAAACCTGAAGGAAAGGAAAAGCATGGTCTTACGACCAAAAAAACTGGGTTCGGGAGTCGGTTACGCGAGAGGAAGGTATTAGCACCCCCTCGCGTCCATCGTACCCGATGGGATCCACGCTTGCTTGTCTCGATCAAAGGGTGTAAAGAAAGGATACCGGAAAAGGAACTGAAAGAAAGAAAGGAGAAAGAAAAGAAAAGGAACGGGAAACAAATGTAGGGAAAATAAAAGAAGTGCTCGCATGGGCCCTACCCCACTGCCTACGTATCTCATCGGGAGCATGAGAATCAGAGCGACGTAGTTCCCCTCACTAGGGATGGATTGTTTTTTTTTAGAGAACGGCTTACGTTCTAGCTCAGGTGTTGCAGGCTCGCTGGTCCGAGTGCGTTACCATCTTGCAAGAGGACGAGTAGGAGCGCGTTCGTGCGTTAAGAGTGAATGAGGTGAGAAAAGAATTCCCGGAGGAAAGACGTTATTGTTTGTTTTTGTCTTTTAGAAAGAAGTGTTTTGTTATTTGTTTGCATATGATAGTGTATCCAAATCTTAGTCCTTGGAATGTGTACATTCTCACATTCCAAGATGGAATGGGTAAGAAAGCACACTAAGAGTGAAGAAGACCTCCACACTTAGCTCCAATTGTCAAGGTTCAAACACACTAGCATACTTGTGTTTATTAAGTGTTTTTGTTGATTAAGAAATGAAGAAATGTTTTTTATTATTTGCACCTTCAACAAGTATTGCATTTAAGTCCCTCATACAAGATCAAATGTTTAACACATTGACCCAAGATGGGCTATATGCTACACATTCTAAGATTACAAGAGAAGACCCCTTATAATCTTTTCTTTATATGAAAGGCCTAAATGCAATAAATGCCTACCTTTATTATATGTTTTGAATTTTCTTTGAGATGAGAAAAGAGACTCAAGAGAGGAGAAAAGGTAAAACCTATATGGACTAAGACTCAATCCTAATTGAAGATTAAAGGGAGTGATCCTAAAGGTTTGTGAGGTTTCAACCTAAAGTCTAAAGAAAGGAAGAATTAAACAATTCACTTCCAAAGTAGAAGATGAATTGTAATTCAAAAAGGGAAAGTAAAGAGTTATTAAAAGAAAGCACATAAGTGCTTAACAAAACACAAAATGGAATTGTAAAAGAGAAAGGATAGAAGTTGAATGTGGATTCCTTATCCACACTCAAATGAAACTTACCAAAGCCCCTACATGGTTAGTAAACATGTATAAGAAGTATAAGAAGTAAAAGAACATGTAATGCATCATAAAACTCAAAAGAAATAAATGAGAAAACAAATCCTAGAACCACAACCAGAATGGGCATCATATGGAAACCAATGGTTATTATCATACAAGTGCAAGTGAATAAGCAACAATCATCACCCATTAGCATTTAAACATGTTACAAGAAGAAGGGGTAGATGAAAGATGGAAAGAAATGAAGAGGACATGCATAAATGGAACATGTAAATCAACAACCAGAATTGAAACTAAATGGAAAATGGTTTATAAGCATCTCAAAAGTATTTATGAAGTAAACATCAAAACATTTAAGAAGTGATAGAAGAAGTAGAATTGAAATGGAAGTTCAAAAGAGAACACAAGTACAAACACAACATGTTAAAGGTGCACAAGGTTTAAATGAAAGTCAACATGCAAGGATGACATATAATATGTATCAATGACCTATAATGTCAAGTGAATGGTTCACCAAATATGCAAATGATCATGCAAGTATACACAAAAGAAAACATACACCAAAGATTACAATGATATGACATGTTATAATGCTTTAAATGAAATGCATCAAACAAAAATCAAATGGCCTCATGAAAATTATGAAAACATGGTATTGGAGTTCACTAATCAGAGATGAATCACATATCAAAATAGCATATCAAAATTCAAAGCAAAATGACTTCAAACAAAGCAATTAGGTCAAGTTGAAATATCATGCAAAGTGGTGCAAAGATAAGCATCAAACATGTCATAAAGTGACCTAAAAAATCAAACAAAAATCATATAACATGCTTCAATGTATTAGTGAATCAATGCAAAAAGAATCATGTCAAAATAGTTGGTAATGAGCAAGAAAAATATTAAACAAATTCATGTATCATGCTTAGAATGCATCTAAATGGAAATTCAAAGAAAATTATGGACCAGGGGTAAAAAGTCATAAAATCAGAAAATAAAAACATGGAAAATTTTCTAAATGTTTCAATGATAGTCATGAACTTTTGTGGAATTTTATGATGATGTTTGATATTTTTAAAAATTAAAAAGCAAACATGTAGAAAGAAATAAAAAATGAAAAATAAATGCAAAATGCAGGGGGTATGAACATAGCAATTGGACAGTGCAAATTAATTGGGCTTGGAAACAGGGGGGTGTGATTATCAATCTGCATAGGTCCACTTACACGCCAAACACAATAACAAGTATGAACCCTCAGTCAACAATCTTGACTCACTCACAACCATTAGATCAAGTCCAAGTCCAGTCAAAGTCAAAGTACGCATGATCAACAAACACACGTGAAGGAACACATGACATACCATGCACCACACCACACCATGCTTAAGTGAAATCAGAAATATGACACATGCATAGCACGTGATTTTTAATGTGCTGTCACCATTGTGAGCATTAGATCAAACGAAATCAACGGCTGTGACTTAATCTGGCATGCAAAACCCTAATGTAACCTCACCGGCCGGAGAGGGACCTCCGGTCACCTTCTCCGGCCACTCTCCGGCACTGTAAATATCACATGCTTCCAGAAATCAACAAACTAGGTATCAAACGAAAGCTAATCTCATGAGGAACACAAATTCAGCAACAAAATTCACAGATCAAACATGAATAAAGAGAATCGAAGAAGAGAAACTCTGCCCTAAGTTTCAGTTCTAAACTCCTAAGGAGCTCTATCAACTAGCCGGTTTCACATAGCTTCTAATAAGCTCAAATAACACATCAACAAGTCAAAACAGGATAAAATCGTGCAAGCAAAGTTTGAGAAATTTTGGAACCTGAAACTTGAAGATCTTTGAGTTGTTGAGAAAACCAGAGGTGAGAACTTGTTCTTGAACTTCTAGAACTTCAATTTGAGCAAAATAAATGCTATTTGGTCTTGAGAATAAGAAGAAAAACTGAATCTGAGATTGAAGCTAACTGTGCTATTCAATGCTTCAGTGAGGTATTCTTGCTTGATGGTGAAGATTGAAGAAGAACTTGGGGAATTCGTGCAGGTAGAGGGAGAGTTCAGAGGAAAGCTTGATAGTGTTTTTTGGAGTGAGAGTGCAAAATCAGAGTTTTTTTTTTCTGAGCTCCAAATTCTGTTAGAGTTATTTATATAGGTGTGGTTATGGTTTAACTCTGGTGGTTGATGGTTAGAACTCCAGTTAGAGTGAGTTAGTTAACTGAGTTTGAGTTAACTAACTGAGTCCTGTTAGTTATTGGCACGAGTTGGAGAGCTTGGTTAGAGTGTGGAAAAGCTCATGGTCACTTATGGTGAGGATAATGGAGAATGGTGATGATGGTACTGATGTTTTCATTATGACTTGCAGGGCAAGCTTCCGTTTTCCCTTTTAGTGTATGATAGCAGCATGGTATTCATGTGTGTAAGGGAATGTTGGTCTTAATGAAGTAAGGGTGGATGGTGTGTAGCATACGCGTGAACTGTCATGGACCAAACAAATGCCAAGTCACAACATTATGTTTTGGCAACCTCTCATTAGTGAAAACATGGAGATTTGGAGATGGAGTTCTTGGTGTACAATGAATGAAATGAAGAGCATTTGGTGTCATTAGAAAGAGGAGACATAAGAGAACAAGTTTAGTGTTGGAATTAGATTGAATGGAAGTTTGGAACATGATCAAAAATAGCTTGCAACAGAAGGAACCAAATTGGTGTATGGGCATGTGACTTGGTCTGCAGGCAAGGCCTTGGTGCCTATGGAAATTCAGTTGTGTTGACCAATCTTTGAGCTATCATAACTCCTTATCCTTTGATCAAATGAAAAAATCATGAACATCAATCTTGCAGATCTCACATAGGGGAACAACTTTGATGTTGCAAGATTTTTCATTTGAACCCTTTAACCATGAGTAATTGATCCCTACATTTTTCCCACCAACTGTTTGAGAAAATGACTGCGCGCAGACCTGGCCAAACTTGGTCATGACATGGTTTTTGGCCTACTTTCCTCCAACTTTGATCAATCATATCTCCCTCATTTTTTATCCAATGGAAATGTTCTACCCATGGATTTGAAGCTTAAAGCAAGGCCTTTCATTGAGGCAGAGTGGAATTTTCATTTGGTGCTCCAAATTTGAATGGCCTTGGTTCAAATTCTGATGCAAAATGGCCAAAACTTGCTATTTTTAGTAACCCTACCTCATCCAAAAATGGCAACTTTCCACATCTTGATTTTTTCATGATTCCTTTGGAGTTTCTTGACCAAATTTTGTACATTGGACATATGTAACATGAATTTCATGATTTTGGGCTCAAAAAGTCAAGAGTTGACTTTTCCCTCTGATTATTTGACTTTGCCCCAATTTCTCTGATTCTTGATCTTTCTTCCAATTGAACCACTTCTAAAACCAATTGAGATGCAATTTTCCACATACATACACTTAGGGACATATGGAATACCATGACATCAAGTTTTGTTCAAAAAAACAGAGATACCCTGATTCAATTGGAAACCCTAATCTTGACCCCCTCTGGTTAGGAGGAAACAATTGGAAACCCTAATCTTGACCCCCTCTGGTTAGGAGGAAATTGCACATCTTCCAAATCCAAATTCCTCAGAGTATGTTGTGTATCCTCTTAAAGGATGATGAGAAATGCCACTTGAGAATGATTTTGAATCAATGAGCTATCTCTTTTGAGGATTTTCCTTCAATTTTTGGACTTCTTGCATAGTGTAGGATGTAATGCTTCAATCTCCTATTGAATCTCACCTTCTTGAGGTTGTGGAAGATCAATTGGGATAGTATGAGACATGAGAGACCTCTTGGCTTGCCTAGAGCCAACTTGATTGACCTTTTGTGCTTTGAATGATCTCTTGATTGTCCACCTCCCACCTGACCACATGCCCTGATGGTAAGAAGGATGCCATGCTTCATTTTTCTATGTTAAATGCGATGTAATGTTAATGAGGTGGATATGATATGATAAATGATAATGCCATGCTATGATGACAAAGGGGAGAGCAAATTTTGGGGTATTACAGCTGCCCCTATTCAAGCGCTGTAGACCTGAATGCCTGAAAGCAATTGCTTTCGGACTTTCAAGGTATATAGTGATTGAATACCAAATATAACCAAAAATTTGCTCTAGATGGTGAAGAAGAAAAGGGATATAAACCCAACGAGACTGCTGGATTGAATCTTCGACGAAACGTCGGAGAGATCTGTCTTTTGGACGATGCCAGACGACTACTGGCTTGTCACACTGCTGGTGGACTTTAATAATGTCTTTTATGCAATTCCAGACGACTACTGGCCTGCCACACTACTGGTGGACTTTGATAACGTCTTTTGAACGACGCCAGACGACTACTGGCTTGCCACACTACTGGTGGACTTTAATAATGTCTTTTATGCAATTCCAGACGACTACTGGCCTGCCACGCTACTGGTGGACTTTGCAGCTTCGTGCCACCCGAAGATGGACTTTTGCCAATCCACTGTTGGACTTTTGCCACCCGAAGACGGACTTTTGCCAATCCACTGTTGGACTTTTGCCACCCGAAGACGGACTTTTGCCAATCCACTGTTGGACTTTTGCCACCCGAAGACGGACTTTTGCCAATCCACTGTTGGACTTTTAGAATTTGCCACCCTTAGATGGACTTTTGCCAATCCACTGTTGGACTTTTGCCACCCGAAGACGGACTTTTGCCAATCCACTGTTGGACTTTTGCCACCCGAAGACGGACTTTTGCCAATCCACTGTTGGACTTTTGCCACCCGAAGACGGACTTTTGCCAATCCACTGTTGGACTTTTGCCACCCGAAGACGGACTTTTGCCAATCCACTGTTGGACTTTTAGCTGCTTTGCCACCCGAAGACGGACTTTTGCCAATCCACTGTTGGACTTTTAGCTGCTTTGCCACCCGAAGACGGACTTTTGCCAATCCACTGTTGGACTTTAAGATATGAGGGAATGGTGACTCTGCCAGGAATTATTCCATCTGTTTGGGGCTGGATTCTGGTCACAGCAACTCCGCTGGGGATGAGAATTTTTAAATGACGTCCTGCTGGGGAAATGAGCCATTAAAACTCTGCTTGGGGATTTATTCAACCCAAGATCCTTTATAGGGATTATCAACCTTATAACTCGGCTGGGGAGTATTGCTGACAAGATTCGATGCTGACCTCCGTGAGGGATCATTACCAGAGACACAATCTTGTTGGGGATCATGGCTACTCTGCCAGGGATATGCAAATCCTGGTTAGAACATTCCACTACAACTTGCTAGAAAGAGTCCTTAGAGATCTGTTGAGGAAACCCAAAGCAAATCCACAGTAGTCTGCTGAAGAATATGACTGTCGAGCTTAGGATAAGTACTACAATGCCCCATGTTAGGCGAGCTTTCCTTTAGACAATTCCGTTGGGGATGACGAGTTTATAACAAACTCTGCTGGAGAAAACTGCTTTAAAGCGTCTCGTGTTGGGGAATGCCTTTTGAAAGGATTTTACAGAAGACCAACTGCCCTCAAACTCTACTAGGGATGATCAACACTTCATGCTGGGGAAACAAACATGCCCCATGCTTGGACAAAACAACAATTCGTCCCCGAAGAGGATGTCATAAGAGGATTTTACAGAAGATCTAGCCTCTTCAAACTCTTGTGACTTCGCTGGGGATAATGACCATCAGTTTCGGTGTCGACGAGACCACTCTTTTGGGGAACCTGTGACTGTTATCGACATAGAAAAGCTTGTAGCTGTTGGAAGGACTGAATAAGAGAATCGACTTAATAAGATGCAACGGTACCCAGTTGAACTTAATTCACTGATATCGACCCGTTATGAACAATCGTCGACCGAACGATGAACGCCGCTCTCCTTACCCATAACTGCCCCAGTCCTTTGCGTGGGGTGATTTATTGCTGGTCTTGTGCTTAAAATCATCTGCACCTGCTACCTGCAACAAAAGAATATGCCCACATGCCCCGAATATTGCGTGGCTAGAATCCACCACCCGGGAGTATTCAACATTCGAAGTAATTTCAAATGTTTTTTCTGCGCATGTTATCGCAAGGCTGCCATGTTTTCAAATGCAATGTTTTATCAAAAATTAGGACGTTTTTGCAAACAAAGCAATAAAACAAAAATAGAAAGCTTTTTACTGAAATTCAATTTATTGACTGAGAGCCCAGAATAGGCAATTACATCCGGAAGCAATCCCTGGAAAGAGGTGATCGCTGAAAATTGAGAAAAGAAACTATCCTAATGGCAATGTGAAAACGGAATTCCACTGAGTTTCCATTCTGTTATGACCAGTATGTCTTCAAAACTCCCCGACCTTGCCTTCTGAGGAATGATCAGACCGATTCCTATCCTTCAGAACGTCATTTATTCAAACGATAATGGGGCACAGATAACTCAAACCGTAGTCATTCGCTTAAATCCCTCTTTTGTGTGGACCGCCCTTTCAGGTTTTCGATCCACCAGGATACCCCTTTTTGCCTAAGTTGCCCTTTCGGGTTTTCAACTTACCGGGTGTACAAATTTTTTCAATTATATCCCTAATTTTTGCCCGAACCTTATTCTGTTTTTGGTTCGCCGGGATGCCCTTTTTTGCCTGGATTTTTTTTATTTTTATTATCCAGCGGGTCTATTCATGCGAAGTATTTTTTGACTACGTCCGAGTTGACAGGGGATGAAAAGTCTTCGCCATCCATGGTTGTAAGCAATAAAGCTCCGCCCGAAAAGACCTTTTTAACCACGAATGGACCTTCGTAATTAGGAGTCCATTTGCCCCTGTGATCTGTATTGGGAGGAAGGATCCTTTTGAGTACCACATCTCCGACTTTATAAACCCGAGGACGCACCTTCTGGTCAAATGCCCGTTTCATTCTGCGCTGATATAGTTGCCCATGACATACAGCCGCCAATCGCTTTTCCTCAATAAGGCTCAGCTGATCAAATCTGGCTCGTACCCATTCAGCTTCATCTAGCTTAACATCCATCATAACTCTAAGGGACGGAATTTCTACTTCAACTGGTAGCACTGCCTCCATACCATATACAAGTGAGAATGGGGTTGCCCCAGTGGACGTGCGTACCGACGTTCGATACCCATGCAAAGCAAATGGTAACATCTCATGCCAATCTTTGTACGTGACAACCATTTTCTGCACAATCTTCTTGATATTTTTGTTGGCCGCTTCGACCGCGCCATTCATCTTTGGGCGGTACGGAGAAGAATTGTGATGTTCGATTTTGAAGTCCCGGCATAACTCAGCCATCATCTTATTGTTCAAATTAGAACCATTATCAGTAATGATTCTTTCGGGAACTCCATATCGGCAAATGATATCCCGTTTTAAGAAACGAGCGACCACTTGTTTTGTAACATTGGCATAGGATGCGGCTTCAACCCATTTGGTGAAGTAATCAATTGCCACCAAGATGAAACGATGACCATTGGAAGCTGTAGGCTCAATCTTTCCGATCATATCAATGCCCCACATGGCAAACGGCCAAGGCGACGACATGATACTCAACGGATTTGGAGGCACATGCACCTTGTCTGCATAGATCTGGCATTTATGGCATTTGCGGGCATATTTGCAACAATCTGACTCCATAGTCAACCAATAATATCCCGACCTTAACAACTTTTTAGCCATTGCCTGCCCTCCGGCATGGGTACCGAAAGAGCCCTCGTGCACTTCAATCATCAACAAGTCTGCTTCATGTCTATCCACACATCTAAGCAGGACCGTGTCAAAATTTCTTTTATACAGCACGCCATCTTTGTTCAGGAAGAAACTACCAGCTAACCTTCTCAACGTCTTCCTGTCTTTGGACGATGCCCCGGACGGGTACTCTTGACTTTTCAAGAAACACTTAATGTCATGAAACCATGGCTTGTCATCAGACGTTGCATCGACCGCAAACACAAATGCTGGTCTGTCAAGGCGGGATACCTCAATCTTAGGTACATGGTTCCATCCTTGCACTTTGATCATGGAAGACAAAGTGGCCAAGGCATCAGCGAACCTATTCTCATCTCGAGGAATGTGGTACAGTTTCACTGTTGTGAAAAATGTCAGCAATCTCCTCGTATAATCTCTATACGGCACTAGTTTTGCTTGGTGCGTGTACCAACTCCCTTTCACTTGATTGATTACCAAAGCTGAATCACCGAATATATCAAGGGTTTTAATCCGTAGATTAATCGCCTCCTCGATCCCCATTATACAAGCTTCGTACTCTGCTTCATTGTTGGTGCATCCGAAAGTTATTCGTGCAGTGAAAGGCATATGAACACCTTCCGGCGTGATAAGAACTGCTCCAACTCCGCACCCATTCATATTGACAGCCCCATCAAACATCAGACTCCATTTGGATTCAGGGTCTGGCCCCTCCTCCGGGAGTGGTTCCTCACAATCTTTAGCTTTGAGAAACATGATGTCCTCATCAGGGAAGTCAAACTTCATGGGTTGGTAATCATCAATCGGCTGTTGCGCAAGATAGTCGGACA
Organism: Lathyrus tuberosus; assembly: GCA_022829125.1. NCBI lineage: Eukaryota > Viridiplantae > Streptophyta > Magnoliopsida > Fabales > Fabaceae > Lathyrus > Lathyrus tuberosus. The sequence goes on from JALAZF010000277.1 coordinate 8,048,754, forward strand.
AGATACTTCCTTTGATGGCCTTTTGTGAAGTGTACTGAATGTCATACTCTGTCAAGACCATTTGCCACCGTGCAACTCTGCCTGTCAATGCTGGTTTCTCGAAAATGTACTTGATAGGATCCATTTTTGAAATCAACAAGGTTGTGTGCCTAACCATATATTGCCTCAATCGCTTAGCGGCCCATGCAAGCGCACAGCATGTCTTTTCAAGCATTGAGTATCGGGACTCACAATCATTGAACTTTTTGCTCAGGTAGTAAATAGCATGCTCCTTCCTACCTGTCTCGTCATGTTGACCGAGAACACAACCCATGGATCCTTCAAGCACTGTCAGATACATTATCAGCGGTCTCCCTTCAACTGGAGGCATTAGAATCGGAGGTTCCTGCAAGTATTCTTTTATCTTATCGAATGCCAATTGGCAATCGTCATTCCACCTGACCGTCTGATCTTTCCTTAACAATTTAAATATTGGCTCACACGTGGCTGTTAGGTGAGATATGAACCTTGCAATGTAGTTCAATCTACCCAAGAAACCACGAACCTCTTTTTCTGTTCTCGGTTCAGGCATTTCTTGTATTGCTTTCACCTTGGCAGGATCAACCTCGATTCCTCTTTCGCTCACAATGAAACCTAACAACTTTCCAGAACGCACCCCAAACGTGCACTTGTTTGGATTTAATCTCAGACAGAACTTTCTCAACCTTTCAAACAGCTTTTTCAGGTTAACCAGATGTTCCTCTTCTGTTCTCGACTTGGCAATCATATCATCTACATAACATTCGATCTCCTTATGAATCAAGTCATGAAACAATGTCACCATCGCCCGCTGGTACGTTGCCCCTGCGTTTTTCAACCCAAAAGGCATTACTTTATAACAATATGTACCCCACGGAGTAATGAACGTGGTCTTCTCCATGTCTTCAGGTGCCATCTTGATCTGGTTGTACCCGGAGAAACCGTCCATAAATGAGAACACTGAAAACTGAGCTGTATTATCGACCAGCACATCAATATGAGGTAGTGGAAAATCATCTTTCGGGCTAGCTTTATTAAGATCTCGATAATCCACACACATTCTCACTTTTCCATCTTTCTTCGGTACTGGCACGATGTTGGCTACCCATGGAGGATACTTTGTCACAGCAAGAAAACCAGCGTCCCACTGCTTCTGGACTTCCTCCTTAATCTTTAAGGCCATGTCGGGGTGAGTCCGACGAAGTTTCTGCTTGACTGGCGGACATTCTTCTCTTAATGGCAGCCTGTGCACGACAATATTCGTATCCAACCCCGGCATGTCTTGATACGACCAGGCGAAGATGTCAACATACTCGCGCAACATTTCCGTCAAAGTTTGCTTCACATCTGCTTGTAAGCTGGCACCAATCCTGATCTCTTTCTTGGCGTCCTTGGTACCAATATTGATGATTTCTACAGTCTCCTGATGAGGCTGGATGACCCTTTCCTCTTGTTTCAACAATCTGGCCAGTTCTTCAGAAAGTTCACAATCTTTCTCATCCCCTTCTTCGGCTTGATAAATCGGATTGTCAAAGTCATACATGGCCATATCAAAATCGTTATCAGTGGTATCCGGAGGATCAAGTCTGCATGAACGGGTTCATGCCTTATTTTAGAATTTATTTTTAAGCAAAACAAAAGAAAATGAAACATTGCCATTTTATATTTTTTGTGCAAAAATAAAAACTGAAAGACAGAGAACAAAATTTGATTGCAAAACGTCCTTTATTAATGATTAAACATTGCAAATGCAACCATGGTGGCCCTACAAATGAATCTATACGCCTTGGGCAGAGCGCAAGATTTTGTCATGCATTATGGTTAGAAAAAACAAAGAAAAATTACTCTGTCTGAAGAGTAACCCGGATGACTTCTTCAACGAACCAGTTCTGCACTTGTTGTCCCGGAACATGAGGGCGTACCCAGTTGTCCAGGTCACAATTACTGTCAACACTATCCTCTGTGGCTGCACAAGACTGGTCCATGTAGATAATTCCCCCACTATTGAAAGTAATGGGTCCCCTGCTCCCCGCATCTGAAGTTGTAGAGGGATGATAACCAATACCAAATTTGTCTTCCTTCATTGGGGTCTCTATCAACCTGCCCCAACCTTGGGCGTTGCCTGCCCTGACGACTTCGACAGCTTGTTTGTAAGATGAAATGGAGGTACCAGCCCCAACTGGTACAGAAGAAGACTCAGGTGCATCGTCAATATTGACTGCTTCAAATGATTGGCACAGCATCTCATGAATTTCCCCATCCATTTCAATGTACTTGAACGTGGACAAGTGACTCACAAAGATGTCTTCCTCCCCACACACTGTCACAACCTGCCCTTCAAACTCATACTTCAGCTTTTGATGTAGAGTAGAAGTAACAGCCCCGGCTCTGTGAATCCAAGGGCGCCCCAATAGGCAGCTATATGCAGGTTGTATGTCCATTACATGGAACGTGGATTTGAATACCTGTGGTCCAATTTGTACGGGCAATTCCACCTCACCAAACACAGATCGTCTAGTTCCATCGAATGCTCTGACCACCAATTCACTAGGCCTTAAGATCAAACCATCAACTTCCAGCTTCATCAATGCCTTCTTGGGCAAGACATTGAGTGATGAACCAGTGTCTACCAGTACATGAGATAACACTGCGCCCTTACACTCCATCGTGATATGCAAAGCCTTATTATGGTTTCTTCCTTCAACCGTCAAATCTCTACTTGTAAAGCCCAAGCCATGGCTAACATTAACATTGGAGATTACGCCCTCGAGCTGATTAACAGTAATTTCTTGTGGCACGTACGCACTCTTCAACACTTTCAACAACGCCTGCCGGTGCGCATCAGAGCACATCAATAGTGACAAGATTGAAATCTTTGAAGGGGTCTGATTCAGTTGGTCCACAATCTTATAATCGCTTTTCTTGATTATTTTCATAAATTCTTCCATTTCCTTATCAAAAGTAATCTTTGTCTCTGCTTCAGGTGTAGGCGCACTTTCAACCACCTGTTTACCCTTAGCCTTTGCTGCAGCTTCTGCCTCTTTATCACTTCTCAAGGTTTGGGGAGCGAACAACCTTCCACTCCTTGTAAAGCCCCCTACACCCCCTACATTATCAATATTTGGGCTGACCAACTTCCTGCTTTTTACCTTCGTAATATACATCTGCCCCATAGTGCCATGGGATAGCCTTCGTAGACGTGAACGGAATTGGTCCTGGCACCGTGATAGTGACAGGACTGGGCCTTTCTGGCGCAACACTCGCCACGGGAACTGCATTGACCGGCATTTGAATCTCAGCGGGAGTGTAATAGATGGTCACGGTTGATATCTCATCAGTGTCTTTCACAACTCTGTCGAACTGTAGACATCCTTTATCGATCAGATTCTGTAAACCCATCTTCAACTTATCACAGCCGTTCTCCTGATTCATACACTCAGAGCACTCTTGATTACAGCCCGGGAACACCTGTCCCTTCAATAAACGATCTTTTACAACCAACAAAGAAGTTTTCACTTGATGAACATCTAACACCAAATTCAATCTCCTCCCATCTTCAATAGCGTACACATTTGCTGCACTATGATCAGGCATGGGATGCTGAGTAATATTAGGAGCGGGAGAGAAATTGATGGCTTTAGCATCAATCAAATCTTGTACTTTATGATGGAAAGCCCAACATTTTTCAATGGAGTGCCCCTGAGCACCTGAGTGGAACTCACAACGAGCATTAGCATCGAAGTTAGGTGGCAGGTTTCCAGCAACCGGAGCTTTCATAGTACGGAGTTCTACCAACTTTAACTCGAGTAGCCGGGGCAACAGCGCGGCATAAGTCATAGGGAGAGGATCCATCTTACGATCCCTCTGTCTAGACCTTTGCTGGAAAAAAGGTTGTTGCTGTTGAACTTGTTGTTGGGGTTGTTGTTTCTGAACAGACGGTGTGGGGATTGTTACAGCATCTACCTGATAATAAGCTCGAGAACGCCCTCTGCCTCGTCCTCTAAACACAGCATTCGTATCACCTTCTCTTCTTTTCTGGTTACTAGCAAACGGTTTCTTCGTCCCCGAAGAGCCAGCCCCACTCACATCCTGGATCTTTCCAAGCTTTAACAGACTTTCTATTCTTTCTCCCGCAATCACAATATCAGCAAATCCAGTCGACGGACAAGCAGCTAATCTGTCAAGATAGGCCCCTTGCAAGGTGCCCATGAACATATCTGCCATTTCTCTGTCTGACAAGGGAGGTTGGACCTGGGCAGCCATTTCCCTCCACCTCTGTGCATATTCTTTGAAACTCTCCTTGGCATTCTGGGACAATCCCTGCAATTGGGTGCGGTTGGGCGCCATGTCAATATTATATTGGTATTGCTTCAGGAACGCTTCTGCCAGATCTTTCCAATTCTTCACAGCAGCTCTATTCAACTTCATGTACCAGGTCAAGGACGCCCCAGCCAGACTGTCCTGAAAATAGTGCATCCATAGCTTCTCGTCATCCGTATGGGCTGAAATCTTCCCAAAGTAAGCTTGAAGATGCGTTTGGGGACACGCATTGCCGTGATACTTATCAAAAGTGGGAGGTTTGAATTTAGGGGGAATTCTGACTCCTGAGACCAGCCCCAAGCTGGTAACATCAATACCCATAGAGTTCTTGCATTCTATGGCCCTGATCTTCTCTGCTAACTCATCATACCTTCGATCCCCTTGATTACCCACATCAGCATCCAGCAGAGTAAATTGGTCTTCCAGAGTATCTTCAAGAGTAACACCAGCATGCCTACCATTTCCATTACCCCGATTGTTACCACCAGGAGGAGGGTTGCCACCGGGAGGAGGAATGCCATGTCCCTGTGAATTGTCATGTTGATCACCTTCGGGCCCATTATCTGGACGCTCTACCAGAAGCCTCAATCTCTCCTGATTTTGCGCCATGCCAGTCATGAGGGTCATGAACTGGTCCATACGCGCCCTCATTCCAGCCAAATCACTTTGCACTTGGTCCATGATTCTTACTTGATTCCTTCGCGTCGAATATCGGTGAATATGACTCTCCGCTATACTGCCTGAAACCAAATAAAGGTTAGAGTTCCTGCAACGAGTACCTGAAAAGCAAGTAACAAAAAATGCAAAATGATATGCAATGCCATGCAATGCCATGTTTGTCATTTCCGAGGTGCTTTATACCCTGATTCCAATCCAACCACAGAAATCTGAAGACCAGAAATTGTGATATAAAGAGACGTGTCGTGGTCATGTGCTTGTGTGCAGCTATCTGATAAGGAATAATTCTGAATAAAACTGCTCATACTCATTCAACAAAGTATTCAAGTACATTTAAGAAAGATTCAACCGCAAATGCAATACAAGGAAAAATGGATCCATCAACAAGCCTGATGGTAACCATTAATAACAAAATATAAGGAAAAGAACCTCAGTCTGACAATTCCACACCCTTCAGCTTATCACTTGAGTATTTGATCTCCTCAAAAAGTATACGGGTACGCTGGTGATTCGGCTTTTCAATCATTTCTTTGATCAAGACATCCCTTTTCTCAAGAGCTTCAGTTAAAGAACCCATATGCAGCATCAGAGCCTCGTCATCACACACTCCTTTGTGTCTCTTTATGCCGGCTTGCGTCTTGAGTATCTCCCTTTCTATCATGACTTCTTCAAGCTCTTTCTTGGTATTCCTCAGCTCACCTCTAGCTTCTTCTAGCTGTTCTTGATTCTTACCGAGGCTTTCCCGATACTTTCTCCTCTGCTCATGCGCCTTTTCAAGCTCTTCGTCCTTAATATGCAACTGTTCCTGTAATTCAGCATTCTCTATCCTAACTTCATCCCAAGCGTGCTGAAACTTTGTTAACTTTTCTTTGGTCTGTGCTAACGCCTGTTTGGTTTGCTTGTGGGCTTGAGTAGCATCATCAGCACCTTTACTAATCTTCCGGAAATGTTGGGCTCTTCCAGCAAAGTCTTTTTCTTTTGCAGTTAGGATTTGTTCATCATCTTGGGCTTTCCGCTCCAGCTCTTTGTTGGCATGTAGAGCATTCTGAAGACGGCTACTCAACTCGGAATTCTCTCCTTGGAGCTTTTTCACCAAGGCTTGCAACTTGTCAACTTCTTCCACAGTAGCAGTGCTTCTTGCTTTCTCATTCTCCGGATACAAAAGAGGTGCCTTACCAAAAGGCAAGAGGAAATCTTCAACTCTTTTCTTCACCCACTCTTCATATGCTGGATAAATCCGGTTGTTAGGCTTTCCTAGAGTAGCTTTCCCCTTTTTCAGTACGCTACCCCAGCTTTCAGAAGCTTTCTGTGCTGCTTCCCATCCATCTGATGTATGAAAATAGAGGGACTCCTCCACATCTCTCTTAATAGGCGGACCTGTCAGGGCATACCCAAATTGTCGAATGGCCAAAGAAGGATTGTAGTTAATCCCACCCAGTCTTCCTATCAGTGGAACGTTAGGGAACTTACCACAGCTGTGGATAATATTCTTGCCAATCAGCCCATGATCTACCCATACGATGTCCTTGGCCACCAATCCCATTAAACGCTGTTTCCACTCTAGAGAATCTTTGGAATCCACAAAAGCCCCTGATTGTGGTAAACGGCCCGCAAACCACTTATAGAACAAGGGTGCACAACAACGAATTATCCCTCCTCTTTTCTTTTCGTTTCGGTTGTACAATGAGTAGTGAAGATCTCCCAGTAGCGTTGGCACCGGGTTCTTCATCATGAATATTCGTATAGCGTCCGTATCAATAAAATCCGGCTCGTTGGGAAACAACACTATGCTGTATATACAAAGGGCTAGCAAAGCATTAAAAACAAGCCAATTCTCGCCTTTAGCTGCTTCCTGGGCCTTCTTAATCAGATATTCCAGCTTGTAACCACGAATCTTTCCTTTGTTGGAGACATTGTCGCCTAACTCTGATTTGCTCAAATAAAGAGCACCAGCCAACTTCCCAAAGTCAAGATCCCCCACCGATCCAAAGAAAGGGGGCTCCTCCTTGATAGCAATCCCCAACATGTTGGAATACTCCTCCAAGGTAGGAACCAACACATAGTCTGGAAATACAAAACACCTCAGAGGTGGATCATAGAACTGCATCAACGTATGGAGACCTCTGGCTTCATAATCACTGACATTACGGACCATAGATAAAATCCACCCATATTTTTCTTCAAAAGCTTCTCGTACTGCAGGACTCGCCATTCCCTTCAGCATAACAATAGGGCCCAAAGTAGGCGTAAGGAACTTATAGCTGATGATATTCTTCCTCTCTTTAGTGTTCATCTTTGCAGGGACCTGATGACTGGAATCAAGGGTAATATATGCACCTGGAAATGAATAAACATGTATGTTAGGATATGATAATGCAATGCAAAGGGCAATGTGATCAGGTAATCAGGTGTCTGTGCTGAACTGTGAACGGTGTCAGTGTAGCTCTGAGACTAATATAGAACCATAGATAAGAACCATCTGAATACAATAGGATGAAACTTCCTTTTTGTGCAATGATGATAGAAAACCGGGTATGTAGGAGGTCATGGTTACCTGCAAACCTGTAAACAACCCGCCCTTCTCACATGTGGGTACTAGGATGCTCAGTATCCCGGGCTCTCAGGTCGAGAAATGATGATACGTTCACCATTTCTAGTTTGGCATCATCATCAATCGAGGAGGCCTCAACTGATTCTCCAAAACAAAAAGGTCCTCGGCTTCTGGCACTGAGGTCGAGAAGCAATAGTACATTCATCCCTCAGGGTACAGTACTATCGCCAATCGAGGAGTGCCTCCGCTGATTCTCTTTCAAAAGGGATATCCTACAGCAAGTTCCCAGCATTGGGTCCTCGGATCGAGAATATGCAATGGGTTTGCCACGGAATGTGGTCTGCCACTGTCACATCTCGGGAGGAGTGCCGCAACTGAGTCCTCGGGAATGGTCACCAGAGTCGACAGTTCCTCAAGAGAATAACCACTGGCCTGCATAACATGCAGTAGCAGAAAGCTCCTGATAGAACCTCGTCTGGTTGTGGGTCTCATGAACAACAATACATGGTCACCACCACGCAAGCGTCATGACTATCCACTCTAATTCCTATGTGTGTACTCAAGCCTGTGTAGTGAGCTTATCTCTCAGAACACCCATCCCGCCAAACAGAAAAAACAGTGCAACACAATATAATATATGATATGTAATGCTAAAATGCGGTAAATACAGTAATGTACAGTAAAGCAGTAAATAACCATACAATAAAACAGTAAATACAGCACAACAGTAAACACCCAATGAAAGAAAAACAAACAAGCGCTAGGATGGACTCGCTAAGGAAACCAGAGATTCTGGGTTCGATCCCCAGCAGAGTCGCCAGCTGTCGCTCCCGGGATTTTCATCCAAGTACAAACGCGAAAGTGGCACCGAACAGAGTCGCCAGCAATGTGTATTTATCCCATGAGAGGGAAAGGAAACACCGCATAAACCTGAAGGAAAGGAAAAGCATGGTCTTACGACCAAAAAAACTAGGTTCGGGAGTCGGTTACGCGAGAGGAAGGTATTAGCACCCCCTCGCGTCCATCGTACCCGATGGGATCCACGCTTGCTTGTCTCGATCAAAGGGTGTAAAGAAAGGATACCGGAAAAGGAACTGAAAGAAAGAAAGGAGAAATAAAAGAAAAGGAACGGGAAACAAATGTAGGGAAAATAAAAGAAGTGCTCGCATGGGCCCTACCCCACTGCCTACGTATCTCATCGGGAGCATGAGAATCAGAGCGACGTAGTTCCCCTCACTAGGGATGGATTGTTTTTTTTTAGAGAACGGGTTACGTTCTAGCTCAGGTGTTGTAGGCTCGCTGGTCCGAGTGCGTTACCATCTTGCAAGAGGACGAGTAGGAGCGCGTTCGTGCGTTAAGAGTGAATGAGGTGAGAAAAGAATTCCCGAAGGAAAGACGTTATTGTTTGTTTTTGTCTTTTAGAAAGAAGTGTTTTGTTATTTGTTTGCATATGATAGTGTATCCAAATCTTAGTCCTTGGAATGTGTACATTCTCACATTCCAAGATGGAATGGGTAAGAAAGCACACTAAGAGTGAAGAAGACCTCCACACTTAGCTCCAATTGTCAAGGTTCAAACACACTAGCATACTTGTGTTTATTAAGTGTTTTTGTTGATTAAGAAATGAAGAAATGTTTTTTATTATTTGCACCTTCAACAAGTATTGCATTTAAGTCCCTCATACAAGATCAAATGTTTAACACATTGACCCAAGATGGGCTATATGCTACACATTCTAAGATTACAAGAGAAGACCCCTTATAATCTTTTCTTTATATGAAAGGCCTAAATGCAATAAATGCCTACCTTTATTATATGTTTTGAATTTTCTTTGAGATGAGAAAAGAGACTCAAGAGAGGAGAAAAGGTAAAACCTATATGGACTAAGACTCAATCCTAATTGAAGATTAAAGGGAGTGATCCTAAAGGTTTGTGAGGTTTCAACCTAAAGTCTAAAGAAAGGAAGAATTAAACAATTCACTTCCAAAGTAGAAGATGAATTGTAATTCAAAAAGGGAAAGTAAAGAGTTATTAAAAGAAAGCACATAAGTGCTTAACAAAACACAAAATGGAATTGTAAAAGAGAAAGGATAGAAGTTGAATGTGGATTCCTTATCCACACTCAAATGAAACTTACCAAAGCCCCTACATGGTTAGTAAACATGTATAAGAAGTATAAGAAGTAAAAGAACATGTAATGCATCATAAAACTCAAAAGAAATAAATGAGAAAACAAATCCTAGAACCACAACCAGAATGGGCATCATATGGAAACCAATGGTTATTATCATACAAGTGCAAGTGAATAAGCAACAATCATCACCCATTAGCATTTAAACATGTTACAAGAAGAAGGGGTAGATGAAAGATGGAAAGAAATGAAGAGGACATGCATAAATGGAACATGTAAATCAACAGCCAGAATTGAAACTAAATGGAAAATGGTTTATAAGCATCTCAAAAGTATTTATGAAGAAAACATCAAAACATTTAAGAAGTGATAGAAGAAGTAGAATTGAAATGGAAGTTCAAAAGAGAACACAAGTACAAACACAACATGTTAAAGGTGCACAAGGTTTAAATGAAAGTCAACATGCAAGGATGACATATAATATGTATCAATGACCTATAATGTCAAGTGAATGGTTCACCAAATATGCAAATGATCATGCAAGTATACACAAAAGAAAACATACACCAAAGATTACAATGATATGACATGTTATAATGCTTTAAATGAAATGCATCAAACAAAAATCAAATGGCCTCATGAAAATTATGAAAACATGGTATTGGAGTTCACTAATCAGAGATGAATCACATATCAAAATAGCATATCAAAATTCAAAGCAAAATGACTTCAAACAAAGCAATTAGGTCAAGTTGAAATATCATGCAAAGTGGTGCAAAGATAAGCATCAAACATGTCATAAAGTGACCTAAAAAATCAAAAAAAAATCATCTAACATGCTTCAATGTATTAGTGAATCAATGCAAAAAGAATCATGTCAAAATAGTTGGTAATGAGCAAGAACAAAATTAAACAAATTCATGTATCATGCTTAGAATGCATCTAAATGGAAATTCAAAGAAAATTATGGACCAGGGGTAAAAAGTCATAAAATCAGAAAATAAAAACATGGAAAATTTTCTAAATGTTTCAATGATAGTCATGAATTTTTGTGGAATTTTATGATGATGTTTGATATTTTTAAAAATTAAAAAGCAAACATGTAGAAAGAAATAAAAAATGAAAAATAAATGCAAAATGCAGGGGGTATGAACATAGCAATTGGACAGTGCAAATTAATTGGGCTTGGAAACAGGGGGGTGTGATTATCAATCTGCATAGGTCCACTTACACGCCAAACACAATAACAAGTATGAACCCTCAGTCAACAATCTTGACTCACTCACAACCATTAGATCAAGTCCAAGTCCAGTCAAAGTCAAAGTACGCATGATCAACAAACACACGTGAAGGAACACATGACATACCATGCACCACACCACACCATGCTTAAGTGAAATCAGAAATATGACACATGCATAGCACGTGATTTTTAATGTGCTGTCACCATTGTGAGCATTAGATCAAACGAAATCAACGGCTGTGACTTAATCTGGCATGCAAAACCCTAATGTAACCTCACCGGCCGGAGAGGGACCTCCGGTCACCTTCTCCGGCCACTCTCCGGCACTGTAAATATCACATGCTTCCAGAAATCAACAAACTAGGTATCAAACGAAAGCTAATCTCATGAGGAACACAAATTCAGCAACAAAATTCACAGATCAAACATGAATAAAGAGAATCGAAGAAGAGAAACTCTGCCCTAAGTTTCAGTTCTAAACTCCTAAGGAGCTCTATCAACTAGCCGGTTTCACATAGCTTCTAATAAGCTCAAATAACACATCAACAAGTCAAAACAGGATAAAATCGTGCAAGCAAAGTTTGAGAAATTTTGGAACCTGAAACTTGAAGATCTTTGAGTTGTTGAGAAAACCAGAGGTGAGAACTTGTTCTTGAACTTCTAGAACTTCAATTTGAGCAAAATAAATGCTATTTGGTCTTGAGAATAAGAAGAAAAACTGAATCTGAGATTGAAGCTAACTGTGCTATTCAATGCTTCAGTGAGGTATTCTTGCTTGATGGTGAAGATTGAAGAAGAACTTGGGGAATTCGTGCAGGTAGAGGGAGAGTTCAGAGAGAAAGCTTGATAGTGTTTTTTGGAGTGAGAGTGCAAAATCAGAGTTTTTTTTTTCTGAGCTCCAAATTCTGTTAGAGTTATTTATATAGGTGTGGTTATGGTTTAACTCTGGTGGTTGATGGTTAGAACTCCAGTTAGAGTGAGTTAGTTAACTGAGTTTGAGTTAACTAACTGAGTCCTGTTAGTTATTGGCACGAGTTGGAGAGCTTGGTTAGAGTGTGGAAAAGCTCATGGTCACTTATGGTGAGGATAATGGAGAATGGTGATGATGGTACTGATGTTTGCATTATGACTTGCAGGGCAAGCTTCCGTTTTCCCTTTTAGTGTATGATAGCAGCATGGTATTCATGTGTGTAAGGGAATGTTGGTCTTAATGAAGTAAGGGTGGATGGTGTGTAGCATACGCGTGAACTGTCATGGACCAAACAAATGCCAAGTCACAACATTATGTTTTGGCAACCTCTCATTAGTGAAAACATGGAGATTTGGAGATGGAGTTCTTGGTGTACAATGAATGAAATGAAGAGCATTTGGTGTCATTAGAAAGAGGAGACATAAGAGAACATGTTTAGTGTTGGAATTAGATTGAATGGAAGTTTGGAACATGATCAAAAATAGCTTGCAACAGAAGGAACCAAATTGGTGTATGGGCATGTGACTTGGTCTGCAGGCAAGGCCTTGGTGCCTATGGAAATTCAGTTGTGTTGACCAATCTTTGAGCTATCATAACTCCTTATCCTTTGATCAAATGAAAAAATCATGAACATCAATCTTGCAGATCTCACATAGGGGAACAACTTTGATGTTGCAAGATTTTTCATTTGAAGCCTTTAACCATGAGTAATTGATCCCTACATTTTGCCCACCAACTGTTTGAGAAAATGACTGCGCGCAGACCTGGCCAAACTTGGTCATGACATGGTTTTTGGCCTACTTTCCTCCAACTTTGATCAATCATATCTCCCTCATTTTTTATCCAATGGAAATGTTCTACCCATGGATTTGAAGCTTAAAGCAAGGCCTTTCATTGAGGCAGAGTGGAATTTTCATTTGGTGCTCCAAATTTGAATGGCCTTGGTTCAAATTCTGATGCAAAATGGCCAAAACTTGCTATTTTTAGTAACCCTACCTCATCCAAAAATGGCAACTTTCCACATCTTGATTTTTTCATGATTCCTTTGGAGTTTCTTGACCAAATTTTTTACATTGGACATATGTAACATGAATTTCATGATTTTGGGCTCAAAAAGTCAAGAGTTGACTTTTCCCTCTGATTATTTGACTTTGCCCCAATTTCTCTGATTCTTGATCTTTCTTCCAATTGAACCACTTCTAAAACCAATTGAGATGCAATTTTCCACATACATACACTTAGGGACATATGGAATACCATGACATCAAGTTTTGTTCAAAAAAACAGAGATACCCTGATTCAATTGGAAACCCTAATCTTGACCCCCTCTGGTTAGGAGGAAATTGCACATCTTCCAAATCCAAATTCCTCAGAGTATGTTGTGTATCCTCTTAAAGGATGATGAGAAATGCCACTTGAGAATGATTTTGAATCAATGAGCTATCTCTTTTGAGGATTTTCCTTCAATTTTTGGACTTCTTGCATAGTGTAGGATGTAATGCTTCAATCTCCTATTGAATCTCACCTTCTTGAGGTTGTGGAAGATCAATTGGGATAGTATGAGACATGAGAGACCTCTTGGCTTGCCTAGAGCCAACTTGATTGACCTTTTGTGCTTTGAATGATCTCTTGATTGTCCACCTCCCACCTGACCACATGCCCTGATGGTAAGAAGGATGCCATGCTTCATTTTTCTATGTTAAATGCGATGTAATGTTAATGAGGTGGATATGATATGATAAATGATAATGCCATGCTATGATGAAAAAGGGGAGAGAAAATTTTGGGGTATTACAGGTGTCATAGGGTATATTCAACCATGTATTAGGGTTTGGGAGCATGTCTTGGTCAAAAGTCAAAGTTACAGTTGACTTTTCCCTTAAAACCCTAATTGTGGTGCAGATGAAAATGAGACTTGTTGCTCAAGCTTCTTGGATCAATCCATTGTTCCAAATGGATCAATATAGTGTATTAGAGACCCTCAAATCATATCTTGAGGTCTTGGCTCATGGTTTGTCCCAAAAGTCAACTTAGGGGTAAATTAGGTCAAGAAACCCTAATTCCTGATTTTTGATGAATGCATCCCCTGAGGCAAAATTGACTTGATGCATGGGTTCATGAGGTTCCATGAAGCATATTAGGTTATGTTTTGGATCATTGCCTTCTGCCCAGATGAAAATTTCCATCTGGAGACTCTGGTTGACCAAAACCCTAATTTGGTGACACTGTCGATCTTGAGACTTGATCCACCTAGAAGGGAGCAGCCTTATGCTTAATCCTTGAAGTGGGAGTCCTCTTTGATCCATTATGGATGTTTGAGAGATTATACAAGTTGAAGATCATGTCATTTCTTGATTGATCCTTTGTCTAAGCACTCAGAGAGGGCTTAAAACCCTAATTTTGATTGTATTGGATGCTCACCCATCTTTGGGGAGACTGATGAAGCATGATGGTTCATCCATATTGTGATGATGATTTTCACAATGATGGGAAATCTAAGTGGTCAAAATTTGGGGTATTACAGAGGCTCTACTAGACATGTGAGCTAATAAGCTTGTAACAGCAACCTTGGGAACCCATTGTTTTCCATGTGTAGGAATGCTTTGTTTTGTTATAGGTTGAGGATCAGGTTCAGGAAATCCATGCAATCTGAAGCAAAAAGGTTTTATGTGACCAAACTTACCACAGTAATGACATCTCCATCTTTGAAATCCTCCTCTAAAATGGTTGGGATATCTTCTCCCTTGAGGATGTCTTCTCCCATACTGTTGAGGTTGTCTTCTGCCATGATGCGAGGCATAAAATGATTAGGTCCAGAAGCATGCACCTTCCCATGATGTTGCGACATCTGATGGAACATGTTCTGCTTGGGTCCAGAAGTATGAACTTTCTCATGTTGTTGAAACATCTGATGAGACAGGTTTTGTTTAGTATCAGAAGAGCTAGCATCTAAAGAAGGTTTCTTCTCACCCTTAAATCCCAACCCAGTCATGTCTCCAGTCAGTTTTCCAGCTTGAAGGATTTTATCCGAAGTGTCAGTTCCATTGTTCAACATTCTGAGAGATTTGGACATTTGATCAAGATTTCATTTCAGCAAACTAACTTCATTTTCCAGTTCAGCCTTGTCAGCCTTGAGTTGGATTATGAGTTCCTTTTGCTTCTCCCCTTCTTGACACACTTCTTCACTTCTGATACATAACTCTCTATATGATGTAGCTAGTTCCTCGTAGGTAATCTCTCCATCACTAGAATCTTCATCAGAATCACATATTCCAGTCATAGCTCTGACATGCTTGGCAGATTCATCCTCACTTTCAGTGTCCTCATCAGACCAAGTGACAGACAAACCTTTTTTCTGTTTAAGTTATGTAGGGCATTCAACTCTGATGTGACCAAAACCTTCACAACCATGGCATTGGATCCCTTTGTCATTATTAGTCTTCTCCTCTGCTTTGGTTTTCTTCTGATCACCTGAGTTGTTGATGTCAGATGTGATGTTCTTGACATAGGGTTTGTGCCTCCTTTCCATTCTTTTCCACACCTTATTAAACTGTCTTCCCAGCAATACAATGGCATTGGATAGCTCCTCCTGAGTTTCAGGACCACACTCTTCCTCATCATCTTCTGTACTAGACACCAAGGTTATGCTTTTAACCTTCTTTTCAGATCTATCATTCAATCCTAATTCAGATGTCTGAAGTGAACCAATCAATTCATCAACCCTCATCTGGCTGGTGTCTTGAGCTTCCTCTATAGAAGTCACCTTCATATCAAATCTCTTGGGAAGAGATCTGAGAATTTTTCTCACAAGCTTCTCATCAGACATCCTTTCTCTTATGGCACTAGAAGCATTTGACAGTTCAAGTATATTCATGTGAAAGTCATGAATGGTCTCTTCATCTTTCATATTCAAGCTTTCAAACTTTGTTGTTAGCACATGAAGTCTTGACATCTTGACCTTGGAGGTTCCTTCATGAGTTGTTTTTAGAATATCCCAAGCCTCCTTAGACACTTCACATGTGTTGACTAGCCTGAAAATGTTCTTGTTTATACCATTAAATAAGGCATTCAAGGCCTTAGAATTCCCAAGAGCAAGTTCATCTTCTTCCTTGGTCCACTCCTCTTCAGGACATGATTTAGGTCAAGGACATGATTTCTTGAAGAATTGCACAGTTTGGAATTCATCTGATAAAAAGTCAACTGTGCACAAAAGTCAACTTTGACTTTTTGAGATTTTTCACCAAAATGGATTTTTAACCCTAAAATGATGTTAATGTATGATTTGAATCATCATTCATCAAGAAAAATCAAGAAAAGTGAGATAACTTGTAAAAGGGGTAACCATAAAACTTAGAAATTTTTCTAAGTTAAAAATAAAGTGGCACAGGTACCAACTTTGGAGGACCATAACTCCTAAACCACAAGGCCATTTTTTCTCATCCAAAGATGGATTTGTAGCCCTCATTATCACCTACAAAAACTTCAACTACAAGTCATTCCAATTCATTAAGGATTTTGAGTTATGGAATGATCAAAGTGGCTGAAAAGTGAAAAAGTCACTTTTTCCAACACTTAGGGTGTGTTTGTTTAAAGGATTAAATTTATAATCCTGGGAATATTATTCCCTGGAGCAAGAATACTAGGAATTTTATTCCTGTCTATGTGTTTGGTAAGTAATTGAAGTTTCTTGGAATATTTATAAAATATATTTAATTTATTTTTTAAAAAAATATATAAAAGAGTTATATTAATTTTGAGTGGGAGGTTATGGGTGGTTATCTTTTATTCCCATGGGAATGTAATATTCCCACCCTTTTACATGGGAATAAAAAATATCAAAGTAATGAGTAAATTATATTCCCAGGAATAAAAGATACCCGGGTATAATTTGATAAAACTTGAAACAAACGTAGGAATACGATTTCCAACCTCACACATTCCTGGGAATAAATTTTAAATCCATGAAACAAACACACCCTTAGTGAAATTTTCACTAAGTCAGATTTTGCCTCACTTTTTGCCAAATGTAGGGGGATTTTTCACTTGGAATCAAAAGAGATCAAAACCAAACTTGTTCAAACAGTTGTTGTATCATGTAAGAGCTTTCCAAAATGGCCAAGAACATTGCCAAATTCAACCTACATCATGAGATACAACATTGGCAAGTTGCCTTGCTGAAATCTATCAAAGCAAGGCAGAATTTGCATGTTGGCTCGATTTGCCAAAATCAGCCAATTTCAATTGCTCCAATCCACTTGGACACCTCAGAGGATTGAATCCAAAGGGGACAATCACTGAGCCAAGCCTCCAAGGTCCAAGGAACAAAGAATAGCATGTTGAACCTAGAATGGCCAAAATAGGGACAAGACTTCAAATTTGGAATGAAGCATTCAATGGAACCATCAAGGTGGCATGGACTGAGCCATTCTCATCTGAAATCAGTCAAGACTTATCCAAGACCAAGGGGACCAAAGCTCTGTGCCCTAACCTCTAGTCAACGGCTAGAGGAAACTTTCATTTCCATTCGCCAACATTGAGGAAACCTACTTACCAGCTGCCATGCATTATTCCTTGTAAAACAAACTTTCTCTACTATAAATAGAGCTCAATTGTGGTCAGTTTAAGTACACCAAAGCCATATAACAGATGCTTTCCTCAAAATCTCTTTCTCTTGGCAAAAATTCCTTTCTTAGCAAGGTAGCTATCGGGTTTTGAGTTTGAGAGCAATTCTGCACAAACCAATCACTCACACACCTCACATACATCACATATGAGCTGATCAAACACTCACATAACATCTGGAACATCAATTTCACAAAATCACTTGCCATCCACACAAGTTTGAAGTGAAGTTGCAGCTGAGATGCCATAAACTGATCCTGTCCATTTCAATTCAATCCAAGTGTTCAAACACACTCCATATGGTGTAGGGAACCTGTCCAGATCATCACCACTCATCTGTAACACCTCCAACTCAAAATCACATCTGCTCTTGCTGTCACGACTTGGAGGTAAGCACATACTTGGTCATCTCTCAATCTATGCATATTTCCTCGCACAATAATTTGGCCATATGTTCATAATCATGCATGGAATGTTTTCCCTCAATTAATTGCATTGTTTGAATCGTGTATCAAAAATCCTAGCCTTCATGCAGAAATTAGGGTTCTTGAGGTCTCTTCGTGATTTCTTGTTGTATGTTTAATTTAAATGAAATTAAAGTACATAGACATGATCGTGAGGTTGAGGCGAGCATAATGATATGTGGATTGCATGTTATAATTACGTATTCAGAGAGATTGGATGGAAAATGCAAATCTGGGCAAACTGAAAAACGCGCGTGTTCTTGGTGTTGTTCTTAGCGCCATTTTCATATATTTGAATATTTGAATTTTGTGATTTTGTTTAATTGATTCAAAAATTAATTTCTCTCTGAGTTTTAATGATTTTGAGTTGATTCTTTTTTTAATAATTCACAAAAATGTTAAAATATTTTATTTTATCAAAAAATCCCAAAAATATTATTTATTTCATATAATTGATATTTTTGTAAAGAATTAATATTTTGATTGTTTTTGGCATTTTAAATATTTTTTCTACATTGATTTTGCAACTTTTAATGCTTTCTAATTATTTTGTAGGTCAATACTTAATTTTTGAAGCATTAATCCAAGATCACAATTTGTTTTCCATGTGTTAAACAATTTTTGATCATTTTAATTGAATTTTTATTCAATTAAATACATTTTGAAAACAAATTAGGGTTTTGGATTAATTTAACCCTCATAAATCATTTTCAAAACACTTTGGGCCTCTATTAGAGTGTAAGACCCAATCCTTTTTTTGACCAAATTATCTTTGGGCCTCACTTATTGTATAAGTCCCGATACCGTCAAAAAACAAACGGCGCGATCGTCGCCTTTTCAAAAATCATCCGGGCCTACCCTCGTGTTATAAGCCCCACTCTTTTCTTTAAACCTTTTTGGGCCTCTTGAGAGAGTGTAAGACCCATCCCCCCTTGTACAAAAACTTTTTGGGCCTCACTCATTGTATAAGTCCCTCTGTACAAGTAAACGGCGCGATCGTCGCCCGTTTAAAAATAAAAACCATCTGGGCCTACCCTCGAGTAGTAAGACCCATTTCTTTTTTCTTTAAAACACTTTGGGCCTCTTGAGAGAGTGTAAGACCCATCCCTTTGTACAGAAAACCTTTTTGGGCCTCAGTCACTTGTATAAGTCCCTCTGTACAAATTCAAACAGTGCGCTCACTGATAAAACCCTGGGCCTCTCCTTGAGCTGTAAGCCCCAAATCTTTCTTTTTCAAAGCACTTTCTCCTTTGATTTTGAATATACTGTTGTTTTTAATCTTTCTTTGTTGAACAACTAACCAAACAGCATGGAAGCACTACAACCGAGTAAGTGGTTATCGCTTTCATTTACTGCTTTCATATTATAAACTGTATTGTGGGGCTGCTCATTGTAAGTCTCCTTTCATAAACTCATATCTACTGTGTAATAATAGTATAGATATTTCGAGTTTCCCCGGCAACTACGTCTAGAACTAGGTGATGCCGTTTCATTTATTCGTAGAAATAGACGACTAGATCCCCAATAGGAGCACCAGATACAGTCTTCTCTTCGGCTGTCCTCTTTAGGAATCGTCAAGAAGCTCTACTCCCCATGATGAATGTATTCTCCGTGAATGGCATCTTTGAGTTTCTTCCCAATTCTCGAACTTTCCTGACTTGATCTATTCCTTGTGGATAGCTTGCCTTGAATGTCTCGGGGTTTGGGTACCCTCTACGGTCATAATCTTGGACCTTAACTAAGGAACCCTCTTTAAAAGTTAAAAGTCGCTGGATAGTAAACCTCGCACGTTTACAAGTGGTTTTTATCTCTAAAAGAGTTATCTCTCCTAATGGAAAGGAGATGATAGACCCACGGGCTTCTTAAAAGCATCGGCCTCCTCTTGGGCATTATTCAAGGACCCTACGGCTTCTTAGAAGTATTCACAGCCTCCTCTTAGGCTTCGTATAATGATCTCTTCCTCCGGGAATGATAGCCTCCTCTTGGGCTTCGTACAAGGACCCGTCGGCTTCTTAAAAGTTTCCAGCCTCCTCTTGGGCTTCGTACAAATTGTCCCGATGACCTCCTAGAGGTATAGCAACAGAACCTAGTCATCCTCATAGAACAGTCCTTTCATAGAGTCTACTACTGTTTCTCGAAGCATAGTACAAAAGATAAAACTCTAGACTCGGACAGTCTAACTTCCTTGAGTCTCAAAGACATTCTCAAGCACCCTTTGTTAAATAAGAAGGAAACCCGCAGACTCGGATAGTCTCGATACCCCTTTGGATTTCCCGTTTCCTCAAAGAGAAGGAAATATCCCTGATCCTCAAATCAAATCCCTGAGTACAGTGTTGCTCATATAAGAACTGATTTTCTCTTTTAATCAGTATATTGGATCTGTCACTCAACTGAAACAGTTACAATAGCCTCCATCTCGGGCTTCGTACGAGATACCAAAATTCTCCCCAGTGGAGTCAAAACAACCTTTTCGCCTCTCTCTCGGGCTTTGTACGAGATACAAAAACACTCTCTTACTGAGTATAAAAGATTCTCCAACTGAGTCAACTCTTTGCTAGCCTCCTCTTAGGCTTTGTATAACGATATGCCCCACTGGGTCAAAAACTTTTAGCCTCTCTCTCGGGCTTTGTATGAGACACAAAATAGCCTCTCTCTCGGGCTTTGTACGAGACACAAAATAGCCTCCTCTTAGGCTTTGTATAATGATTTTCCTAGCGGAAATTAGCCTCCTCTTAGGCTTTGTATAAGAAAACCACTGGTTGATCCAATCGACCTTTTAGCATCAAAGCTGTGCCTCGTTCACAGCATACAAACATCAACAACTCCTTTCCCCCCCATCTAATCGTTGTAAGCGGCAAGCCTCTGGATCATCTATATCCACGCCACTGTCCCTCTTTTAGCATGAGAAATTCCTAAGGAAAGATGGCATTGCTCTACACTGAGTTAAAGTCTTCTCCTTCAGGTTAAAACCATTTCTTCGGAAATTATGGCATTGCTCGGATCCGCGTATCCCAGTTAAAGTAATTCTCCTTCTCCCCTCTTTAGAGATGACAAATTCTCTCTAAAGTCGAGGCCTTTCAGCTTCACGTCTTGGGCTTTGAACAAGACACAAATAGACCTTCAGCTTCACATCTTGGGCTTTGAACAAGATACAAACCACCTTTCGCTTCACGTCTTGGGCTTTGAACAAGACACCAAAAACCAATTTCCTCCCATAGAATAGGAGGAACTACGAACGCTCTGATTTCCCTGTTTCGGTAAACGGGAATACGTAGGCATAAGATCGAAAGAAAAGATCTTAGCGAGCGCAATCAACAAAAAACCCAAATCCCATACCTTCGTCAACCAAAAGCAGTAATTCAAAAGCACCAGTCCTAACATCCTAATCCTTATTCCCCACCAGAAACCCTTTGCCTAGAAAAAAGAAAGAGAACTGTATTGGCGAAATACGAATAACCAGTACAAAAGCCCCCCACATTGATAGCATCCGTAACCTAACAGACCGCTGTTTAAACTCAGTATGCAAAGCAGGGTTAATTGGAGACATCTATTTCCCTTCCTTATTCAGCTCACAATAGGATAAAAAATGAATCGACCTGTAGTTTAAAGCTCATACCGCAGAGAGCGACCAGCGCTTAAGAACCGCGTCCAAAATCGCTCGCTACAGAAAAGTGGCGCCCACCGCGGGGCCAGTTTTTCTTTCTGTCTGTTTTCCTTGTAAAATGGCGACTCTGCTGGGGAGTCTCCTTTTCTGCCTTAGGGCATCATCCCCGTTTTCCACGGAAAATGGGAACTCTACCGAAGAGAAAGATTGACCTATGCTGGTCCATCTCTTAGGCAGGGAACCACAGACTGGGGCTTCCGCCGGGGAACCCATTTCTGTCAGGAACTTAAGAATCGTAGCTTTATAAGTCTAGGATGATTAGGACAAATATATATACTGCTTTTCCTAATTGCTATACGTGTTTATTTTTCTTCTACTGGGAATGCGTGTGATGCCGTATGTGGTGAGATTGAGTATACACTTAAGAAAAGCCAACCTTTTTCGTAGTGCGGAAGCTATCGAAAATAGCTGTTACGCGATACTACCCTCATTTGAGGCTGGTGATCTATTCTCAGTGAATGGCACTTACTCTAAGATTGCACACAACTCGCTGGCGATCCGCTTGTTGTCTGCCTTCCTGGGAGGAGCTGATGATAATGAGTACAGGTACAAAAATCACCCTAGTATAAACCTTTGGGGATGGGTAGAGCCTTGACTTCATGACAACGACCCTTTGACCCCATGTTTTTTCTATGTTTTTGTGTGCTGCATTCATGCATTCATTTAATAAAACATTAAAACATTCAAAAAACTTCTCTTCTAGTCTCTCTGTTTTTCAAATTAAACTAAGACTGTGATTGCAAATATCAGAGAAAAGGATTACGCTAATGGATTTCGGTAGAAGGAGAACTCACCAGTATACCTTCAAGGTTCCAAAGCTAGGAGATTTGAGAAAGTTAGCGAGGATGATCGTTAACCTAGAGGCTTTCAGAGCCAAGCACGGTGGTTTGCTACCACTGTTAAGAGTCCATGTGATTAAGGGGATCATGGACGCACTCATTCAATTCTACGATCTGGTTTATCATTGTTTCACATTCTCGGATTACCAGCTAGCACCAACGCTGGAGGAGTATTCTTATCTGGCTGATTTACATATCACTGATCGAGCTCCATTTTCTGGACTGGAAGAAATTCCAAAGAATCAGACTATTGCAATAGAAATTCATTTGGACGAGTCTGAGGTCCGGACTCACATGATTACTATGGGTAGCATCCAAGGTTTGCCAGCCCAGTTCTTGACAAAGAAAGCTCTGTACTTTGCTAGTATAGGGAACATGACTGCTTTTGAAAGCATCTTTGTCTTGCTCACCTACGGATTATTTTTGTTTCCCAACATCAATAACTTCGTCGATATCAACGCTATTAAGGTTTTTCTCATTGGAAACCCTGTGCCGACTTTGCTCGCAGATGCGTATCATTCTGTACACTTAGGAAATTTGTACAGCGGAGGGGAGATCACATGTTGTGTACCTTTGCTCTACAAATGGTTTATCTCTCACTTGCCCAAGTATGCTGCTCTTTGGGATTGCAAGAGTGTCTTACGTTGGTCGCAGAAGATCATGTCTCTCACCAATTCTGAAATAGATTGGTGTAATAGGATTTATGGGGGAATCAGAATCATTGACCGTTGTGGAAACTTCCCCAGCGTACCCCTCATAGGAACTAAAGCAGGAATCAACTATCATCCGATATTAGTTCTTTGTCAATTTGGATACCCGATGAGACACATCCCACTGGGTGTTCATCTGGAAGGTCTTTTCTTCAAAGAAGGAGAAAATGACAGAGCACTAAAGATGGAAATAGTGCAGGCTTGGAAACATGTTCATCAGAAAGGACGAGAGTCTCTGGGAAAACCGGACTGTGTCTCGGTGGAGCCTTATCTCCATTGGGTACAAACCAGAGCTCTCAAGCTAAAGATGCCTTATCCTCGTTACGGAATTCTTCCGCCGAGGGAAATTGTCATGTACTTCATGACAGAAACTGAAAGGCTTCAGGTTACTCTCAACAAAGTTCAAAAAGAAAGAAGATCTTGGAAGAACAAGTACCGCACCCTCGACGTAGAGTGTATCCAAATACAACAATTATTGAAAGAGAAAGATGCTCTGATTGAAATTTTGGAGCAACATGCTGTAGAGAATCAAGATGACCAAAGGAATTTGCTCGCTCCTTTCACCTGGCAAAGGAATGACAACCCGACAACGGCCCAAGCGCCCCGGTCAAAGAAGAGGACTTTGGACACATTAGTTTAGGTTTCTGTTTCTGCACTTTGTAATCTACTGTATTTCCATTTCTGTAATCCTTTGGAATTCAATAAAAAGGGGTATCCCCACTGTTTGATATTTGCAATCTAATTGTCGAAGTTTATTTTAATTAAACCTAAAAACAATTAATATAATCATTGCATTCATCATTCTCACATCGCGTATTCTCCTTACCTACGAATCTCACGTTTGTGTCTCGATTCTAGAGTCAAACTGTCTCATTCGTACAATACTCGGGCCAATCGTCAGAAAAAATAGATGATCTTGAGGAAGAAAACAGAGAGTTGAAAGAAGAGATCGACGCTCTGAGAGAGGATATGAGAAAGCTTCGTAACGACATGCAAGCCATGGCAGAAGCTCAGCTACAAAGAACTGTGATCTCAGAGATCACCTCAACGCCCATCATAGAAAAGTATGATCCTAGGTATCAGATGCCGAAAGATCGCCCTTGGGGCATGCCTGTTAACTATATCCCGGAAGGATATGTTCCACCGATCACTGAAGATCAGGGAATCGCAACAGAAGCCGCTGGGCCTGAAGGTTACAAACTTCGGGAAAGCGAAGATGCCCGGGGCATACTGAAGACTCCTGAAGGTTACAAACTTCAGGAGACGCCAAGACTTACTGCCGTAGTCACGGTACCACCTCCTGTGGTGCACACTGTCCCGGAAGGACAGATTCCACAGCCACCTTCTGGTAAGAAGGAAACTATGTTCGATAGAATGGATGAATTCCAGGAGCAATTCTTGGAAATGCAGAAAGAGCTGCAAGCCATTCGCGGGCAGGATCTATTTGGAAAGGACGCCGCAGACCTCTGCTTGGTCCCAAATGTGAAAGTCCCGCACAAGTTCCAAGTGCCCGACTTTGAAAAATACAAGGGTAACTCTTGCCCTCAGAGCCATTTGGTGATGTACGCTCGGCGGATGTCAGCTCAGACAGAGAATCAGGACCTGCTGATTCACTACTTCCAGGATAGTTTAACCGGTACCGCACTCAAATGGTACATGGGTTTAAACCGTACTACGATCAGTACATTCAGAGATCTTGGTACTGCCTTCGTCCAATAATACAAGTACAATTTGGACATGGCACCCGACAGAGATCAACTCAGATAAATGGCGCAAAAGGAAAAGGAAACCTTTAAGGAGTATGCTCAAAGGTGGCGTGAAATTGCCGCTCAAATTTGTCCACCTCTTGAGGAAAAAGAGATGACAAAAATCTTCTTAAAGACCTTAAGCTCATTTTACTATGGCCGAATGGTTGCCAGTGCGCCCAGTGATTTCACCGAAATGGTCGGCATGGGTGTACGTCTTGAGGAAGCCGTCCAAGAAGGACGTTTGGTGAAAGACACTGGATCAACGAGCGGTACTAAAAAATACGGTAGTGCTCTCCCTAAGAAAAAAGAGCAAGATATTAAGAATATCTCTCTCGGAAAGCAAAGGCGACGTTATCAGCCAGTAGCAGCTGTTACTCCTGCTATCGGCCCCGCGCCTGTTCCTATGTATCAACCTCAGGTTGCGCAGAGTCAACCTGACCAACAAAGGACACAACAGCCTCTTCAGCAGGCTCGTCCTCCATATAACAACAACCGTACAACACGGCCACCAGGATTTGATCCTATACCTGTAACGTACGCAGAGCTGTTTCCGTTACTGCTGGCTAAGGGGCACATCCAGACTAAGTCTCCCCTTTCAGTTCCGGAAAATCCGCCTTTTTGGTTTAAGGTGGATCAAACATGCCCTTATCATCAAGGAGGTTCAGGGCATAACATTGAGACTTGTCTCAATTTCAAATCCGACATGCAAAAGCTTGTTAAGAGCGGGCTCTTATCTTTCAAAGATATGAATCCCAATGTTCTCACAAACCCGCTGCCTCAACACGAGAAGGCTGCAGTCAATCTGATTGAGAAAGAGACTAACAATGTCTATCAAATTCACGATGTACTCTTATTGGGGACCAATCTGGTCAAGATGCATTGTAGACAGAGTGGATATGGCCATGTGCCACCTCATAATTATCACCAGTGTGATATCTGCTCTAAAGATAACCAAGGATGTTCTGTAGTACAAGCAGCTCTACAGGAACAAATGGATCTCGGATGGATCCAGGAGCACCGAGTTCGTGGAGTTAACATGGTCTCTATGAATTCTAACGTCATTCAAAACCACGACATCCGTGTGATGAATGTCAACTTGGTGGCGATGCACTCAAGGTAAAGCCAGTATCATAATCTGCCACGGCACGATTACAGTTCCTGTCTGATTTGCTCGGTAAACAAACAGGGATGCTCTTTAATACAAGAGGCCCTCCAGCGTCAGATGGATCTTGGATGGATCCAAGACTATCATGATAGGAACTCCTATCAAATCAACATGGTTCAGATCTTTAACATTCGCGTGATGAATACCAATCTGGTAGAGTTACATGCTGAGCAGGTCCGACTCGGGTTCTTAATATCACATGATTATCAAAGCTGTAAAGCAGGTTGCGAAAACGATCGAGGTTGTACCCTTGTCCAGGAGGCACTTCAGCACTTGTTAAATCACTGGTGGATGCCAATCTATATGGACGAAGATACTCAGCAGATTAGTATCAATAACAGGAATCATACTCGTCGTCAAAGTCAGGATGTCCAATCAATGGAAGGTAACCTAGTGAGGTTACATTGTATTCAAAGTGGGCGTGGCCAGGTGCCACCACACAACTATGACAGTGGTAGCGTCTGTTCGGAAAGTAACCAAGGGTGTTACCTTGTGAGAGCAGCTCTTCAGGGTCAAGTCGATCATGGAGAAATTCGTCCATATCCAGGTTCAGGACCCATCATTTGGTCGCCGAACTACCTTGCCGAGCAAGTTGAGGATGTTGTCACGATCTCTGGTCATCACCAGATTAGGGATGTTTTTTCCATCGTCCCTCTACTTGACGAATCTAGAGTTCCCAACCGGGAACGGATCAAGGTTACTTATGACAATCAGAAAAATCAGAAGGTTCCCATAGTCATCTATCTACCGGGGCCATTACCGTATGAATCAACTAAGGCTATCCCTTACAAATACGGTGCAACAATAATTGAAAATGGAAAGGAAATTCCATTACCCTCCGTCGTGAATATTGCAGACATCAGTCGAGTAACACGGAGTGGTAGAATCTTCAACCGAGGGGTTGGGGAACTTAACAAGGAAAAGGAACTTCAGACAGAAGCTCCCGATCCCCCAGTCGGTCAATCCAGTAATCCCGACTTTTCAAAAGACAAAGATGAGATGCTAAAGCTCATCCAAAGGAGTGAATATAACATTGTTGATCAACTGTTACAAACTCCTTCAAAGATCTCAGTATTATCACTGTTACTCAGTTCAGAAGCACACAGAGAGGCTCTACAGAAAGTCTTGGAGCAAGCCTTTGTGGAACAGGATGTAACAATCAGACAATTCGATAGCATTGTCTCTAACATCACTTCCTGCAATAATTTGGGATTTAGTGATGAAGAATTACCTGAAGAGGGTCGCCGTCATAACATGGCGCTCAACATTACAGTTGACTGCCAGGGCGATGCTTTAGCCAATGTACTGGTAGACACAGGGTCAGCCCTGAATGTTATGCCGAAGTCCACTTTGACGCAATTATCATTTAAGGGCCCTCCGATGAGAGTCATCGAGGTCGTCGTCAAAGCATTCGAAGGATCCAGAAAAATAGCTATCGGCGAAGTTGATCTTCCCATAACTATTGGTCCTCACACTTTCCAAATCACTTTCCAGGTCATGGGCATCCGGGCAACATACAGTTGTTCATTAGGAAGACCTTGGATACATCAGGCTGGAGCGGTTACTTCAACCCTCCACCAAAAGCTAAAGTTCGTCAAGAACGATCAACTTGTCACGGTTTGTGGGGAACAAGCTTTGCTTGTGAGTAACCTATCATCATCTGCTTGTGTAGAACCCGGGGAGGTTATTGGAACTCAGTTCCAAGCACTATCGGTGAGCAAGGATAATCAGTTCGAAGAAGGAACCTCGATTTCTTCATACAACGATGCTATCAAAGCGGTCGAGAGTACCGATACAATCGGATGGGGACGGCTTGTCATTCCTATTGACAATAAAACAAAGAAGGGTCTTGGTTTTTCTACAGCCTGTACCCAGACAGCTGCTACCGATGAAAGTCTTCATCCTCTTCAAAACTTATTCCACAGTGGAGGTTTCCTTCACCCAGTGTCTCAGACAATTCATGCTATCAATGAGGAAGATCCCTCTGACACAGATGAAGAATGGAAGTCCTACCTTAACAAGTGTCGCTCCCGGGATTTTCATCCTAGTACAAACGCGAAAGTGGCACCAAACAGAGTCGCCAGCAATGTGTATTTATCCCAAGAAAGGGAAAGGAAACACTGCATAAACCTGAAGGAAAGGAAAGAGCATGGTCTCGCGACCAAGAGATCTGGGTTCGGGAGTCGGTTAGGCGCAGGGAAGGTATTAGCACCCCCACGCGTCCATCGTACCCGATGGGATCCACGCTTGCTTGTCTCGACCAAAGGGTGTAAGGAAAGGAATACTAAGAAAAGGAACTGAAAGAAAGAAAGGAGAAAGAATGGAACAGGAACGAGAAACAAATGTAGGGAAAATAAAAGAAGTGCTCGAATGGGCCCTACCCCACTGCCTACGTATCTCATCGGGAACATGAGAATCAGAGCGACGTAGTTCCCCTCACTAGGGATGGATTGTCTGTGTTTTTTAAGGAACGACTTACGTTCTGGCTCAGGTGTTGCAGGCTCGCTGGTCCGAGTGCGTTACCATCTTGCAAGAGAACGAGTAGGAGCACGTTCGTACGTTGAGAGTGAATGAGGTGAGAAAAGAATTCCCGAAGGAAAGACGTTGTTGTTTGTTTTTGTCTTTTAAGAGTTTTTTCATTTGTTTGCATATGATAGTGTATCTGAATCTTGGTCATTGGAATGTGTACATTCTCACATTCCAAGATGGAATGAGTAAGAAAGCACACTAAGGGTGAAGAAGACCCCCACACTTAGTTCCAATTGTCAAGGTTCAAACACACTAGCATACTTGTATTTATTAAGTGTTTTTGTTGATTAAGAAATGAAGAAGTGTTTTTTATTATTTGCACCTTCAACAAGTATTGCATTTAAGTCCATCATACAAGATCAAATATCTAACACATTGACCCAAGATGGGCTATATGCTACACATTCTAAGATTATAAGAGTAGACCCCTTATAATCTTTTCTTTATATGAAAGGCCTAAATGCAGTAAATGCCTACCTTTGTTATATATTTTGAATTTTCTTTGAGATGAGAAAAGAGACTCAAGAGAGGATAAAGGTAAAAGTCTAAATGGACTAAGACTCGATCCTAATTGAAGATTAAAGGGAGTGATCCTAATGGTTTGTGAGGTTTCAACCTAAAGTCTAAAGAAAGAAAGAATTAAACAACTCACTTCTAAAGTAGAAGATGAATTGTAATTCAAAAAGGGAAAGTGATGAGTTATTAAAAGAAAGCACATAAGTGCTTAACAAAACATAAAATGGAATTGTAAAAGAGAAAGGATAGAAGTTGAATGTGGATTCCTTATCCACACTCAATTGAAACTTACCAAAGCCCCTACATGGTTAGTAAACATGTGTACAAGTATAGGAAGCAAGGAAACATTTAATGCACCATAAAACTCAAAAGAATTAGATGAGACATCAAATCCTATAACCACAATCAGAATGTTCATCATATGGAAAACAAATGATTATCATCATGCAAGTACAAGTGGATAGGCAACAAACATCATCCATGGCATTAGAACATGCTACCATAAGAAAAGGGAGAATGAAAGATGAAAAGAAATGGAAAAAACATGCATAAATGGAACATGTAATCCATGGATCAGAATTGAAATGAAATGAAAAATGATTCACAAACATCTCACAAGTATTCATGCATGACACATCAAAACATTTGAGAAGTGATAGAAGAAGTAGAATTGAAATGGAAGTTCCAAACAAAGGAAAGTGCAAACACAACATGTTAAAGGTGCACAAGGTTCAAATGATAACCAACATGCAAAGATGACATATAATATGTACCAATGACCTATAATGTCAAGTGAATGGTTCACCAAATATGCAAATGATCATGCAAGTATGTACAAAAGAAATCATGTGAACATGCACAAAGATCACAATGATATGACATGTTATTATGCTTTAAAAGTATTGCATTAAACAAAAATTAGATGGCATCATGAAAATTATGAAAACATGATATTGAAGCTCACAAATCAGAGATGAATCACATATCAAAGTGGCATGCAAGAAACCAAGGCAAAATGATTTTAAACAATGCACTTAGGTCAAGTATACACATCGTACCAAGTAACATAACAATGAACACCAAACATGCCATAAAATGACCTAAAAAATCAATTAAAAATCAATTAACATACCTCAAGATTCTAATGACTCAATCCAAAAAGAAGAGCACCAAAACAATTTTTAATGATCAAGAACAAAATTAAACAAGATCATGTACCACATTAAGAATGTACACCAAAGAAATTCAGAGAAAATTATGGAGTAGGGGTAAAAAGGTTATAAAATCAGAAAATAAAATCACCAAAAATTTTCTAAATGTTTTATTGATGTTTATGAATTTTTGTGGAATTTTATGATGCTATTTAGTATTTTTAAAAATTGAAAAGAAAACGTGTATCAAAAATAAAAAAATTAAAATGCAATGCAAAATGAATAGGGGTGCATGCCTAGTAATTACTCAATTCAAAAATGGTTTGGGCTTAAGGCATGGGGGTGTGGATATCAGTTTAGTCCAAGGTCCAAGTCTGCGCAAAACACACTAACAAACATACACTCTCAGTCAACAAAATTGACTTACTCATGGCCATTGGATCAAGTCAAGGTCAAACGGAAGTCAAAGTAACCAGATCTAACACACGCGCATGAGTGACCACACACATTACCATGCACCGCACCACATTTGGATTAAGTGAGATCAGAAATAAAACATGTGAGGTGCACATGCATTTTAATGTGCTGGCACGTCCTGAACCACACGATGATGAAAAATCAACGGACAAGATTAGAACACATATAAACCCTAACATCCACT
Organism: Lathyrus tuberosus; assembly: GCA_022829125.1. Lineage (NCBI taxonomy): Eukaryota > Viridiplantae > Streptophyta > Magnoliopsida > Fabales > Fabaceae > Lathyrus > Lathyrus tuberosus. Next base: position 8,079,734 of record JALAZF010000277.1, read on the forward strand.
CACCGGCCGGAGAGGGACCTCCGGTCACCTTCTCCGGCCCCTCTCCGGAGCTGCAATCAACCAAACAATCCAGAAATTTATGCAATGCACATCAAAATGTTCAGGAAGTCACGTAGAGCATGAATCTAGGATTAGTTTTCACAAACAACACACAAACAGAGAGAATCGAAGCAATGAATTTAGCCCTAGGTTTTGGATCTAAGCTTCTAAGAAGCTCTATCAACTAGCCAGAGTTCAAATGCTCCTAGTGAGCTCATATCATCATGAAAACAACAAAATAAACAAGTAAACGTGAGAGAAGAGTTTGTAAGCTTCTGAACCTGATCTTGCAGTTCTTGTAGAGTCTGAGAAAACCAGAGGAAATGCTTGCTTCTTCCTTAAGCTTCCCTTGGCCAAATAAAGGCTTTGATGAAGATGATGATTCAGTGGAGAAGAAATGAGATCCAAGCTCAAAAATCAGTTGCTCTTTGGTGGAGTTGAGAGAGAATCATAGAAGATTTAGGAGGAGGATGAACAATGTGAACTCAAATATTCCTTGCAATGGTGATGTTGAGAGCAGAGCAGAGAGAGTTTTTTGGAGAGAATGAAGCTAGAAACTGAGATTTGTGAGTGATATCTTGATTTATAGTAGAGTTTAACCATGGTTTAATGAGTCAGTTAAGGTGAGTTAAAGTGGTCAAACCGAGTCCATCCTAACTAACTGAGCCAAGTTAGTTAGGGGACGAGTTATGTTATGGCTATGATGTTATGGTGATGACCTATGGTGTGTTGTGGTGGAGCAGCAAGAGAAACGAATGGCAAAGGCTGTTGCATTAGAAAATTGCTCAGCAAGCTTGTTTTTTCTATTTCCATGCAAAGCACGTGCTAGTGTATGAGATTTATGTCATGTGTGTTTGGTTTAAAGAGGAAAGCTGAGGTTAAGAAGTGTTTGTGGTGTGTGTAAACCAAATCGTGCAACATGCTGTCAATGCATCCATTCCAACATAGGGTAGTTTGTGGAGGTTTTTCTCTCTACTCATTGAATGGTTTGGCAAGGTTTTGGAGTCATGGAAAAGAGGAGATGTAATGGAACAACATTGGTTTGAAAAATGGGTTGAAATAATGTCTCAAACATATCTAAAAATGACCATAAACAGGTGTAAGAGGGACTGGTACATAGATGTGCAGACTGGTGGCATGACTTGGTTGAGCCTTGGTCAAATTCTCCATTGTATTGACCATACTTTGAGCCATCATAACTCCTCGACCTTTGATCAAATGGAACTTTGCCCAACATGAAAAATGAAGATGGCACTACAATGAACATCTTTGATGTTGAAAACTTTTTCATTTGAGGCCTTTAACTATGAGTAATTGATCAATACATTTGGCCCACCAAGTGTTTGTGAAAATGACATGCGCGCAGGCCTGGCAAGACTTGGTCATGACATGGTTTTGGCCTATTTTCCTCCAACTTTGATCATCCATATCTCTCTCATTTTTTATCCAATCGAGATGTTCCACATATGGATGTGAAGCTTAAAACAATATCTTTTGTTGTGGCCGAGTGGAATTTTCATTTGGTGCTTCAATTTTAAATGGCCTTGGTTCAAACTCTGATGCAAAATGGCCAATACTTGCTATATTTAGTAACCCTTCTTCACCCAAAAATGACAACTTTTTACATCTTGATTTTTTCATGATTCCTTTGGAGTTTCTTGATCAAATTTTGCACATTGGACACATATAACATGAATTTCATGAATTTGGCCTCAAAAAGTCAAGAGTTGACTTTTTCCTCTGATTATTTGACTTGGCCCCAAATTTCCTGATTTTTTATCTTTCTTCCAATTGAACCACTTCCAAAACCAATTGAGAAGCAATTTTCCCCCTCCATACACTTAGGGATATATGAAATACCATGACATCAAATTTTGTCCAAAAAATCAAAGATTCCCTGATTTAATGGGAAACCCTAGTTTTGGTGCCCACCTCCTAGGAGAAAAATGGGCAGTCTTCAATTTCAAATTCCTTAGAGTATGTTGTGTATCCTCTTAAAGGATGATGAGATATACCATTTGAGGATGATTTTGGATCAATGAGCTATCTCTTTTGAGGGTTTTCCTTCAGTTTTTGAACCTCTTGCATGTTGAAGTATGTATTGCTTCAATCTCCCATTGGATCTCACTTCCTTGAGATTGTGGATGATCAATTGAGATGGTATGAGACATGAGAGACTCTTGGCTTGCCTTGAGGCAACTTGATTGACCTTTTTGTGCTTTGAATGATCCCTTGATTGTCCATCTTTCCCTTGATCACATGCCCTGATGGTAAGAGGGATGTTATGCTTTATTTTTCTATGTTAAATGCAATGCAATGCTAATGAGATGGATATGATATGATAGATGATAATGCTATGCTATGATGCAAAAAGGGAGAGCAAATTTTGGGGTATTACAGCTGCCCCTATTCAAGCGCTGTAGACCTGAATGCCTGAAAGCAATTGCTTTCGGACTTTCAAGGTATATAGTGATTGAATACCAAATATAACCAAAAATTTGCTCTGGATGATGAAGAAGAAAAGGGATATAAACCCAACAAGACTGCTAGATTGAGTCTTCAAATGAAACGCTGTCGGAGAAATCTGTCTTTTGAACGAAACCAGACGACTACTGGCTCACCACATTACTGGTAAACTTTAACAATGTCTTTTATGCAATTCCAGACGACTACTGGCCTGCCACGCTACTGGTGGACTTTAGAAATGTCTTTTTGAACGACGCCAGACGACTACTGGCTTGCCACACTACTGGTGGACTTTAATAATGTCTTTTATGCAATTCCAGACGACTACTGGCCTGCCACGCTACTGGTGGACTTTAGAAATGTCTTTTTGAACGACGCCAGACGACTACTGGCTTGCCACACTACTGGTGGACTTTAATAATGTCTTTTATGCAACTCCAGACGACTACTGGCCTGCCACACTACTGGTGGACTTTGCAGCTTCGTGCCACCCGAAGATGGACTTTTGCCAATCCACTGTTGGACTTTTAGAATATGCCACCCTTAGATGGACCTTTCGCCAATCCACTGTTGGACTTTTGCCACCCGAAGACGGACTTTTGCCAATCCACTGTTGGACTTTTAGAATATGCCACCCTTAGATGGACCTTTCGCCAATCCACTGTTGGACTTTTGCCACCCGAAGACGGACTTTTGCCAATCCACTGTTGGACTTTTGCCACCCGAAGACGGACTTTTGCCAATCCACTGTTGGACTTTTAGCTGCTTTGCCACCCGAAGATGGACTTTTGCCACCCGAAGACGGACTTTTGCCAATCCACTGTTGGACTTTTGCCACCCGAAGACGGACTTTTGCCAATCCACTGTTGGACTTTTGCCACCCTTAGATGGACCTTTGCCAATCCACTGTTGGACTTTTTCCACCCGAAGACGGACTTTTGCCAATCCACTGTTGGACTTTTGCCACCCGAAGACGGACTTTTGCCAATCCACTGTTGGACTTTTAGCTGCTTTGCCACCCGAAGATGGACTTTCGCCAATCCACTGTTGGACTTTTGCCACCCGAAGACGGACTTTTGCCAATCCACTGGTGGACTTTTGCCACCCGAAGACGGACTTTTGCCAATCCAATGTTGGACTTTTGCCACCCTTAGATGGACCTTTGCCAATCCACTGTTGGACTTTTGCCACCCGAAGACGGACTTTTGCCAATCCACTGTTGGACTTTTGCCACCCGAAGACGGACTTTTGCCAATCCACTGTTGGACTTTTGCCACCCGAAGACGGACTTTTGCCAATCCACTGTTGGACTTTTGCAATATTCCAATACCGGATTGCACTCTGCATCCGTGTCAGACATCTCTGCCGACTTTGCTGAGGAACAATGATCAATGACTTGACTTTAGAGGTTCCTAAGAGGATAGTTTCTCTGCTGGAGAATGAATGAACAATCTGTCTGCTTCGAATTGTCAAGTTTTCCAAAAATAAATTGGACTTGAAGAATAATAAATCTGCCAGTAATCACTTCATCTGCTGGAGGAATGAATTCTGGTCACAGCGACTCCGCTGGGGATGAGAATTTCTTTGCATGACGTCTTGCTAAGGAAGAAAAGTCATAAAAAACTCTGCTTGGGGATCTATTCAATCCAAGACCCTTTGTAGGGGTTATCCACCTTCTGACCCGGCTGGGGAAAGACTGTACCATCCTTGTTGAGGAATAGATTCTGCCGATCTTATAAACCTCTGCGGGGAGAACAACAACTCAGTTGGGGAGTATTGCTGACAAGATTCGATGCTGACCTCTGTGGGGGATCATTACCAAAGACACAATCTTGCTGGGGATCAAGGCTACTCTGCCAGGGATATGCAAATCCTGGTTAGAACATTCCACTGCAACTTGCTAGGAAAGAGTCCTTAGAGATCTGTTGGGGAAACCCAAAGCAAATCCACAGTAGTCTGCTGAAGAATATGACTGTTGAGCTTAGGATAAGTACCATAATGCACCATGTTAGGCGAGCTTCCCTTTAGACAATTCCATTAGGGATGACGAGTTTATAACAAACTCTGCTGGAGGAAACTGCTTTAAAACGTCTCGTGCTGGGGAACGCCTTTTGAGAGGATTTTACAGAAGACCAACTGTCCTTAAACTCTACTAGGGATGATCAACACTTCATGCTGGGGAAACAAACATGCCCCATGCTTGGACAAACCAACAATTTGTCCCCGAAGAGGATGTCATAAGAGGATTTTACAGAAGATTTAGCCTCTTCAAACTCCTGCGACTTCGCTGGGGATAATGACCATCAGTTTCAGTATCGGCGAGACCACTCTTCTGGGGAATTTGCGACCGTTATCGACACAGAAAAGCTTGTAGCTGTTGGAAGGACTGAATAAGAGAATCGACTTAATAAGATACCACGATACCCAGTTGAGCTCAATTCGTTGATATCGAATCGTCGTGACCGACCGTCGACCGAATGATGGACTTAATCAGTGAACATTGTGACAAAAGGGTGACCACCTTTCTCGAACATGATTGCCCCAGTCTTCTGCATGGAAGTAAGTGATTACTCGTCTAGAAGACATGATCCCGTGATCTCGCAAAGGCTTCAATTTTGCCTTTGAGCCTAGTATGAGGCTGCTACCTGCAAGCAAAGGATATGCACATATACCCCGTACGAGATATGACTTCTGCAACTGAGAAAATCTAACTCTGAACCACCACTTGTTGGGGAGAAAGGTTTGCATGCAATCTCTTGCTGGAGAACATTATTAATGAAGCCTACTGAAGACGGGGACCAAAAATGCCTTGGGTTGGAATGCCCCTTAGTTTCACTCCTTTTGGCTGATTGACTGCATATGCGTAACCAACTGTTTTTCTTCACTTGTCCCAAACCAACATGGTCCACCGGAAGAAATTGTCCCAAGAGGATTTTACAGAAGACTTGACATCCAAAACGCTTCAATGTCTTCAAACTCTCGTAGAGATTCGTTGGATCTCGCCGTAACTGCCCCAGACCGCATGGATTACTTAGAAGAAGTCATCGCATGAGGATTTTACAGAAGACTTGGCAAGCTCAATGCTTCAGTGTCTTCAAACTCTTGTAGAGATTCGTTGGATCTCGACGTAACTTCCCCAGACCGTATGGACTACAGAGGAATTCGCCTTGAAAAGATTCATGAACAATCTCATACCACCGTGGGATATTCTGTCCCAGTATTCTGAACTCTGGATAGGCTGATTAGTCGTTTGGATGGACTAACTTCTCGTGCTCTTGGTATAGCTTGCCCCAGTATGAACCTTGAAGTGGTTTTGCCCCTGACTACTGATCTTCGAAGGAAAACCAAAAATGCTTGCATTTGTAGGGATTTGAATCTCGCAATAATTGCCCAAGTTTGGTTGAACTTTGAAGAGATTTCTCGACGTGATTGGCTCAAATGAGCTACACCTTAAAGAGATGGTTCGACGTGATTGCCCCAGATCGACTACGTCTTAGCACAACTTGTTGGGAAAGCCCCTGCCCAACAAAGTTTCCTGAGGAAGTACCATTGGATATGGCTGCCCTTCGGGAGTTTCAGGATCCTCAACTCGACAAGATTAAGCTTCTGGACTGAATTTCCATATGTAAACTTCTTTTGATGTCAAACATATGTATGCAAGCAGAAAATGTTTTATTCTGAGAATGAAAATTCTAATGCAACACAACATGTTAATCTCGAAGTTTTACTAAAAAGATGTAGTAAACTCTTTGTGAGGGGATCACAGATTAGAATACGACATTAATTTTTGAATGAAAGAATGCAATGCACATGCAACACCAACAAAGATCTTTTAGCACAACTCACAGGAGTCAGGAACGCTATCTCTTGGTAGTATGCTTTCGAAATAAACCCTGTTTCAATTAGGACTTTTGAGGGTTGTAACGTGGCCTGGTTCACGGTTTTGAAAAAAGTTTTATGGCTCAAAGTTTATCGGTGCCCACCCACTCTTCGTGATGTTCTCCAGTCCTACGTTCAGCTAATTTGCACAAGCGTTCGCCTCTCAAAAGATTTCGTGATCTTTAAGGAACCCATGCATCTGATGGTTTGACACCTAATGAGGCTATGGAGTAACAGTCACCCCTTTCCTTTTTTGTGCGTAGTCACACGACTTTGTTCTTGCTCGAGGATTTTCTTTTGTAATCCTTTTGGTTTCACATTCTTTTGCTTTTTGATCCCTAATTTTTGCCTGGACTGATTCTTTTGAATCTTGGATTTCGGAGTCCAGAGGGATGCCCTAACTTTTGCCTAAGTTGCTTGTTTTCAAGTTTCAACTTAGCGGGCTTTTTCATTTTTTCTTCTTTTTCTTTTTCTTGAACACGTCGCGTGACACTGGCTTGTCTTGACTTTGTTGAAAGGGTTGTGACTGCCTCACTCTTTGATTGTTGATGGATAACCATTGTGGTTTCACATCTCTTGACCTCTCAGCGGTGAATTAAAAGGTAATGGATCCTCAGATGCACACTCCTTTTGAGGTTTGAACGCTTGGTCAAACTAACTGACGCCTACCCTGCCCCTGGGTTAAATGTGAGGGTTTTTTCATACGAAAGAAACTCCTACTTCAAGGCTCAAAGGGGTTAACGAGGGTCTATCTCCCTTATATCTCCAGTGTTTGAGGAGTTGAAACAATGCCTGTACATCCTCAACAGGGTTCTTATTCCAAAGCACACCGTTAGAGATTTTTGCGTTTTCAGATCATCATTCTCCCTCATAGAGTTTGAGCAAGAAAAATGGTATTGCAGTACACATTAGCATTAAATGAGTAAACACAAATGAAATTCTTCAAGAAAACATATTCATTGCATTAAAATCCTCATACCAAATACAAACAAATTTTAACATGCGAACAATGTCTGAACAAACAAATAAAGACTACATATGAAAATGCAGCAAGGAAAATAAAGATTGTCGTTGTTGAGGAGGCTTGGCTCCGTCTAGACTGACCACTTCTGGTGATGTTCTTGTAACTTTGAGCACTCACCATGGTACAGAAGCTTCACCTTGTGGGGTACCGTCTGGGGTGATAACCTTTGAATCAATCAAATCCTGCACCTTGTGCTGGAACACATTACAGTTATCAAGTGTGTGCCCAAATGTTCCTGAATGGAACTCACAGCTAACACTCATGTCATAGTCCAGAGGAATGGGGTATGGCACGGGCATGGCCCTTCTCAGCTGGATTTGCGAACTTTTGAGCAAACGAGCCAACAACTGACTGTACGGAATAGGAATAGGATCAAATGTCCTCTTGGGCTTCCTTGGTCTGAGTAGCCTCCGCTGCTGATAATCTTGCTGCTGCTGGTTCGGGCGCCCAACCTGGCCCTGTACTTTCCTTTCTGCATTCGGCTGAGGCACAAATAAGGGTTGCTGACATAGGTCTTCTGCAACACAAGGTTATGGAAGAGATCCCTGACGCGAGGTAGACCCTTTGGAAAAGGAGAGAGTCCTCAGTTCCCTTGCAACAATGGGAGTGACATCACTTGGTTTACCAGCACCAACTGATGCAAACTTGATTGCCCCTGAATCAATTAGCTCCTGGACTTTATGCTTGAACCTGGTACAATTCTCAACATTGTGACCAGGTGCCCCAGAATGGAACTCACATCTAGCCTTAGCATTAGGTCCCAGAGGAATCTTCGTGGGCAACGGTCCCAAACTAACACACTCAACCAGCTTGAGCTCGAGCAAGTAAGAAAGCAATTGCGCATACGAAATCGGAATGGGATCGAACTTCCTCTTAGGCCCCTCTGACTTAGGATCCTCTTGGAAATCAGGAAGTGACTGCTGATGCGAGAGCTCTGAACCTTTAGCTTTCAGAGGAGATTCACGAAGCAATCCATGATCTAAAGCATATCCCAAAGAGATGGGAGGAGTAGAGACCTCTGTTGTGGAAGCGGGCACATGATCATTTTCCTTTTTTAACACCTTATTCAAGATTTCCATGACCAGGCCCATTTGAATCTTCATCTGGTTGACTTCCTCCCTCAGTAGTTCCTGACCTCGGGACAGCGCCTGAATGTCCCCCATAAAATGCCCCAATTGGGCCCTCACCCCAGCCAAATCCTTCTGCATTTGATCCATGATTCTTACTTGATTTCTTCGCGTCGAATATCGGTGAATATGATTCTCAGCTATACTGCCTGAAACCAAATAAAGGTTAGAGACCCCGCAACGAGTACCTGAAAAGCAAGTAACAAAAATGCAAAATGATATGCAATGCCATGCAATGCTATGTTTGTCATTTCCGAGGTGCTTTATACCCTGATTCCAATCCAAACCACAGAAATCTGAAGACCAGAAATCGTGATATAAAGAGATGTATCGTGGTCATGTGCTTGTGTGCAGCTATCTGATAAGGAATAATTCTGAATAAAACTGCTCATACTCATTCAACGAAGTATTCAAGTACATTTAAGAAAGGTTCAACCGCAAATGCAATACAAGGAAAAATGGATCCATCAACAAGCCTGATGGTAACCATTAATAACAAAATATAAGGAAAAGAACATCAGTCTGACAATTCCACATCCTTCAGCTTATCACTTGAGTATTTGATCTCCTAAAAAAGTATACGGGTACGCTGGTGATTCGGCTTTTCAATCATTTCTTTGATCAAGACATCCCTTTTCTCAAGAGCTTTAGTTAAAGAACCCATATGCAGCATCAGAGCCTCGTCATCACACACTCCTTTGTGTCTCTTTATGCCAGCTTGCGTCTTGAGTATCTCCCTTTCTATCATGACTTCTTCAAGCTCTTTCTTGGTATTCCTCAGCTCACCTCTAGCTTCTTCTAGCTGTTCTTGACTCTTACCGAGGCTTTCCCGATACTTTCTCCTCTGCTCATGCGCCTTTTCAAGCTCTTCGTCCTTAATCTGCAACTGTTCCTGTAATTCAGCATTCTCTATCCTAACTTCGTCCCAAGCGTGCTGAAACTTTGTTAACTTTTCTTTGGTCTATGCTAACGCCTATTTGGTTTGCTTGTGGGCTTCAGTAGCATCATCAGCACCTTTACTAATCTTCCGGAAATGTTGGGCTCTTCCAGCAAAGTCTTTCTCTTTTGCAGTTAGGATTTGTTCAGCATCTTGGGTTTTCCGCTCCAGCTCTTTGTTGGCATGTAGAGCATTCTGAAGACGGCTACTCAACTCAGAATTCTCTCCTTGGAGCTTTTTCACCAAGGCTTGCAACTTGTCAACTTCTTCCACAGTAGCAGTGCTTCTTGCTTTCTCATTCTCCGGATACAAAAGGGGTGCCTTACCAAAAGGCAAGAGAAAATCTTCAACTCTTTTCTTCACCCACTCTTCATATGCTGGATAAACCCGATTATTAGGCTTGCCTAGAGTAACTTTCCCCTTTTTCAGTACGCTACCCCAGCTTTCAGAAGCTTTATGTGCTGCTTCCCAACCATCTGATGTATGAAAATAGAGGGACTCCTCCACATCTCTCTTAATAGGCGGACCTATCAGGGCATACCCAAATTGTCGAATGGCCAAAGAAGGATTGTAGTTAATCCCACCCAGTCTTCCTATCAATGGAACGTTAGGGAATTTACCACAGCTGTGGATAATATTCTTGCCAATCAGCCCGTGATCTACCCATACGATGTCCTTGGCCACTAATCCCATTAAACGCTGTTTCCACTCTAGAGAATCTTTGGAATCCACAAAAGCCCCTGATTGTGGTAAACGGCCTACAAACCACTTATAGAACAAGGGTGCACAACAACGAATTATCCCTCCTCTTTTCTTTTCGTTTCGGTTGTACAACGAGTAGTGAAGATCTCCCAGTAGCGTTGGCACCGGGTTCTTCATCATGAATATTCGTATAGCGTCCGTATCAATGAAATCCGGCTCGTTGGGAAACAACACTATGCCGTATATACAAAGGGCTAGCAAAGCATTAAAAACAAGCCAATTCTCGCCTTTAGTTGCCTCCTGGGCCTTCTTAATCAGATATTCCAACTTGTAACCACGAATCTTTCCTTTGTTGGAGACATTGGCGTCTAACTCTGATTTGCTCAAATAAAGAGCACCAGCCACCTTCCCAAAGTCAAGATCCCCCACCGATCCAAAGAAAGGGGGCTCCTCCTTGATAGCAATCCCCAACATGTTGGAATACTCCTCCAGGGTAGGAACCAACACATAGTCTGGAAATACAAAACACCTCAGAGGCGGATCATAGAACTGCATCAACGTATGGAGACCTCTGGCTTCATAATCACTGACATTACGGACCATAGATAAAATCCACCCATATTTCTCTTCAAAAGCTTCTCGTACTGCAGGGCTCGCCATTCCCTTCAGCATAACAATAGGGCCTAAAGTAGGCGTAAGGAACTTATAGCTGATGATATTCTTCCTCTCTTTAGTGTTCATCTTTGCAGGGACCTGATGACTGGAATCAAGGGTAATATATGCACCTGGAAATGAATAAACATGTATGTTAGGATATGATAATGCAATGCAAAGGGCAATGTGATCAGGTAATCAGGTGTCTGTGCTGAACTGTGAACGGTGTCAGTGTAGCTCTGAGACTAATATAGAACCATAGATAAGAACCATCTGAATACAATAGGATGAAACTTCCTTTTTGTGCAATGATGATAGAAAACCGGGTATGTAGGAGGTCATGGTTACCTGCAAACCTGTAAACAACCCGCCCTTCTCACATGTGGGTACTAGGATGTTCAGTATCCCGGGCTCTCAGGTCAAGAAATGATGATACGTTCACCATTTCTGGTTTGGCATCATCATCAATCGAGGAGGCCTCAACTGATTCTCCAAAACAAAAAGGTCCTCAGCTTCTGGTACTGAGGTCGAGAAGAAATAGTACATTCATCCCTCAGGGTACAGTACTATCGCCAATCGAGGAGTGCCTCCGTTGATTCTCTTTCAAAAAGGGATGTCCTATAGCAAGTTCCCAGCATTGGGTCCTCGGATCGAGAATGTGCAATGGGTTTGCCACAGAATGTGGTCTGCCACTGTCACAACTCGGGAGGAGTGCCGCAACTGAGTCCTCGGGAATGGTCACCAGAGTCGACAGTTCCTCAAGAGAATAACTACTGGCCTGCATAACATGCAGTAGCAGAAAGCTCCTGATAGAACCTCGTCTGGTTGTGGGTCTCATGAACAACAATACGTGGTCACCACCACGCAAGCGTCACGACTATCCACTCTAATACCTATGTGTGTACTCAAGCCTTGGTAGTGGGCTTATCTCTCAGAACATCCCGCCCGCCAAACAGAAAACAACAGCACAGTCCAGCACAATAATGATATGTAATGCAGTAAATGTGATAAATACAGTAAAGTACAGTAAAGCAGCAATACGGTAAATAATAATACAATACAACAGTAAATACAGCAAACAAAATACACCCAATGAAAGAAAAGCAAACAAGCGCAAGGATTGACTCGCTAAGGAAACCAGAGATTCTGGGTTCGGTCCCCAGCAGAGTCGCCAGCTGTCGCTCTCGGGATTTTCATCCTAGTACAAACGCGAAAGTGGCACCAAACAGAGTTGCCAGCAATGTGTATTTATCCCAAGAAAGGGAAAGGAAACACTGCATAAACCTAAAGGAAAGGAAAGAGCATGGTCTCGCGACCAAGAGATCTGGGTTCGGGAGTCGGTTACGCGCAGGGAAGGTATTAGCACCCCCACGCGTCCATCGTACCCGATGGGATCCACGCTTGCTTGTCTAGACCAAAGGGTGTAAGGAAAGGAATACTGAGAAAAGGAACTGAAAGAAAGAAAGGAGAAAGAATGGAACAGGAACGAGAAACAAATGTAGGGAAAATAAAAGAAGTGCTCGAATGGGCCCTACCCCACTGCCTACGTATCTCATCGGGAACATGAGAATCAGAGCGACGTAGTTCCCCTCACTAGGGATGGATTGTCTGTGTTTTTTAAGGAATGACTTACGTTCTGGCTCAGGTGTTGCAGGCTCGCTGGTCCGAGTGCGTTACCATCTTGCAAGAGAACGAGTAGGAGCACGTTCGTACGTTGAGAGTGAATGAGGTGAGAAAAGAATTCCCGAAGGAAAGACGTTGTTGTTTGTTTTTTTCTTTTAAGAGTTTTTTCATTTGTTTGCATATGATAGTGTATCTGAATCTTGGTCATTGGAATGTGTACATTCTCACATTCCAAGATGGAATGAGTAAGAAAGCACACTAAGGGTGAAGAAGACCCCCACACTTAGTTCCAATTGTCAAGGTTCAAACACACTAGCATACTTGTATTTATTAAGTGTTTTTGTTGATTAAGAAATGAAGAAGTGTTTTTTATTATTTGCACCTTCAACAAGTATTGCATTTAAGTCCATCATACAAGATCAAATGTCTAACACATTGACCCAAGATGGGCTATATGCTACACATTCTAAGATTATAAGAGTAGACCCCTTATAATCTTTTCTTTATATGAAAGGCCTAAATGCAGTAAATGCCTACCTTTGTTATATATTTTGAATTTTCTTTGAGATGAGAAAAGAGACTCAAGAGAGGATAAAGGTAAAAATCTATATGGATTAAGACTCATTCCTAATTGAAGATTAAAGGGAGTGATCGTAATGGTTTGTGAGGTTTCAACCTAAAGTCTAAAGAAAGAAAGAATTAAACAATTCACTTCTAAAGTAGAAGATGAATTGTAATTCAAAAAGGGAAAGTGATGAGTTATTAAAAGAAAGCACATAAGTGCTTAACAAAACATAAAATGGAATTGTAAAAGAGAAAGGATAGAAGTTGAATGTGGATTCCTTATCCACACTCAATTGAAACTTACCAAAGCCCCTACATGGTTAGTAAACATGTGTACAAGTATAGGAAGCAAGGAAACATTTAATGCACCATAAAACTCAAAAGAATTAGATGAGACATCAAATCCTATAACCACAATTAGAATGTTCATCATATGGAAAACAAATGATTATCATCATGCAAGTACAAGTGGATAGGCAACAAACATCATCCATGGCATTAGAACATGCTACCATAAGAAAAGGGAGAATGAAAGATGAAAAGAAATGGAAAAAACATGCATAAATGGAACATGTAATCCATGGATCAGAATTGAACTGAAATGAAAAATGATTCACAAACATCTCACAAGTATTCATGCATGACACATCAAAACATTTGAGAAGTGATAGAAGAAGTAGAATTGAAATGGAAGTTCCAAACAAAGGAAAGTGCAAACACAACATGTTAAAGGTGCACAATTTTCAAATGATAACCAACATGCAAAGATGACATATAATATGTACCAATGACCTATAATGTCAAGTGAATGGTTCACCAAATATGCAAATGATCATGCAAGTATGTACAAAAGAAATCATGTGAACATGCACAAAGATCACAATGATATGACATGTTATTATGCTTTAAAAGTATTGCATTAAACAAAAATTAGATGGCCTCATGAAAATTATGAAAACATGATATTGAAGCTCACAAATCAGAGATGAATCACATATCAAAGTGGCATGCAAGAAACCAAGGTAAAATGATTTTAAACAATGCACTTAGGTCAAGTATACACATCATACCAAGTAACATAACAATGAACACCAAACATGCCATAAAATGACCTAAAAAATCAAATAAAAATCACTTAACATACCTCAAGATACTAATGACTCAATGCAAAAAGAATAGCATCAAAACAATTTTTAATGATCAAGAACAAAATTAAACAAGATCATGTACCACATTAAGAATGTACACCAAAGAAATTCAGAGAAAATTATGGAGCAGGGGTAAAAAGGTCATAAAATCAGAAAATAAAATCACAAAAAATTTTATAAATGTTTTATTGATGTTTATGAATTTTTGTGGAATTTTATGATGCTATTTAGTATTTTTAAAAATTGAAAAGAAAACGTGTATCAAAAATAAAAAAATTAAAATGCAATGCAAAATGAATAGGGGTGCATGCCTAGTAATTACTCAGTTCAAAAATGGTTTGGGCTTAAGGCATGGGGGTGTGGATATCAGTTTAGTCCAAGGTCCAAGTCTGCGCAAAACACACTAACAAACATACACTCTCAGTCAACAAAATTGACTTACTCATGGCCATTGGATCAAGTCAAGGTCAAACGGAAGTCAAAGTAACCAGATCTAACACACGCGCATGAGTGACCACACACATTACCATGCACCGCACCATATTTGGATTAAGTGAGATCAGAAATAAAACATGTGAGGTGCACATGCATTTTAATGTGCTGGCACGTCCTGAACCACACGATGATGAAAAATCAACGGACAAGATTAGAACACACATAAACCCTAACATCCACTCACCGGCCGGAGAGGGACCTCCGGTCACCTTCTCCGGCCACTCTCCGGCGCTGCAATCAACCAAACAATCCAGAAATTTATGCAATGCACATCAAAATGTTCAGGAAGTCACGTAGAGCATGAATCTAGGATTATTTTTCACAAACAACACACAAACAGAGAGAATCGAAGCAATGAAATTAGCCCTAGGTTTTGGATCTAAGCTTCTAAGAAGCTCTATCAACTAGCCAGAGTTCAAATGCTCCTAGTGAGCTCATATCATCATGAAAACAACAAAATAAACAAGTAAACGAGAGAGAAGAGTTTGTTAGCTTCTGAACCTGATCTTGCAGTTCTTGTAGAGTCTGAGAAAACCAGAGGAAATGCTTGCTTCTTCCTTAAGCTTCCCTTGGCCAAATAAAGGCTTTGATGAAGATGATGATTCAGTGGAGAAGAAATGAGATCCAAGCTCAAAAATCAGTTGCTCTTTGGTGGAGTTGAGAGAGAATCATAGAAGATTTAGGAGGAGGATGAACAATGTGAACTCAAAGATTCCTTGCAATGGTGATGTTGAGAGTAGAGCAGAGAGAGTTTTTTGGAGAGAATGTGGAAGAATGAAGCTAGAAACTGAGATTTGTGAGTGATATCTTGATTTATAGTAGAGTTTAACCATGGTTTAATGAGTCAGTTAAGGTGAGTTAAAGTGGTCAAACTGAGTCCATCCTAACTAACTGAGCCAAGTTAGTTAGGGGACGAGTTATGCTATGGCTATGATGTTATGGTGATGACCTATGGTGTGTTATAGTGGAGCAGCAAGAGAAAAGAATGGCAAAGGCTGTTGCATTAGAAACTTGCTCAGCAAGCTTGTTTTTTCTATTTCCATGCAAAGCACGTGCTAGTGTATGAGATTTATGTCATGTGTGTTTGGTTTAAAGAGGAAAGATGAGGTTAAGAAGTGTTTGTGGTGTGTGTAAACCAAATCGTGCAACATGCTGTCAATGCTTCCATTCCAACATAGGGTAGTTTGTGGAGGTTTTTCTCTCTACTCATTGAATGGTTTGGCAAGGTTTTGGAGTCATGGAAAAGAGGAGATGTAATGGAACAACATTGGTTTGAAAAATGGGTTGAAATAATGTCTCAAACATATCTAAAAATGACCATAAACAGGTGTAAGAGGGACTGGTACATAGATGTGCAGACTGGTGGCATGACTTGGTTGAGCCTTGGTCAAATTCTCCATTGTATTGACCATACTTTGAGCCATCATAACTCCTCGACCTTTGATCAAATGGAACTTTGCCCAACATGAAAAATGAAGATAGCACTACAATGAACATCTTTGATGTTGAAAACTTTTTCATTTGAGGCCTTTAACTATGAGTAATTGATCAATACATTTGGCCCACCAAGTGTTTGTGAAAATGACATGCGCACAGGCCTGGCAAGACTTGGTCATGATATGGTTTTGGTGCTTCAATTTTAAATGGCCTTGGTTCAAACTCTGATGCAAAATGGCCAAAACTTGCTATATTTAGTAACCCTTCTTCACCCAAAAATGGCAACTTTTTACATCTTGATTTTTTCATGATTCCTTTGGAGTTTCTTGATCAAATTTTGCACATTGGACACATATAACATGAATTTCATGAATTTGGCCTCAAAAAGTCAAGAGTTGACTTTTTCCTCTGATTATTTGACTTGGCCCCAAATTTCCTGATTTTTGATCTTTCTTCCAATTGAACCACTTCCAAAACCAATTGAGAAGCAATTTTCCCCCTCCATACACTTAGGGACATATGAAATACCATGACATCAAATTTTGTCCAAAAAATCAAAGATTCCCTGATTTAATGGGAAACCCTAGTTTTGGTGCCCACCTCCTAGGAGAAAAATGGGCAGTCTTCAATTTCAAATTCCTCAGAGTATGTTGTGTATCCTCTTAAAGGATGATGAGATATACCATTTGAGGATGATTTTGGATCAATGAGCTATCTCTTTTGAGGGTTTTCCTTCAGTTTTTGAACCTCTTGCATGTTGAAGTATGTATTGCTTCAATCTCCCATTGGATCTCACTTCCTTGAGATTGTGGATGATCAATTGAGATGGTATGAGACATGAGAGACTCTTGGCTTGCCTTGAGGCAACTTGATTGACCTTTTTGTGCTTTGAATGATCCCTTGATTGTCCATCTTTCCCTTGATCACATGCCCTGATGGTAAGAGGGATGCTATGCTTTATTTTTCTATGTTAAATGCAATGCAATGCTAATGAGATGGATATGATATGATAGATGATAATGCTATGCTATGATGCAAAAAGGGAGAGAAAATTTTGGGGTATTACAGCAAGGACGGCTATATGTCTCAGGAAGAGGTGCCTATGCCTTTTTGCTTTCCTACAGAAAGTCTGAGATTTATACCAAGATCAGATGTTGAAATGATCTACGGGGATTGTGATCCGGAAGGATGCCGTGCTCCGCCAAATTCATTAGAGGAAGACACTCTGATGAAAGACAACTTTGACCGCAATTACTATGGCCCGATGGATGGCCTGCCAATGTGGCAACCTTACCCAGGAAACTTGGGGCAAGAAAGTCAGCCGAGTAATGAAACTCAGCTGAGCGTCATTGAACAGAATACCTGTGTCCCCACCATGTCATGGGATCAACACTCAGGTCATTCGGAAATTACTCAACATGAAGATGAATTCGCAACGTTTGCAGGACTAGAATTCATCAATTATGCTTTTCCCGAGGTCAACGTCATCGAGAGGGATGACTTCTCCAGTTCCAAAGAAGTTTGGGACACGCTGGGACAACCAAGTGGAAAATACGACTTTATGGTCAAGTACACTGCTCCCGAAAGCTCTCGTATCAGGCTCGAAGATATCCAGTCAACTGGATGGGGAGATACAGCTGAGAGCACCAATGCTATGCAAAATGCAACAGAGGAATCCTCCTACGACAATTCTGCTTGGGAGACAGATTCCAATGATCCTGCTCCACCAAAAATCAGCGTCATTTCTGAAGACAAATCAAGGAAGGTGCCAGACTTTGTGATTCACCGAGGAGTTCGCCGCCAATGGGTTGCCTTCGAGGTTCCGAAGGTCGTTCGTCAGTCAAAGTAATTGCCATCTTTAACCTTTCACCCTGCCCAGGTGAAACGGATGTTTTGATAGGGCTCGCTTTTTGTAAATTTCCCTCTTCGCTTTGCCCAAAGCGACAGAGTTTTGTTTTATAGGGCTGTAGTTTCAAGATTCAACTTGTTCATTAATAAAATAACGTCGTTCTGTAATTTCCGCATTAATTGCTGTTTTCTCTTTTTGCTTTTTCAGAAAATGGTAATCCTAAAAAAAAAACATTCAATAATAAAAACAAGCAGTAAAATCAAAACACTACACACACTTGCATTTTCTCTATCTTTTCTAAACACGAATCATCACGTCATGCAGATTGCTTGTTTTATACCCCGTTGAAACATACGATCCGATGCCTTCTTCCAACTTTGAGTTCCCGGTATTCGAGGCTGAAGAAGAAAATGACAACGAAATTCCAGAAGAGATCTCCCGACTACTCAGACAAGAGGAAAGGTTCATTGAACCTCACAAAGAGCCGTTGGAAATGGTAAACTTGGGTTCAGAAAAAGAGAGAAAAGAATTCAGGATCGGAGCACTGCTCAGTCCAACCGCCAGAGAGGGTTTGATAAAGCTTCTCAAAGAATTCCCCGATGTGTTCGCTTGGTCCTATCAGGATATGCCAGGGTTGAATACCAGCATCGTGGAACATCACTTACCGCTAAGATCGGAATGTCTGCCAGTAAAGCAAAGGTTGAGACGCACTCACCCGGACATGGCCATCAAAATCAAAGAGGAGGTACAGAAACAGATCGACGCGGGTTTCCTCGCTACATCTGAATATCCTCAATGGCTAGCCAACATCGTACCCGTTCCCAAAAAGGACGGAAGGGACAGAATGTGTGTTGATTACAGAGATTTGAACAAGGCAAGTCCAAAGGACGACTTTCCTTTACCACACATTGACATGCTGGTTGACAGCACAGCAAAGTTCAAAGTATTCTCCTTCATGGATGGATTCTCGGGCTATAACCAGATCAAAATGGCGCCGAAAGACATGGAGAAAACTTCGTTCATTACCCCATGGGGTACCTTTTGTTACAAGGTAATGCCGTTCGGTTTGAAGAATGCCGGGGCAACCTATCAAAGGGCCATGACTACTCTGTTTCATGACATGATACACAAAGAAATCGAGGTATATGTCGATGATTTGATTGCAAAATCAAGAACAGAGGATGAGCACGTTGAACATCTGTCAAAATTGTTCGAACGTCTAAGAAAATTCAAGCTCCGCTTGAATCCTAACAAGTGCACCTTCGGTGTCCGTTCAGGGAAACTACTAGGGTTCATCGTCAGCCAGAAAGGAATTGAGGTTGATCCTGACAAGGTCAAGGCCATTCAAGAAATGCCTTCTCCGAAAACTGAAAAACAAGTAAGAGGATTCCTGGGACGTTTAAACTACATCTCCAAATTCATATTCCTTATGACCGCCACTTGTGCGCCGATTTTCAAGTTACTCAAAAAGAACCAGGATTGCGTTTGGTCAGAAGATTGCCAAACCGCCTTCGACAGTATCAAGGAATATCTGTTGAATCCTTCGGTCCTATCACCTCCAGTGGAAGGAAGACCACTAATCATTTACCTCACAGTCCTAGAGGACTCAATGGGATGTGTACTTGGCCAACAAGATGAAACTAAAAGGAAAGAGTCTGCCATTTACTTTCTAAGCAAGAAATTCACCGACTGCGAAATTCGGTATACGATGCTTGAGAAAACTTGTTGCGCTTTGGCTTGGGCAGCCAAACGTCTTCGCCAGTACATGATTCGTCATACTACTTGGTTGGTCTCCGAAATGGATCCAATCAAGTACGTTTTCGAAAAACCTGCTCTCACGGGAAGGATTGCCCGTTGGCAGATGTTACTATCAGAATATGACATAGAGTACCACACTCAGAAAGCCGTTAAGGGAAGTATTTTAGCCGATCATTTGGCTCATCAACCGATTGACGATCAAGAATCAATCGGGTTTGACTTCCCAGACGAAGATGTCATGTATCTAAAAATGAAAGATTGCGATAAACCGCTACCCAGTGAAGGGCCAGAACCAGGTTCCCAGTGGGGACTCATCTTTGACGGAGCAGTTAATCATTATGGAAACAGAATTGGGGCAATCATTGTTACCCCTCGGGGTATCCACATTCCTTTCACTGCCAGACTTATGTTCAAATGTACGAACAACGAGGCCGAATACGAAGCATGTATTATGGGTCTCGAAGAAGCGATTGATTTAAGGATCAAAAACTTGGACGTATACGGTGATTCAGCCCTGGTTATTAACCAGATAAAAGGAGATTGGAACACATACCAATCAGGATTGATTCCTTACAAAGACTATGCAAGAAGGTTGTTACCTTTCTTCAACAGAGTCGACTTTCATCACATCCCTCGTGATGAGAATCACATGGCTGATGCATTAGCCACTCTCTCTTCCATGATTAGTGTAGGTCGATGGAATGACATACCTAAGATCGACATCATGCGCCTTGAAAGGCCCGCTTACGTCTTCACGATTGAAGCAGTCATAGATGACAGACCTTGGTATCACGATATCAAATACTTCCTTCAGAAACAAGAGTACCCATCTGGGGCACTCAGAAAAGACAGGAAAACCCTCAGAAGATTGGATGGAAACTTCTTCCTGAGCGGTGACACTCTTTATAAGAGAAATTTTGACATGGTCTTGCTCCGATGTGTCGACAGACCAGAAGCAGACATGCTCATGAAAGAAATTCATGAAGGATCCTTTGGCACTCATGCCAGCGGACACAAAATGGCGAGAAAAATTCTCAGGGCCGGGTATTATTGGTTGACAATGGAATCCGACTGCTACAAGTACATGAGGAGGTGTCACAAGTGTCAGATATACTCCGACGAAATTCATGTACCGCCATCACATCTCAAAGTTCTTTCTTCCCCGTGGCCTTTTTCCATATGGGGAATCGACATGATTGGTATGATTGAGCCCAAGGCTTCAAACGGACATCGGTTCATCCTGGTAGCCATTGATTATTTCACCAAGTGGGTCGAAGCAGCGTCATTCGCCAATGTAACCCGACAAGTGGTGGTCTGATTTATCAAAAATAATATCATCTGCCGTTATGGTGTTCCAAGCGAGATCATTACTAATAATGGATCTAACTTGAACAATAAGATAATGAAAGAGTTGTGTGCAGAGTTCAAGATCGAACACCATAACTCATCTCCCTACCGACCCAAGATGAACGGGGCGGTAGAAGCGGCTAACAAGAACATCAAGAAGATTGTTCAAAAGATGGTTGTAACCTACAAAGATTGGCACGAGATGCTACCATTTTCTCTTCACGGTTATCGAACATCTATCCGCACTTCAACAGGGGCAACCCCTTTCTCTCTAGTATATGGCATGGAGGCAGTTCTCCCCATAGAATTAGAGATCCTATCAATCCGGGTATTGATGGAAGCTCAGCTCACAGAAGCTGAATGGTGTCAAGGTCGACACTACGAATTGAACCTGATCGAAGAGAAGCGAATCACGGCCCTATGCCACGGTCAGTTGTATCAACAGAGAATGAAGAGGGCGTTCGACAAAAAGGTCCGACCTCGTGTTTTCAGGAAAGGAGACCTCGTGCTCAAGAAGATACAATCATTTCTCACTGACTCTCGGGGCATATGGACCCCGAATTATGATGGCCCCTATGTGGTCACGAAAGCTTTCTCAGGCGGCGCCTTGAGACTTGCAACCATGGACGGAGAGGAATTTTCCTACCCCACGAATGTTGATGTAGTCAAGAAATACTTCGCCTAAAAAAAAACGTCTCGGTGGATTGAAAACCCGAAAGGGCGGTCCAGGCAAAAGTTAGAGACATGAAAAAAAAGAATCATCCCGATGGATTGGAAATCTCATAGTACAATCCAGGCATAAATTAGGGATAATGGAAAGTAACTATGTTCAGCAGAGGCAAGTCCCTCAGCAGCAGTTACAGCATCACCTATCGGAGGAAATCTCCAGTCAAAGGTCATCTTCGACAGAAGCTCAGGATGTCCCGAATTCAAAGTTGGTAGAAGGATAGTGGTCGTTATGTTTCAACATAGCCCTTTTCCATGTAAATTACCGTTTTCTAACTTTGTATATACTCTTTGGAATCACGCGTTTGGTTGATCTCCATCTTATCAATAAAATTTGAGCCCTTGTGCTTTTGTTTGTAATTCTTGCTTGTTTTAGCTTTACAGAACGACGTTGTTTAAACTTAATCAGCGATTCTTGAAATAAAACAAAAATGAATTTACTTGTTAAAACTTTTTCTGCTTTTAAAATAAAGATGGCAATTTCTTTTGACTGTTGAACATCAGAAGAACATCGATTGCTTCTCCCGAAGTAAGCGAACTTCAAAGTGCAGAATCAAAGTACTCCTTCTAAGCCAGTATGTCTGAATGAATTGATCAACTATGTCAGAGACCTTGTTTCGTCTGACATCCTCGGCCGAGTTCTCATCTCTTAAGCCCGATCAACATAGCTCCCAACGGGACTATCTCTCCTAAGCAAGGTGGAATTGCTATCTTGAACCAGCAATATCTCTATACGCCCCGCGATGGCCGAGTATCCAATGGTGTTCATCTGTATGTCGCGTTTGTTTTGTCAGCATATACATACATACTTCATGCATTTTTTATTTGCATTCACATTTCATATTGCATCACTATCACTTGAGTCGGTCTTGTCCCCTAGTGATAAACAGTTTTCTCAATCGAGTTTGTCAGTTCTTTCCTCGTCAGGAAGTGTTGCGTCTGCACAATCTCGCCACCAGTGTATCTTTAGATTAGAGTCGGCACTTGGCCACTTTGATAACTTTAACCTCTGAAAAGCCAGAGAAAACTCTCAATAAACATCACTCTTTGCCATTGAAGATGATATCCTTGCTTTCCCGGATTAAGGAAAATCCACAGAGAAAGCCTCGTGATCAGAGATTCGGCAGCACGCCAGTTTTGCTCCGAAAAACAGCTGATGAAAAGGTCATTGGCACCTCAAAATTGGACCCCATCATATGGCGTTTCTCCGGGAAGATCCCGAGAAAAGTATGATGAAAGATCCCAAACGAAAACAGTCTCTCAAGAGACTCGCTTTCCCCAGTAGAATCGATAAATGGCGTCTCCAACAGAGAAGTTTGTACAACTCTACAACTCAGACGACTGGGTTCCCCAGCAAGTCTGACATCAAAACTTTTTCCACTCAAATGGCATCTCCCCAGGAAAATTCGGCGAGAAGTTTGAGGAAAGCCGCTATGAATAGCGTCCCTTGTCAAGAAAGTTTATTGACAAAAGAAACTAAGACCAGTTCTTGGTAGGAAACCAGGATCGAGGGGAAGTTTAAATCAGAAACTAAGACCAGTTCCTTGGTAGGAAACCAGGATCGAGGGGAAGTTTAAATCAGAAACTAAGACCAGTTCTTGGTAGGAAACCAGGATCGAGGGGAAGTTTAAATCAGAAACTAAGACCAGTTCCTTGGTAGGAAACCAGGATCGAGGGGAAGTTTATTTCAAAAGAGACTGAGACCAGTTCCTTGGCTGAAGACCAGGATCGAGGGGAAGTTTACCTTTTCTAAGCATCATTGCTTAGCTAAAGAAGATGAATGCGTAAGCTACCATTCATAACCACCATCAAAATTTTGGATATTCCGATATTTAATCCTCTTGCACCCCGAATGCCCGAATCCCTTCGTCATTCATACCTTCAGGTCCAAGAATATTAAATAGAGGCATCTGTAATACCCCAAATTTTGACCACTTAGATTTCCCATCATTGTGAAAATCATCATCACAATATGGATGAACCATCATGCTTCATCAGTCTCCCCAAAGATGGGTGAGCATCCAATACAATCAAAATTAGGGTTTCAAGCCCTCTCTGAGTGCTTAGACAAGGGATCAATCAAGAAATGACATGATCTTCAACTTGTCTAATCTCTTAAATATCCACAATGGATCACAAAGGACTCCCACTTTAAGGATTAAGCACAAGGATGCTCCCTTCTAGGTGGATCAAGTCTCAAGATCGACAGTGTCACCAAATTAGGGTTTTGGTCGACCAGGGCCTCTAGATGGAAATTTTCATCTGGGCACAAGGAAATGATCCAAAACATGACCTAATATACTTCATGGAACCTCATGAACCCATGCATCAAGTCAATTTTGCGTCAGGGGATGCATTCATCAAAAATCAGGAATTAGGGTTTCTTGACCTAATTCACCCCTAAGTTAACTTTTGGGACAAACCATGAGCCAAGACCTCAAGAGATGATTTGAGGGTCTCTAATACACCATATTGATCCATTTGGAACAATGGATTGATCCAAGAAGCTTGAGCAACAAGTCTCATTTTCATCTGCACCACAATTAGGGTTTTAAGGGAAAAGTCAACTGTAACTTTGACTTTTGACCAAGATATGCTCCCAAACCCTAATACATGATTGAATATACCCTATGACACCCATGGAACATGTCCATCAAGTTTGATTTAGGTCAAGGACATGATTTCTTGAAGAATTGCACAGTTTGGAATTCATCTGATAAAAAGTCAACTGTGCACAAAAGTCAACTTTGACTTTTTGAGATTTTTCACCAAAATGGATTTTAAACCCTAAAATGATGTTAATGTATGATTTGAATCATCATTCATCAAGAAAAATCAAGAAAAGTGAGATAACTTGTAAAAGGGGTAACCTTAAAACTTAGAAATTTTTCTAAGTTAAAAATAAAGTGGCACAGGTACCAACTTTGGAGGACCATAACTCCTAAACCACAAGGCCATTTTTTCTCATCCAAAGATGGATTTGTAGCCCTCATTATCACCTACAAAAACTTCAACTACAAGTCATTCCAATTCATTAAGGATTTTGAGTTATGGAATGATCAAAGTGGCTGAAAAGTGAAAAAGTCACTTTTTCCAACACTTAGGGTGTGTTTGTTTAAAGGATTAAATTTATAATCCTGGGAATATTATTCCCTGGAACAAGAATACCAGGAATTTTATTCCTGTCTATGTGTTTGGTAAGTAATTGAAGTTTCTTGGAATATTTATAAAATATATTTAATTTATTTTTAAAAAAAATATATAAAAGAGTTATATTAATTTTGAGTGGGAGGTTATGGGTGGTTATCTTTTATTCCCATGGGAATGTAATATTCCCACCCTTTTACATGGGAATAAAAAATATCAAAGTAATGAGTAAATTATATTCCCAGGAATAAAAGATACCCGGGTATAATTTGATAAAACTTGAAACAAACGTAGGAATACGATTTCCAACCTCACACATTCCTGGGAATAAATTTTAAATCCATGAAACAAACACACCCTTAGTGAAATTTTCACTAAGTCAGATTTTGCCTCACTTTTTGCCAAATGTAGGGGGATTTTTCACTTGGAATCAAAAGAGATCAAAACCAAACTTGTTCAAACAGTTGTTGTATCATGTAAGAGCTTTCCAAAATGGCCAAGAACATTGCCAAATTCAACCTACATCATGAGATACAACATTGGCAAGTTGCCTTGCTGAAATCTGTCAAAGCAAGGCAGAATTTGCATTTTGGCTCGATTTGCCAAAATCAGCCAATTTCAATTGCTCCAATCCACTTGGACACCTCAGAGGATTGAATCCAAAGGGGACAATCACTGAGCCAAGCCTCCAAGGTCCAAGGAACAAAGAATAGCATGTTGAACCTAGAATGGCCAAAATAGGGACAAGACTTCAAATTTGGAATGAAGCATTCAATGGAACCATCAAGGTGGCATGGACTGAGCCATTCTCATCTAAAATCAGTCAAGACTTATCCAAGACCAAGGGGACCAAAGCTCTGTGCCCTAACCTCTAGTCAACGGCTAGAGGAAACTTTCATTTCCATTGGCCAACATTGAGGAAACCTACTTACCAGCTGCCATGCATTATTCCTTGTAAAACAAACTTTCTCTACTATAAATAGAGCTCAATTGTGGTCAGTTTAAGTACACCAAAGCCATCTAACAGATGCTTTCCTCAAAATCTCTTTCTCTTGGCAAAAATGCCTTTCTTAGCAAGGTAGCTATCGGGGTTTGAGTTTGAGAGCAATTCTGCACAAACCAATCACTCACACACCTCACATACATCACATATGAGCTGATCAAACACTCACATAACATCTGGAACATCAATTTCACAAAATCACTTGCCATCCACACAAGTTTGAAGTGAAGTTGCAGCTGAGATGCCATAAACTGATCCAGTCCATTTCAATTCAATCCAAGTGTTCAAACACACTCCATATGGTGTAGGGAAGCTGTCCAGATCATCACCACTCATCTCTAACACCTCCAACTCAAAATCACATCTGCTCTTGCTGTCACGGCTTGGAGGTAAGCACATACTTGGTCATCTCTCAATCTATGCATATTTCCTCGCACAATAATTTGGCCATATGTTCATAATCATGCATGGAATGTTTTCCCTCAATTAATTGCATTGTTTGAATCGTGTATCAAAAATCCTAGCCTTCATGCAGAAATTAGGGTTCTTGAGGTCTCTTCGTGATTTCTTGTTGTATGTTTAATTTAAATGAAATTAAAGTACATAGACATGATCGTGAGGTTGAGGCGAGCATAATGATATGTGGAATGCATGTTATAATTACGTATTCAGTGAGATTGGATGGAAAATGCAAACCTGGGCAAACTGAAAAACGCGCGTGTTCTTGGTGTTTTTCTTGGCGCCATTTTCATATATTTGAATATTTGAATTTTGTGATTTTGTTTAATTGATTCAAAAATTAATTTCTCTCTGAGTTTTAATGATTTTGAGTTGATTCTTTTTTTAATAATTCACAAAAATGTTAAAATATTTTATTTTATCAAAAAATCCCAAAAATATTATTTATTTCATATAATTGATATTTTTGTAAAGAATTAATATTTTGATTGTTTTTGGCATTTTAAATATTTTTTCTACATTGATTTTGGAACTTTTAATGCTTTCTAATTATTTTGTAGGTCAATACTTAATTTTTGAAGCATTAATCCAAGATCACAATTTGTTTTCCATGTGTTAAACAATTTTTGATCATTTTAATTGAATTTTTATTCAATTAAATACATTTTGAAAACAAATTAGGGTTTTAGATTAATTCAACCCTCATAAATCATTTTCAAAACACTTTGGGCCTCTATTAGAGTGTAAGACCCAATCCTTTTTTTTGACCAAATTATCTTTGGGCCTCACTTATTGTATAAGTCCCGATACCGTCAAAAAACAAACGGCGCGATCGTCGCCTTTTCAAAAATCATCCGGGCCTACCCTCGTGTTATAAGCCCCACTCTTTTCTTTAAACCTTTTTGGGCCTCTTGAGAGAGTGTAAGACCCATCCCCCCTTGTACAAAAACTTTTTGGGCCTCACTCATTGTATAAGTCCCTCTGTACAAGTAAACGGCGCGATCGTCGCCCGTTTAAAAATAAAAACCATCTGGGCCTACCCTCGAGTAGTAAGGCCCATTTCTTTTTTCTTTAAAACACTTTGGGCCTCTTGAGAGAGTGTAAGACCCATCCCTTTGTACAGAAAACCTTTTTGGGCCTCAGTCATTTGTATAAGTCCCTCTGTACAAATTCAAACAGTGCGCTCACTGATAAAACTCTGGGCCTCTCCTTGAGCTGTAAGCCCCAAATCTTTCTTTTTCAAAGCACTTTCTCCTTTGATTTTGAATATACTGTTGTTTTTAATCTTTCTTTGTTGAACAACTAACCAAACAGCATGGAAGCACTACAACCGAGTAAGTGGTTATCGCTTTCATTTACTACTTTCATATTATAAACTGTATTGTGGGGCTGCTCACTGTAAGTCTCCTTTCATAAACTCATATCTACTGTGTAATAATAGTATAGATATTTCGAGTTTCCCCGGCAACTACGTCTAGAACTAGGTGACGCCGTTTCATTTATTCGTAGAAATAGAGGACTAGATCCCCAATAGGAGCACCAGATACAGTCTTCTCTTCGGCTGTCCTGCTTAGGAATCGTCAAGAAGCTCTACTCCCCAAGAAGAATCTATTCTCCGTGAATGGCATCTTTGAGTTTCTTCCCAATTCTCAAACTTTCCTGACTTGATCTATTCCTTGTGGATAGCTTGCCTTGAATGTCTCGGGGTTTGGGTACCCACTACGGTCATAATCTTGGACCTTAACTAAGGAACCCTCTTTAAAAGTTAAAAGTCGCTGGATAGTAAACCTCGCACGTTTACCAGTGGTTTTTATCTCTAAAAGAGTTATCTCTCCTAATGGAAAGGAGATGATAGACCCACGGGCTTCTTAAAAGCATCGGCCTCCTCTTGGGCATTATTCAAGGACCCTACGGCTTCTTAGAAGTATTCACAGCCTCCTCTTAGGCTTCGTATAATGATCTCTTCCTCCGGGAATGATAGCCTCCTCTTGGGCTTCGTACAAGGACCCGTCGGCTTCTTAAAAGTTTCCGGCCTCCTCTTGGGCTTCGTACAAATTGTCCCGACGACCTCCTAGAGGTATAGGAACAGAACCTAGTCATCCTTATAGAACAGTCCTTTCATAGAGTCTACTACTGTTTCTTGAAGCATAGTACAAAAGATAAAACTCTAGACTCGGACAGTCTAACTTCCTTGAGTCTCAAAGACATTCTCAAGCACCCTTCGTTAAATAAGAAGGAAACCCGCAGACTCGGATAGTCTCGATACCCCTTTGGATTTCCCGTTTCCTCAAAGAGAAGGAAATATCCCTGATCCTCAAATCAAATCCCTGAGTACAGTGTTGCTCATATAAGAACTGATTTTCTCTTTTAATCAGTATATTGGATTTGTCACTCAACTGAAACAGTTACAATAGCCTCCATCTCGGGCTTCGTACGAGATACCAAAATTCTCCCCAGTGGAGTCAAAACAACCTTTTCGCCTCTCTCTCGGGCTTTGTACGAGATACAAAAACACTCTCTTACTGAGTATAAAAGATTCTCCAACTGAGTCAACTCTTTGCTAGCCTCCTCTTAGGCTTTGTATAACGATATGCCCCACTGGGTCAAAAAATTTTAGCCTCTCTCTCGAGCTTTGTACGAGACACAAAATAGCCTCTCTCTCGGGCTTTGTACGAGACACAAAATAGCCTCCTCTTAGGCTTTGTATAATGATTTTCCTAGCAAAAATTAGCCTCCTCTTAGGCTTTGTATAAGAAAACCACTGGTTGATCCAATCGACCTTTTTGCATCAAAGTTGTGCCTCGTTCACAGCATACAAACATCAACAACTCCTTTCCCCCCCATCTAATCGCTGTAAGATGCAAGCCTCTGGATCATCTATATCCACGCCACTGTCCCTCTTTTAGCATGAGAAATTCCTAAGGAAAGATGGCATTGCTCTACACTGAGTTAAAGTCTTCTCCTTCAGGTTAAAACCCTTTCTTCGGAAATTATGGCATTGCTCGGATCCGTGTATCCCAGTTAAAGTAATTCTCCTTCTCCCCTCTTTAGAGATGACAAATTCTCTCTAAAGTCGAGGTCTTTCAGCTTCACATCTTGGGCTTTGAACAAGACACATAGACCTTCAGCTTCACATCTTGGGCTTTGAACAAGATACAAACCACCTTTCGCTTCACGTCTTGGGCTTTGAACAAGACACCAAAAACCAATTTCCTCCCATAGAATAGGAGGAACTACGAACGCTCTGATTTCCTTGTTTCGGTAAACGGGAATACGTAGGCATAAGATCGAAAGAAAAGATCTTAGCGAGCGCAATCAACAAAAAACCCAAATCCCATACCTTCGTCAACCAAAAGCAGTAATTCAAAAGCACCAATCCTAACATCCTAATCCTTATTCCCCACCAGAAACCCTTTTCCTAGAAAAAAGAAAGAGAACTGTATTGGCGAAATACGAATAACCAGTACAAAAGCCCCCCCACATTGATAGCATCCGTAACCTAACAGACCGCAGTTTAAACTCAGTATGTAAAGCAGGGTTAATTGGAGACATCTATTTCCCTTTCTTATTCAGCTCACAATAGGATAAAAAATGAATCGACCTGTAGTTTAAAGCTCAAACCGCAGAGAGCGACCAGCGCTTAAGAACCGCGTCCAAAATCGCTCGCTACAGTGGTTGTACTCTAGCCGCCAATTCACGCCACCTTTGCACGTATTCTTTGAAACTTTCATCACTTTTCTGGGACATGCTCAACAACTGAGTTTTGTTGGGAGCCATGTCTGTGTTGTACTGGTAATGCTTGATAAAAGCTGCAGCTAGCTCTCTCCAAGTACGAACATCTCTACTTTCCAGAGCCATGTACCACTCCAAAGACGCGCCGGACAGGCTGCCTTGGAAAAAGTGCATCATTAGTTTCTCGTCCTTAGCATGGGCAGCCATCTTCCTGGTATAAGCCTTCACATGAGTTCTTGGGCAGGTAGAACCATTATACTTCTCCAGTGTAGGAATCTGAATCTTGTGTGGAATGACAATATCAGGGACCAACCCTAGGTCATCCAAATCCATTCCCAGATCATCCTATTTCACAACCCCTTCAATTGCGCCTCGATTAAATGGATTCTCTCATCACTGACCACGGGAAGACCAGCGTCCAAGCTTCTGACTGAAAAGACATCATCCTGTTGATCATCAAAACGATGGCCCTGGATAGCTCGAACAGTGCTTCCCTCTCCAACCACTGAAGGAATACCACCTTGTCCACCAGAACCAGTGATAGGAATGTTGATACCAGCACCACCTCCGCCCGGAGGAACAACACGATTAAGAAGACCACCGTGTAAAATACCATTTTCATCAACCTGCGACACCAAAGGCTGAACTAGAGTTCTGAATTCATTCTGACTCTGCACCACACCCTGCATCATTTCCATGAATTTATTGATGCGAGCTTGCATAGCTTCCATGTCTGCCTAAACTTTGTCCATCACTCTGCTTTGATTAAGCCTGGTAGAATACCGATGAGTTGGTTGATCAATCCTGACTGTCAAAAAGATAGAGCATAAGAAAACCAGAGAAACCAAGATAACCTGCAATGCAAACAGAGATGAATATGCAAATGCAAACATGTATGAACATTATCAAGGCGATATATCCCTTGATTCCAGTTTTAACAACAGAAGAGAACTGAATTCCTGATCATATAAAGAGAATAATCATCTGTTACAACACAAGTCTGAATAAGCATAAACAAAGATCCCGACCAACAAGCCTGGCGGTGATCCCGGAAGTACAAAGAAAACAACAGCAAGGAAACTAAAGTATATCATCAAGACTCAGTCGTGCTAGAATTCCCCATTCGTCATTCTTTTTGCACCAATTCTGCACTTCCTTGAGAAGCTTTTTAGTATTAGGATGCTCTGGTCTCTGAATCAACTCCTGAATCAGAAGATCTCTCCTATGCAAGATTCCTGTTAAATAACGACTATGCAACTCCCAATCATCTTCTCCAGAAGCTCCACCTGAACTTGGACCTTCGCTCTTGGCTCTTTTCACTTCAGCTTGGATCTTCAGGTGTTCCATATCTGCCATGGTTTCCTTGAGCTTTTCCTCAACTGCCCTCCTCTCAAAGATCCCTGATAAAATCTCCTTATCCTTTTTCCGAAGCTCTGTCTTCAAACCTTCAATCTATTCCAGATACTTGTCCTCTTTCAACCTGTTGGCAGTAATTGCTGTATTCCGACAGTCATTGAACTTGTGAATTCTTGACATATCATAAGCTAACTCTTTCTTTTTGGAAGAAAGGATCTTGCTAACACTTTTCAACGCTTGAGCCACTTTCTCTCTGGTTGTGGCTTCTTTAGACAATTCTTACTCTTTCACAGCCAAAAGTTCTGATTTCAACCTGGCAGCATAGATAGCTTTACCTTTTTCGTGCTTTAACTGACCAATCTCTCTGCCCAGCTCACGATTCTCCTCTCGGAGCTTCTCCTTTTCAGCCCATAACTTATCATACTTCTCTGCATCAACAGTCGTGGGATCCTTGATCATTAAAGGATACAAAGGTGGTTCCACCGGGAAGGGAAGAAGCTCCTCTTCTGCTCTTTTCTTAATCCACTCTTCATAGGAAGGAAAGGCCTGGTTATTACATTTCCCGAATGAAGTTTTTCCCTTCTTGGTCGCCTGCTTCCAAGCATTCACAATCTTCCTTATCATCTCTTGATCCCCAGTACCATTGAAGAATAAGGACTCTCTGATACCTCTCTCTTCAGGTGGACCTCTTAAAGGATAACCAAACTGCCTGATAACAAGGGAAGGATTATAGTTAATTCCACCTCTTCTCCCTATCAAGGGTACATTAGGGAATTCTCCGCACTTGCAAATAATCTCCATTCCTAGCAAGTCATGGTTGAACCAAACAATGTTGTCAGCAGTCAAGCCCATTAACCTCTTTGACCACTTCAGAGAATCTCTCGTATCAACGAAAGCGCCAGCTTCGGGGAGATGACTCAGAAACCAAGTAGATAAGAGTGGTGCACAGCAACTCACATTTTTTCCACGCCTATTCTCATTCTTGTAGTGGACTGAGTGATACACATCACCTAGCAAGGTATGTACAGGATTCTTTGAAATAAAGATTCTGACAGCATGCATATCCACCAGATCAGGAACATTGGGAAACATGACAATCCCATAGATGCACATGGCCAGAATAGCTTGGAAAGCAGTCCAAATCTTCTCTTTAACATGTGTGCAAGCTTGATCAAACAAGAACTTCAATAAGAAACCCTTAGCTCCTTGTTTCTCCACAATATTACTGCTCAGGACGGATTCACCAATATGAAGAGCAACAACCATTTCTTTTATCCCAGGGCGTTCTTCAGAAAAGAATACTATGTCATGCCTGATGGGGATTCCCAAAATAAATGAGAACTCCTCCAACGTTAGAGCCAAGATGTAGTCTGGGAAAGTGAAGCAACGCAAAGACGGATCGTAGAACTGAAGAAGTGTATGAATGGCATCTTTCTCATACTTGGAGATATTGTAGACAAACTTCAGAAGTCTCCCATACTTTCCACCGAACTCTGTACGAACTCCGGGACCAGCCATACTAATCAGCTTGTGATCAACGTCAAGGTCGGGTCTGGGAATGAATAAGCAACAGTCTTCTTTCTCTGGACATCAATGCTAAGGCAACCTCAGAAAACCGGAATCAAGAGTAAGATGCAAGCCCTGAAAAATCTCAAACATGTTAGAATGCAAGAAAAATGATATGCACATGCAAGCATGGGATCAAGGCACCACTGCTGGATGTGCTGTGTTGTTAACCGAATGAGAACCACAACCCAGAAAACCAGAATTCCAGAATACCGAACCACTGAGATAACCAGAAACCCAGATAATCAAGCACTAATGAGAAATCCAGAAAACCGAGTAGGTTGAAGGTTTCGGTTTCCTGCAAACCTGTAAACACCCATCCCATCTCACGTGTGGGTTCTAGAAAGGCGAGGATCCTTAATATCCCGGGCTCTTAGGTCGAGAAGTGATGATACGTTCACCATTTCTAGTTTGGCATCATCATCAATCGAGGAGGCCTCAATTGATTCCCCTAAAAAATATGGTCATCCTATGCGAGTCCCTCAGCATTGTGTCCTCAGATCGAGAATGTGCAATGGGTTTGCCACGGAACGTGGTCTGCCACTGTCACATCTCGGGAGGAGAGACGTAACTGAGGTATCGGAGAAACGGTCACCAGAGTCGACAGCTCTCTAGATCAACACCCTAACATGCACAAGACACACACGTCAGAATGTGTCCCAAGATAGCCTCGTCTGGCTGTGAATTTCGTGAACACACAAACGTACCAAGCGGGCACGTAGGTCCCACTACTTTCCACTCTAGTCCTAAGTGTATGCTCAAGCCTGGGTATTGGGCTTATCTCTCAGAATAACCCAACCTGCCAAACAGAAACCAGCCAGAACAACACAGCAATATCCAGTATGACAGTAATAAAATGAAATGTAATGCAATAAAAGCTGTAAAACAGTAATATACAACATAATAAAGCACAACAAATAAACACCCAATGAAAAACAAACAAGCGCTAGGATCGACTCGCAAAAAGGGATGGACCAGCAATAGGTCAACCTGTCCCCAGCAGAGTCGCCAGCTGTCGCTCCTGAAAGATTCGCATCCAACGGTACAAACGCGAGAGTGGCGCAGAAAACACAGAGTCGCCAGCAATGTGTATTTATCCCGAGAGAGGGAAAGGAAACACTGCATAAACCTGAAGAGAAAGGGGGAAAGACATGGTCATCGCAACCATAGTCCGGGTTCGGGAGTCGGTTATGCGAGGGGAAGGTGTTAGCACCCCACGCATCCATCGTACTCGATGGGATCAACGCTTGTTGTCTAAACGAAGGGTGAGCTGTCCTACTATCTATGGCTGAACAAAAGAAAACGGGGATAGGGGTGACTAAGACGGACTCGGTAGGACATATTCGATGCCCTAGGCCTACGTACTCCCTCAGTGCAAATGGAAAAGTCAGAGTCAACGTAGTTCGAATGGGAACTGTGGGGGAAGGTTGCTCGCCAAGACAATTGTTGTCTTGTGCCTACATATCCTCAATCGGACGAGAGAGAGGAATCAGAGCTAATGTAGTTGATGGGTACGACCACGGATGGGTAAGTGTTTTTTATTAGCGACGTTAGATTCGCGTCCGGCAGTTAGGGTCGATGCCTGTTTGCGACTCAGACGGAAGGTAACGTGCCCTTTTCTGAAAATGGTCTGGAACCAAAAAATCCTGAAGGATAAAAAGATTTGAATTTGTTTTTGTGTTTTTTAGACAGAAGTGTTTTTTAAGTTGGTTCATAACTTGCATTGCACCAAAGTCTAGGGCACAGGGACGAATACTTAACGAATCGTCCCAAGACAGGACGCCCGCTAAGCACTCTAGAAAGATGAGAGGAAGCCCCTCATTTCTCATTCCCCACGCTTAAGGCTCATGCGCAATACACTTTATCTTTATTAAGTGTTTTTAAGAAGTTTTGAGATGAGAAGAGAGAAGACACAAAGGAAACTCTAGAGGGAAACTAAGAGTCCTAATGTTATCATGCATGGATGACCTATGGTTAGTGAGGCTTAGGAAGGACAACTACCTAAAACCTAATGCTAACCCTACTCCAAGCTTAATCAAAAATTAAGTTGAACTAGGTAGCTCTAAAGGAATGAATCCGAGAATTGGTCAAGTATCGAGATCCAGAGGAAAGAAATGAGTGAAAAGAGAAGGTACAACACCTACAACAGCACACTTGCACCAAACAGCAGTAAAATCAAACACAAACACCAATCAGCATTTCACAGTATACAATCCAGCATGAAAACAGGTGTAAAAAGCCACAAACAGCATGTGTATGCGAGGTAACACATATGACAGCATGTACGTACATAAACAGTCATGGAAAGGGCAGGGCAGCATGCATCGCAACTTGATTCGACATGGTAAAATGATCATGCATCAAACATCATACGTATCAAACAATTGATCATGACCACAAACACATTAGAACTGACATGGAATAGACTTGAAAGCATTGTGGAAGAATGCATCACATTATGAAAGAATGCACAATATTAAGCATATGATCAAGTTTAATCAAGTATGCACCTCCTGAAATCAAAACCAATTGAATATGCACATAATTATCCAGCAATCATCATCATCAATTAGCAATTAACAAGCTCAAAGTGTGTACATTACATGATCATCACAACAATTAATCAACAACACAAGCATTAGCGTTCAATGAGAAACAAAAGAACGCGTGTCGAAAAAGTCATGTTCATACAGTGGTGTGTGTTGAAATAGCTAAGGAACAATCCACCGATCATCAATGCATTAATCCATGAAGTTTAAACATGTTATGGAAGTCGAACAAGCAAGAAAATGCACAAAAATACCATTCTGCCTCAGTGGTAACCGGTTACAGCATAACTGATAACCGGTTACACAGTTCAAAAATGCACAAACACGCTGAAAAATACACAGTGTAACCGGTTAGCAGATATGCTGTAACCGGTTACATAGCATCAGAATTCAAAAATAAGTGTTCAGAATCACTTTTCAGCAGCTTATCACTCACGCAATCATATCCAATGATCATGTAATCAACAATGCATGAGAATTCACATCAAATATCAGTAATCAAACATCAATTTCATCAATCAAACAACAAGATCACAAATCAAATCAAGCAAATGGGTCAAATCTCATCACAAACCAAAGATCTACAATGCATAAGTTGAAATTAAGCTAAATCAAGCATAGATCTAAGGAAAACTAACCTACAAGGCTGAGTTTTGCCTTGGTGATTGTTGAGCACGAAAATTGGTGAATCCAAGCAAGAAAACCAAAGATCTATGTGATGAACTTCAAGATCCAAGCAAGAACAACCAAGATCCAAGCTAAAACAACTCAAATAATGAAAAGCTGCTCCAAAAGTGATTCTACACTCCAAAACAGTAGCAAATCCAAGATTCTTTCAAGAATTGATGAATGGATGGTGGTTTAGTTTCAAGATCAACTAATTCCAAGGTGAAATTTGATGAACTTTGATGATGAAACTTTGAGTGAGGGTTTTGGGAAATGAGAGAAAAGTTTGAGAGAATTGGAGAGAGATGTGTAGAAAATTCAGAAAATGGATCCAAGTCATGTGAGGTTTGGAATTAATTGATTTAAATAGAAGCTAGGTTAGGAATTCAAATGTGGTTTGGAGTGAGGTTTAGTGGGTGGAAATTGGGGTGAAAAGTGGATTAGGAAAGGAAATGAGGAATTAGAGTGGAAAATGTTGGAAGGAATTTGAATTTTGGGTGGAAAATGATGAAAATATCAATTCTAGATCCTTCCCCACGTGCACATGCCAAGCACATGATCACAAATGATGCAATCTGAAATTTTCAAATTTTGGCTAGAGTAACCGGTTACAGCATATCTGCTAACCGGTTACTCAGTTCAAAAAACTGAAAAAATGCACAGAAAAACCAAAGGGTAACCGGTTATCAGATACGCTGTAACCAGTTACACAGTGCAAATTTTGAATTTTGGCGCCTTTTGGAGGGAAACTTGGAAAAGTGACTTCTGACAGTTGTTCTGAACTTGTTAAACCTCTGAAACTCAAAATTTGATATTTCCACCGAGTAACACCTGAGATGAAACACAAATTCTTGCTGATATCTCGAAATATCCTGCTGGATTAATAATGCCTGATATCGGATGGCTTGGATAAAAAATGACTGCTAAAGCTTCTGTTTATCAAAATGACTGACGAGCAAAATAAATGCTCAAAAAGACTTTGAAAATTATCTGCTTGGCTCTGGACATTGTTGGAAATGATATTGGTACTAATGACGCCATGAGCTGCTGGAAGATACCTCGATCCCATGCTCAAAAGAACTATGCAAATGCAGAAATGACGTTGCAAATGAAATGAAGCATAAGCCAAAAAGAGTTAGAAACAAGGGGCAAATTTTGGGGTGTTACAGGCACGTGATTTCAAGTAATGGTATTTCTCTGGATCCATCTAAAGTAGAAGCAGTTCTACAATGGGAGGCTCCGAGATCCGTTACTGAAATTCGAAGCTTTTTGGGTTTGGCCGGTTATTATCGAAGGTTTATTGAAGGTTTTTCTAAGCTAGCACTTCCTTTGACCCAGTTGACTTGTAAAGGGCAAGCGTTCATTTGGGATATTCGGTGCGAGGAAAGTTTTAATAGCTGAAGAGAAGATTGAAGATAGCTCCAATTTTGATTTTACTGGATCCTAATGAACCGTTTGTAGTGTATTATGATGCGTCTTTGATTGGTCTAGGTGGTGTTCTGATGCAAGAAGGTAAGGTCGTGGCTTATGCTTCAAGGTAGTTGAGAGTGCATGAGAAAAATGATCCTACTCGTGATCTTGAATTAGCGGCTGTGGTGTTTGTTTTGAATATTTGGAGGCATTATCTCTATGGTTCAAGATTCGAAGTCTTTAGTGATCACAAAAGTTTGAAATATTTGTTTGATCAGAAAGAGTTAAATATGAGGCAGCGGAGATGGTTGGAATTTTTGAAGGACTACGACTTTGGCTTGAATTACCATCCTGGTAAAGCGAATGTGGTAGCCGATGCGTTGAGTCGGGAATCGTCACATATGTCCGCTTTAATGGTTAAGGAGTGGGAACTTTTGGAATCGTTTAGAGATTTGAGTTTGGTATGTGAGGTGACGTCGGGTAGCGTGAGGCTTGGAATGTTAAAGGTTACTAATGATTTTCTGATGACGATTAGTGAGAAACAGAAGCTGGATGTGAAATTTGTGGATTTGATGACGGTTGGAGAGAAAAGTGAAAATGAGGACTTTAAAGTGGATATTAATGGTGTTTTGAGATTTCGAGGTAGAATTTGTATTTCGGATGATGCGGAGTTGAAAAGGATGATTTTGGAGGAAGGACACCGGAGTAATTTGAGTATACATCCGGGAGCGAATAAAATGTACCAAGATTTGAAGAAGATTTTCTGGTGGTCTGGATTGAAAAGAGATGTGGCTCAGTTTGTTTATGCATGTTTGACTTGTCAGAAATCAAAGGTAGAACATCTGAGGCCTAGTGGTTTGTTGCAACCGTTGGATATTCCTGATTGGAAGTGGGACAGCATTTCTATGGATTTTGTGACAGGGTTGCCGAATACAAATCGAGGGCATAATTCTATTTGGGTGGTTATGGATAGGCTGACTAAATCGGCGCATTTCATTCCGATTGACATCAGTTTTACTTTGGAAAGGTTGGCTGAGATTTACATCAGTGTGATTGTAAAGTTACATGGGGTTCCGTTGAGTATTGTTTCGGATCAAGATCCAAGGTTTACCTCGAGATTTTGGGAAAGTTTATAGAAGGCGTTGGGTTCTAAATTGAGATTGAGTTTGGCTTATCATCCGCAGACGGATGGACAGACAGAGAGGACGATTCAGTCGTTGGAAGATTTATTGAGGGCTTGTGTTCTTGAACAAGGTGGTGTGTGGGATAGTTATCTTGCATTGATTGAATTCACGTATAATAACAGTTTCCATTCTAGTATTGGAATGGCAACTTTTGAGGCACTGTATGGACGAAGATGTCGAACACCGTTGTGTTGGCACGAATCTGGTGAGAGTTCGGTGGTTGGACCAGAGTTGGTGCAACAGACTACGGAAAAAGTGAAGCTTATTCGTGAGAAAATGAAGACTTCTCAGAGTAGGCAAAAGAGTTATCATGATCGGAGAAGAAAAGATCTTGAGTTCCAAGAGGGCGATCATGTATTCTTGAGAGTTACGCCGGTAACGGGTGTGGGTCGTGCATTGAAATCGAAGAAACTTACTTCTCGGTTTATTGGTCCTTACCAGATATCCGCGAGAGTGGGTGTTGTGGCTTATAGGGTGGCGTTGCCGCCGAGTCTGTCGAATTTGCAAGATGTGTTCCATGTTTCACAGCTTCGCAAGTATGTTCCAGATTCGTCGAATATGATTCCGATGGATGAGGTTGAGGTAAGGGAGAACCTTACGGTTGAGGGATTACCCGTTAGGATTTTGGATCGCGAGGTGAAGCGGTTGAGAGGCAAGGATATTGCACTTGTAAAAGTGGTGTGGGGAGGCGCTGCTGAGGGCAATTTGACTTGGGAGTTGGAGAGTCGGATGCGGGAGTCGTATCCAAAATTTTTTGTCTCAGGTATATTTTCGAGGACGAAAATTTCTAAGTGGGGGAGAGTTGTAACGCCCCAGTTTTGTCAGTTTTTATTTAATCGAGTCGTTTTGATTATTTTATTATTATATTAATTTATTTTCGACTTTTAATTGGAAATATGTTATTTTTCAATGTTGTGATATTTTATCGCGTTTTGGGAACGTTTGCGAGATATTTGAGTGTAGGGGTATTTTGGGCATTTCACTTTATTTTTTTCTTAAGTTAAGAAAATAGAAAATAGAAAGAGAGAAAAATAGAGAGAAAGGAAAAGAGAAGAAGGAAAAGGAGAAGAAAAAATAAAGGAAGGAGAAAGAGAGAAAAACTTGGGAAAAATCTAGAAATCGAAACAACTGACTTTCCAAACACGATTAAATCGGGTAAGGGTGCGAAACTTGATTATTATATACTTGTGTATGATTATGTATGTATATTTTTGGTTGTTGTTGGATTGAAATGGAAATATAGAGTAAAACCCATAAATGTTAAAAGTGGTAGAAATTGATCCAAATGTGTCTGAAATCATGTTTTAGTGTTCCTTATTGTTGATACATGATAAATACATGTTGTTAGGCATTGTATTGGTAATTTTTCTGGTGTATAGGTGAAATTGGGTTGAATTTGGTTTGAAAACGTAGAACAAAATTCTGTAGAAAATTCTGATTTTTCCACTGCCCATACGCGTATCACTCAAGGCAATACGCGTATTGGTCAAGGCAATACGCGTATGGCATTGAAGGATTGTAGGCAATACGCGTATGGAGCTTCATTTTCTCGTCCATCTGCCCATTTGCGTAATGGTACGCGTAAGATTTTAGGGCAATACGCGTATGAAAGAGGACACTACGCGTATTGGATTTTTAACGGAAATTTTGGGAAAAATGGGTCTCTGCCCATACGCGTACGACCTTGGGCAATACGCGTATGGAATGGGCGATGGAGCAGGGCAATACGCGTATGGCTCAGGGCAATACGCGTATGGCTAGGGGAATTGCAAAATGTGGGTTTTTCGCGATGTCTTTTCTTGTTTAGTCCGTAACTTGTGTTTCGATTATCCATTTTTAACATTCTTGGTATCGTTGAGTAACTATTGAACTGTACTTTCTTATGATAATAATTTTGAGATTGTTAGCCGATTTAATTATGTCGGGAATTTGGAATAGTGTTGTTTTGTCGACTTTTGTCGTTATAACTGTGTGTAATTGGTGTG
Organism: Lathyrus tuberosus; assembly: GCA_022829125.1. NCBI lineage: Eukaryota > Viridiplantae > Streptophyta > Magnoliopsida > Fabales > Fabaceae > Lathyrus > Lathyrus tuberosus. Next base: position 8,120,566 of record JALAZF010000277.1, read on the forward strand.
TATCATGCAATGTGCTGTTGATATGGATATGGTATGATTTATGTGCTGTTGTATGGTATTAATGCATTGTTTTGGGCTTGAATTGCAAAGCATGATTAATGTTGAGTGAGATGATTGCATGTATGTGTGCATTTGAATGTCGTGAGTCATTGTATGCCAAGCATCATGATATGCATTCTTGTGATGTCGTGTGCCTGTGTGGGGTGTGAGCGACGGTTTGGTTCCAGAGGGAATCCGCAATAACGTCGTGTGCTCGTGTGGGGTGTGAGTGATGATTATAGACGATCGTGAGTCTTATACAAAGAGGACCGAAAGCGATCGAATTGTGAGCCTTATACAAAGAGGACCGAAAGCAATCCATAAAAGTCGTGAGCCTTAAAAAAATAAGAGGACCGAAAGCGACGGGGAACATCGTATGCCCGACGAGGAGTTACATTAAGTAACGGGCGATGGTTTTAATAGTTCCTGAGTGAACTAGTGTTGAGATGATGGATGGATGGTACCGCATATGCATTGCATAGAGTCGTTGTGTCGGTCTCTGTGCATTTGCATAAATCATGAATATGGTTGACTATGTGTGAGAATTGTGAATGAATTGATACATGTTGGTGATAATTGTATTGTATTGTGTTGTATTTGAATTCTGTTGTACGTTGTGGTGAGAATATTTTACGTGTGTAATGTTGTGTTTCTCACCCTTCTGCTGTTTTATAATGCTCTATGAGGCATTGCAGATTAGATTGCTGGAGGTCTTTTTGTGAAGCTCAGGGCTTCATTCTTTTGTCGGTCGGCTCTGATATGTTACACCGGGTAGTCGGGGTGATCGAGTGTGATTATTTGTATTATGTATACACATGTTTTGGATTGTACTTGTGTGACTTTGTATATGGCAGACAAACTTTTCATGATATATATATATATATATATATATATATATATATACGAGATTCAGTACAGATTTTCCGCTTTTATTCTGTATCTGTATTGTGGGTAGTAGGAACTAGGTTCCTCTATTAAATTGCTACCTGATTGTTGCATATCTTTATGGGCAGGTTTATGTGTATTTTGTTTCAAATTGATGTGACCCCTCGGTCTATGCTGTGAATATTTTAAATATACTCTGATGAAATTTTGAATTTTCATTTATCGCTTTAATAGCTTGGGGGTATAGATTGGGGGTGTTACAGATTCTATCACCTCCAGTGGAAGGAAGACCACTGATCATTTACCTCACACTCCTGGAAGACTCCATGGGTTGTGTACTTGGCCAACAAGACGTAACGAAAAGGAAAGAGTCTGCCATCTACTATTTGAGCAAGAAATTCACCGACTGCGATACTCAGTACACTATGCTTGAGAAAACTTGTTGTGCTTTGGCTTGGGCAGCGAAACGTCTTCGCCAGTACATGATTCGTCACACTACTTGGTTAATCTCAGAAATGGATCCAATCAAGTATGTCTTTGAAAAGCCTGCTCTCACGGGAAGGATTGCCCGTTGGCAGATGTTGTTATCAGAATATGACATCGAGTACCACGCTCAGAAAGTCGTTAAAGGAAGTGTTTTAGCCGATCATTTGGCTCATCAACCGATTGACGATCAAGAATCAGTCGGGTTTGACTTCCCAGATGAAGATGTCATGTATCTAAAAATGAAAGATTGCGATGAACCACTACCTAGTGAAGGGCCAGAACCAGGTTCCCAATGGGGACTAATCTTTGACGGAGCTGTCAATCATTATGGAAACAGAATTGGGGCAATCATCATAACACCTCAGGGTAACCACATTCCTTTCACCGCCCGACTTACGTTCAAGTGCACAAACAATGAGGCCTAATACGAAGCTTGTATCATGGGTCTCGAGGAAGCAATTGATTTGAGGATCAAGAACTTGGATGTATATGGCGACTCAGCCTTGGTTATCAATCAGATCAAAGGAGATTGGAACACATACCAATCCGGATTGATTCCTTACAAATATTATGCGAGAAGGTTGTTACCATTTTTCAACAGAATCGAGTTTCATCATATCCCTCGTGAAGAGAATCACATGGCTGATACATTAGCCACCCTCTCTTCCATGATTAATGTAGGTCAATGGAACGACCTACCTAAGATCGACATAATGCGCCTTGAACGACTCGCTTACATCTTCACGATTGAAGCAGTCATAGACGACAAACCTTGGAATCACGATATCAAATGTATCAGCAAAGGATGAAGAAGGCGTTTGACAAAAAGGTTCGACCTCACGTCTTCAGGAAAGGAGACCTTGTGCTCAAAAAGATACAATCCTTTCTCACTGACTCTCGGGGGAAATGGACTCCGAATTACGACGGCCCCTATGTGGTCAAGAAAGCTTTCTCAGGCAGTGCCCTGAGACTTGCAACCATGGATGGAGAAGAATTTTCCTACCCTACGAATGTTGACGTAGTCAAGAAATACTTTGCCTAAATAAAAAAAAAAGAAGAGACAAAACGTCTCGGTGGATTGAAAAACCGAAAGGGCGGTCCAGCCAAAAATTAGAGACATAATCAAAAATCATCCTGATGGATTGGAAATCTCAAAGTACAATCCATGCAAAGATTAGGGATAATGGCAAGTAACTACGTTCAACAGGGGCAAATTCCTCAGCAACAGTCATGCCATCCATCAGAAAATATCGATCAAGGTCATCTTCGACAGAATCTCAGGATGTCCCAAATTCAAAGTTGGTAGAAGGATAGTGGTCGTTATGTTTCAATGTAGCCCTTTTCCCTTAAATTACCATTTTCTAACTTTGTAAATACTCTATGGAATCACGCGTTTGGCTGATTTCCATCCTATCAATAAAATTTGAGCCCTTGTGCTTTTGTTTGCAATTCTTATTTGTTTTAGCTTTACAGAACGGCATTTTAACATGATCAACGATTCTTGAAATAAAAGAAAAATGAATTTACTTGATAAAATTTTCCTGCTTTTAAAATAAAGATGGAAATTTCTTTCGACTGTTGAACATCAAAAGAACATCGAATGCTTCTCTAGAAGTAAGCGAACTTCAAAGTGCAGAATCAAAGTACTCCTTCTAAACCAGTGCGCCTGAATGAAGGATCAGTTATATCAGACACCATGTTTCATCTGACACCCCCTCGACAGAGTTCTTACCTCCTAAGCCCGACCAACGATTGTTCCTCGCAGGGACTATTTCTTCTAAGCAAGGCAAAATTACTATCTTGAATCAGCAGTACTTATTCGTCCCTCGCAGTGGCCGAGTCTCCAGTTGTGTTCATCTATTAGTCTATATGTCATGTCAGTTTTGTCAGTATAAACATACATACATCATGCATGGTTGATTTACATTCGCATTCATATTGCATCACTATCACTTTAGTCGGTCTTATCCCCTAGTGATAAAAGTCCTCTCAATCTAGTTGTCAGTTCTTTCCTCGTTAGAAAATGTTGCGTCTGCACTATCTCTCTCCTCCAGTTTATTTCTGGATTGGAGTTGGCCCTTGACCATTTTGATAACTTGAACCTCTGAAGAATAAGAAAACGTTTGACAAATGTCACTCTTCGCCATTGAAGATGATATCTTTGCTTTCCCGGATTAAGGAAAATCCCCAGAGAAAGCCTCACAACTAAAGACTTTCAACAACACATGGATGTTGCTCTCCGGAGAGTCGATGTTAATGAAGTCATCAACACCTTAAAATTGGATCACATCATATGGCATTTCTCCGAGAAGATCTCCTAGAAAAGTATGATGTAATATCTCTAAGCGAAAGCAGTCTCTCAAGAGACTCGTTTTCCCCGATAGAGTCGACAAATGGAATCTCCAACAGAGAAGTTGTACCCCTCTACAATTCAGACAGATGGGTTCCCCAGCAAGTCTGACATCAAAAGTTTTTCCCATCAAATGGCATCTCCCCAGGAAAATTCGGTGAGAAGTTTGAGGAAATCCGCTACGCATAGCGTCCCTTGTCAAGAAAGTTTATTGACAAAAAAACTGAGACCATATCCTTGGTAGGAAACCAGGATCGAGGGGAAGTTCATTTCAGAAACTTAGACCAGTTCCTTGGTAGGAAACCAGGATCGAGGGGAAGTTTATTTCAGAAACTGAGACCAGTTCCTTGGTAGGAAACCAGGATCGAGGGGAAGTTTATTTCAGAAACTGAGACCAGTTCCTTGGTAGGAAACCAGGATCGAGGGGAAGTTTATTTCAGAAACTTAGACCAGTTCCTTAGCTGAAGACCAGGATCGAGGGGAAGTTTACCTTTTCTAAGCATCATTGCTTAGCAAAAGAAGAAGGATGCGTGAACTGCCATTCTTAATCACCATCAAAATTTGGGGTATTCCAATATTTAATCCTCTTGCACCCCGAATGCCCGAATACCTTCGCCATTCACGCCTTCGGGTCTAAGAAGATTAAATAGGGGCATCTTTCATACCCCAAATTTTTACCACTAATATTTCCCATGATTGTGCAAATCATCATCACAATATGGATGGACCATCATGCATCATTAATCTCCCCAAAGATGGGTGAGCCTTCACTACAATCAGAATTAGGGTTTCAAGCCCTGTCTGAGCTTTAGACAAAGGATTAATCAAGGAATGACACGATCTTCAACTTGTCTAAATCTCTCAAACATCCCCAATGGATCAAGAGGACTCCCACCTCAAGGATTAAGCACAAGGCTGCAACAGTCGAAGTGGATCAAGCCTCAAGATCGCTAGTGTCACCATATTAGGGTTTTGGTCGACCAGGGCCTCCAGATGGGAATTTTCCTCTGGGCATGAGCCAATGCTTCAAAGCATAACCTAATATACCCCATGGAAACTCATGGACCCAATCATCAAGTCAATTTAGCCTCAAGGGATGCATTCACCAAAAATCAGGAATTAGGGTTTCTTGACCTAATTCACCCCTAAGTTGACTTTTGGGACAAAACATGAGCCAAGACCTCAAAGAAGGATTTGAGGGTCTCTAATACACCACCTTGATCCATTTGCAACAATGGATTGGTCTAAGAAGCTTGAGCAACAAGTTTCAATTGCATCAGAAGCACAATTAGGGTTTTGAGGAAAAAGTCAACAGTGCCTTTGACTTTTGACCAATACATGCTCCCAAACCTTGGGACATGATTTAATACACCCTATAACACCTATGAAATCAATCCATCAAGTTTGATTTAGGTCAAGGACTTGATTTCATAGAGGATTGCACAGTTTCGAATTGATCTGACAAAAAGTCAACTGTGCACAAAAGTCAACTTTGACTTTTTGAGATTTTTCACAATTATGGTTCCTTAACCCTAAAATGATTTTAATGTGTGATTGGAATCATCATTCATCAAGAAAAATCAAGAAAAGTAGGATAACTTGTAAAAGGGGTAATCATAAAAACTTAGAAATGTTTCTAAGTTATGGAACAAAGTGGCTAGGGTACCAACTTTGGAGGATCATAACTCCTAAACCACAAGGACATTTTTACCCATCCAAAGCTGGATTTGTAGCTCTCATGGCACTCTACAAAAGCTTCAAACACAACTCATTCCAATTCCTCGTGGATTTTAAGTTATGGAATTATCAAAATCACAAAAAGTGAAAATGTCACTTTTTTCCAACACTTAGGGAAGTTTTCACTAAGTCAGAATCAGTCTTACTTTTTTCAAAATGTAGGGGCATTTTTCACTTGGATCCAAAAAGTATCAAAACTAACTATGATTAAACAGTTATTGTATCATATGAGGGCTTTCCAAAATGGCCAAGAACTCCATCAAATTCCACTTGAGCCATGAGATAAGACAATGGCAATATGCCTTGCTGAAAACTGTCAAAGCAAGGCAGATTTGTGCATTTTGCTCGATTTTCCAAATATGTGCAAATGAAAAACACACTTATCCATCTGAACACCTCAGGGCGAGACCAAGGAGGGACAAACACTGATCCATAAGCCTCCCAAGTCTTTGGAACCAAAAGTAGCATGCCAAACCTAGAAATCCCTAAAGAGGGGACACGACTCCAATTCTGTTTTGGAGCATTTAATGGATGCACCAAGGTGCATGGACTGAGCCATTTCCAACTGAATTCAGTCAAGACATATCCAAGACCAAGGGAACTAGCAGCCTGTGCCCTAACCTTTAGTCAACGGCTAGAGGAGACTTGGATTCTCATTGATCAACATTGGCCAAACCTCTGCAGCAGTTGCCACTCACTATTGCTCCCAAAATAAACTTGCTCTACTAAAAATAGAGATCATTTGTGATCAGTTTAAGTACACCAAAGCCATCAAACATATGTTTTCCTTAAAATCTCTTTCTCTAGGCAAAAATACCTTCTTTAGCAAGGTAACTCTGAGTTTTTGAGTTTGAGGGCAATTCCAATCAAACCAATCACACACACACCTCATAAACATCATATAGAGGTGATACAAACACTCACAAGTGACCTGTAACACCAAAATCACAAAGTCACCTCTCAAAACCTCAAAATTGGACTTTTGTGCATTTTTCAAGCCATGTCTTGATTTAGTCACTTTCCAAACCAGATAAAACCTCAAACACACACCAAATATCATCCTTGAACTATCCCAAATGGTTCCCCCCCATCTGGAACACCATTTTAGAGAGTTGTCATTTTGGCCTCTTTTGCCCCTTTTGCAAGAAAGAGCTCAAACTTGTTCCTGAGGTTTCCAGCTGATTCCAACCATCCAAAAAGCTTCTAAGAGACCATTTGAGGGTGTCTAAAGCATCAAATCATTTCTGGAACAAAGCATTTGGCAGATTGCACAAAAGCTCCAAAAAGAGGTAAGCATCTACACTTGAACTCTTTGAAACATGCATTGTTTTGAGGTCCACTGATCATGCACATCTTGTACATGTTATATGTGTTGTGTTTGAACCAATTCATCATGTAATTCACGTCTGTACCAAGAGATAGCACAGAAAATGCAAATCATGGCCTATTTCAAAACCCCAGACCCTCTTTTTGCTATTTTTTCCATTTTTTTTTACTATTTTTCATATTATTTTTTAATAGTTTGGAAAATTAATAACTCCCTCAATTTTAATTATTTTTTATTAGTTCTTTTTGCAAAAAATCCCAAAAATGTTGAAATATTTTATTCCACAAAAAAATCAAGTTTATATTATTTATTTAATATAATTATTATTTTTGTGAATAAATTCCTTTTTAATTGTTTTTAAACATTTTAAAAGTGAATATTTACCTTGAAAATCAAAACCAAATGAGTTTTAATTCATCTTGTGATTAAAACCTCATTTTTCAAACCTTAAACAAAAATCACAAGTGGTTTATTCAAACTCATTTGGTATATTTATCATTTTATTGATTTTCTTTAAATTTTTAGTTTTAAAGGAAAATAAAATTAGGGTTTCTTTGATTTCAAACCACATCAATCATTTTCAAAACTTTTTGGGCCTCTTGGTAGAGTGTAAGACCCAATCCTTTGTAAATACAAACTTTTTTGGGCCTCAATGTATTGTATAAGTCCCGATCCCATCAAAAAGTTCGGCGTGATCGTCGCCTTTTTAACAAAAACCCTTGGGCCTCTCCTTGAGCTATAAGCCCCACCACTTGTACAAAAATAAACCTTTGGGCCTCTAATAGAGTGTAAGACCCATCCCTTATAGATAAAACCTTTTTGGGCCTCAATGTATTGTATAAGACCCAATACGTTAAAGAAATCTCGGCGCGATCGCCATTTTTCAAACAAAACCCTTTGGGCCTACCCTCGTGTTATAAGCCCCATTCCTTTTCTTTAAACCCTTTGGGCCTCTTGAGAGAGTGTAAGACCCATTCCTTTGTCCAAAAAACATTTTTGGGCCTCAGTCACTTGTACAAGTCCATGTACAATTTCAAAACAACAGTGCAATCACTGATAAAACCTTGGGCCTCTTCTTGAGCTGTAAGCCCCAACAATCTTTTCAAAGCACGTTCTCCTTTGATTTAGAATATAATATTGTTATCAGAGCTTTCTTTGTTGAACAACTAACAAAACAGCATGGAAGCTCTACAACCGAGTAAGTGTTTACCCACTTTCTTTATCCGCTTTCATATAAATATATAACTATATTGTGGGGCTGCTCACTGTAAGTCTTCATTCACAAACTTTTATATACTCGTCAAATATCCACTGTGTAATACTAGTATAGTTATTTAGAGTTTTCCCCGGCAACTACGTCTAGCACTAGGTAAAGCCCTATTGGTCACTCTTAAATACAAACAAAACTAGATCCCCATAGGATTACCAGACACGGTCTTCCCTCTTCTTGGGGTTAAACAATATGGAGACGTGAAAGGCAGCATTCTCGTTGAACCCTTTCTCAGACTGTCACTCTTAGAAATCGTTAAAGAGACTTTACTCCCCAGAGATGATCTTTTCTCCGTGAATGGCATCTCTTGAGTTTCTTCCAAATTCTCGGACTTTCCTGGCTTGATCTATTCTCGGTGAATGGCATGTCTTGAACTTCTCGGGGTTTGGGAACCCTCGGGCTTCTTAAAAGCATCCCCGCCTCCTCTTGGGCGTTGTACAAGGATCCTTCGGCTTCTTAAAAGCTCTCGTGCCTTCTCTTGGGCTTAGTACAAGGACCCAGAGACCTCTACAGGTATAGGAACAGAACCTAGTCATCAATTTGCTAGAGCTGTCTTTCTGAGTCAAGTGTCAGACCAGTTAATGGTTTGACCTTCATCCCTTAACATACCAGCTTTCTCTTGGGCATCATACAAAGATCATTTACTACCTAAGAATCAATTTCTCAAACCAGCAGTAGACTTGGACAGTCTCAATACTCTTTGGATTTCCCATTTCCTAAAGAATAGGAAATAACCCTGATCCTCTGATCAGTACCAAGGCACAACCATACCTTTAACCTTTTAGCCCTTCATAAGAACTGATTTTCTATTTATCTAACATACTGGACCTGTCATTAAACTGAAACAGTCACCAGCATCAATAGCCTCCTCTTGGGCTTCGTACAATGATTCTCCCCAGCGGAGCTAACCTTTTCACACTCTCTTGTTGAGTATAAAAGACTCTCTTGTTGAGTCAAACCTGTTTAGCCTCAATCTCGGGCTTCGTACGAGATACTAAAACACTCTCTTGTTGAGTATAAAAGACTCTCTTGTTGAGTCAAAACCTTTTAGCCTCCGTCTTGGGCTTCGTACAAGACACCTAAAAGCACTATCTTGTTGAGTAAACCCTTTTAGCCTCTTTCTCGGGCTTCGTACGAGACACATAAAAACACCCTCTTGTTGGGTCAATAGCCTCCTCTTAGGCTTTGTATAAGAAAACTCTGGTTGAGTGAATCAACCTTTTAGCATCAAAATATGTGCCTTGTGTAATACCCCAAATTTTGACCACTTAGATTTCCCATCATTGTGAAAATCATCATCACAATATGGATGTACCTTTATGCTTCATCAGTCTCCCCAAAGATGCGTGAGCATCCAATACAATCAAAATTAGGGTTTCAAGCCCTCTCTGAGTGCTTAGACAAAGGATCAATCAAGAAATGACATGATCTTCAACTTGTCTAATCTCTCAAACATCCACAATGGATCAAAAAGGACTCCCACTTCAAGGATTAAGCACAAAGCTGCTCCCTTCTAGGTGGATCAAGTCTCAAGATCGACAGTGTCACCAAATTAGGGTTTTGGTCGACCAGGGCCTCCAGATGGAAATTTTCATCTGGGCACAAGGCAATGATCCAAAACATGACCTAATATACTTCATGGAACCTCATGAACCCATGCATCAAATCAATTTTGCCTCAGGGGAAGCATTCATCAAAAATCAGGAATTAGGGTTTCTTGACCTAATTCACCCCTAAGTTGACTTTTGGGATAAACCATGAGCCAAGACCTCAAGAGATGATTTGAGGTTCTCTAATACACCATATTGATCCATTTGGAACAATGGATTGATCCAAGAAGCTTGAGCAACAAGTTTCATTTTCATCTGCACCACAATTAGGGTTTTAAGGGAAAAGTCAACTGTAACTTTGACTTTTGACCTGGACATGTTCCCAAACCCTAATACATGATTGAATATACCCTATGACACCCGTGGAACATGTCCATCAAGTTTGATTTAGGTCAAGGACATGATTTCCTGAAGAATTGCACAGTTTGGAATTCATCTGATAAAAAGTCAACTGTGCACAAAAGTCAACTTTGACTTTTTGATATTTTTCACCAAAATGGATTTTTAACCCTAAAATGATGTTAATGTATGATTTGAATCATCATTCATCAAGAAAAATCAAGAAAAGTGAGATAACTTGTAAAAGGGGTAACCATAAAACTTAGAAAATTTTCTAAGTTAAAAATAAAGTGGCAAAGGTACCAACTTTGGAGGACCATAACTCCTAAACCACAAGGCCATTTTTTCTCATCCAAAGATGGATTTGTAGCCCTCATTATCACCTACAAAAACTTCAACTACAAGTCATTCCAATTCATTAAGGATTTTGAGTTATGGAGTGATCAAAGTGGCTGAAAAGTGAAAATGTCACTTTTTCCAACACTTAGTGAAATTTTCACTAAGTCAGAATTTGCCTTCACTTTTTGCCAAATGTAGGGGGATTTTTCACTTGGAATCAAAAGAGATCAAAACCAAACTTGTTCAAACAGTTGTTGTATCATGTTAGAGCTTTCCAAAATGGCCAAGAACATTGCCAAATTCAACCTACATCATGAGATACAACATTGGCAAGTTGCCTTGCTGAAATCTGTCAAAGCAAGGCAGAATTTGCATTTTGGCTCGATTTGCCAAAATCAGCCAATTGCAATTGCTCCAATCCACTTGGAAACCTCAGAGGATTGAATCCAAAGGGGACAATCACTGAGCCAAGCCTCCAAGGTCCAAGGAACAAGGAATAACATGTTGAACCTAGAGTTGCCAAAATAGGGACAAGACTTCAAATTTGGAATGAGGCATTCAATGGAACCATCAAGGTGGCATGGACTGAGCCATTCTCATCTGAAATCAGTCAAGACTTATCCAATACCAAGGGGACCAAAGCTCTGTGCCCTAACCTCTAGTCAATGGCTAGAGGAGACTTTCATTTCCATTGGCCAACATTGAGGAAACCTACTTACCAGCTGCCATGTACTATTCCTTGCAAAACAAAGTTGCTCTACTATATATAGAGCTCAATTATGGTCAGTTTGAGTACACCAAAGCCATCTAATAGATGCTTTCCTCAAAATCTCTTTCTCTTGGCAAAAATGCCTTTCTTAGCAAGGTAGCTATCGGGTTTTGAGTTTGAGAGCAATTCTGCACAAACCAATCACTCACACACCTCACATACATCACATATGAGCTGATCAAACACTCACATAACTTCTGAAACATCAATTTCACAAAATCACTTGCCATCCACACAAGTTTGAAGTGAAGTTGCAGCTGAGATGCCATAAACTGATCCAGTCCATTTCAATTCAATCCAAGTGTTCAAACACACTCCATATGGTGTAGGGAAGTTGTCCAGATCATCACAACTTGTCTGTAACACCTCCAACTCAAAATCACATCTGCTCTTGCTGTCACGACTTGAAGGTAAGCCTAAACTTGGGCATCTCTTAATCTATGCATATTTCCTCGCACAATAATTTGGCCATATGTTCATAATCATACATGGAATGTTTTCCCTCAATTAATTGCATTGTTTGAATCGTGTATCAAAAATCCTAGCCTTCATGCAGAAATTAGGGTTCTTGAGGTTTCTTCGTGATTTCTTGTTGTATGTTTAATTTAAATGAAATTAAAGTACATAGACATGATCGTGAGGTTGAGACGAGCATAATGATATGTGGATTGCATGATATGATTACGTATTCATGGAGATTGGATAGAAAACGCAAATCTGAGAAACCAAGAACACGCGCGTGTTCTTCAGCTGTTCTTGGCGCCATTTTTGAATAATTTGAATATTTGAATTTTGTGATTTTGTTTAATTGATTCAAAAATTAATTTCTCTCTGAGTTTTAATGATTTTGAGTTGATTCTTTTTTTAATAATTCACAAAAATGTTAAAATATTTTATTTTATCAAAAAATCCCAAAAATATTATTTATTTCATATAATTGATATTTTTGTAAAGAATTAATATTTTGATTGTTTTTGGCATTTTAAATATTTTTTCTACATTGATTTTGGAACTTTTAATGCTTTCTAATTATTTTGTAGGTCAATACTTAATTTTTGAAGCATTAATCCAAGATCACAATTTGTTTTCCATGTGTTAAACAATTTTTGATCATTTTAATTGAATTTTTATTCAATTAAATACATTTTTGAAAACAAATTAGGGTTTTGGATTAATTAAACCCTCATAAATCATTTTCAAAACACTTTGGGCCTCTATTAGAGTGTAAGACCCAATCCTTTTTTGACCAAATCATCCTTGGGCCTCACTTATTGTATAAGTCCCGATACCGTAAAAAAAAAACAAACGGCGCGATCGTCGCCTTTTCAAAAAACATCTGGGCCTCTCCTTGAGCTATAAGACCCATTCAAAACACTTTGGGCCTCTATTAGAGTGTAAGACCCAATCCCCCTTTTAACCAAAACATTTTGGGCCTCACTTATTGTATAAGTCCCTCTGCGTTAAAAGAAAACCTCGGCGCGATCGCCATTTTTAAACGAAAAATCATTTGGGCCTACCCTCGTGTTATAAGCCCCTCTCTTTTCTTTAAACCTTTTTTGGGCCTCTTGAGAGAGTGTAAGACCCATCCCTTTGTACAGAAAACCATTTTGGGCCTCAGTCACTTGTATAAGTCCCTCTGTACAAATTCAACAGTGCGCTCACTGATAAAACCCTGGGCCTCTCCTTGAGCTGTAAGCCCCAAATCTTTCTTTTTCAAAGCACTTTCTCCTTTGATTTTGAATATATTGTTGTTTTTATCTTTCTTTGTTGAACAACTAACCAAACAGCATGGAAGCACTACAACCGAGTAAGTGGTTATCGCTTTCATTTACTGCTTTCATATTATAAACTGTATTGTGGGGCTGCTCACTGTAAGTCTCCTTTCATAAACTCATATCTACTGTGTAATAATAGTATAGATATTTCGAGTTTCCCCGGCCACTACGTCTAGAACTAAGTGACGTCGTTTCATTTATTCATAGAAATAGACGCCTAGATCCCCAATAGGAGCACCAGATACAGTCTTCTCTTCGGCTGTCCTCCTTAGGAATCGTCAAGAAATTCTATCCCCCAGAGATGAATTATTCTCGGTGAAACTTCTCTTGAATTTCTTCAAACCGCCGAACGGTTCGGACTCTCTCTAAAAGTTAAAGTCACTGGATAGTAAACCTCGCACGTTTACTAGTGGTTTTAACTCTAAAAGAGTTTTCCTGAACTTTTCTTTGGTTTGGGACCCACGAGCTTCTTAAAAGCATCGGCCTCCTCTTAGGCATCATACAAGGACCCACAGGCTTCCTAAAAGCAACCCGCCCTACTCTTGGGCATTATTCAAGGACCCTACGGCTTCTTAGAAGTATTCACAGCCTCCTCTTAGGCTTCGTATAATGATCTCTTCCTCCGGGAATGATGGCCTACTCTTGGGCATCGTACAAGGACCCGTCGGCTTCTTAAAAGATTCAAGCCTCCTCTTGGGCTTCGTACAAATTGTCCCGACGACCTCCTAGAGGTATAGGAACAGAACCTAGTCATCCTCATAGAACAGTCCTTTCATAGAGTCTACTACTGTTTCTCAAAGCATTGTACCAAAGATAAAACTCTAGACTTGGACAGTCTAACTTTCTTGAGTCTCAAAGACATTCTCAAGCACCCCTTCGTTAAATAGGAAGGAAACCCGCAGACTCGGACAGTCTCAATACCCTTTGGATTTCCCATTTCCTCAAAGAAAAGGAAATATCCCTGATCCTCAAATTAAATCCCTGTGTACAGTGTTACTCATATAAGAACTGATTTTCTCTTTTAAATCAGTATATTGGATCTGTCACTCAACTGAAACAGTTACAATAGCCTCTATCTCGAGCTTCGTACGAGATACCAAAATTCTCCCCAGTGGAGTCAAAACAACCTTTTAGCCTCTCTCTCAGGCTTTGTATGAGACACAAAAGATTCCCTCGTTGAGTCAATCACCCCTTTTTTTGCCTCCATCTCGGGCCTCGTACGAGATATAAATCCCTTAAGCAAGAGTCGAACTCTTTGCTAGCCTCCTCTTAGGCTTTGTATAATGATATGCCCCACTGGGTCAAAAACTTTTAGCCTCTCTCTCGGGCTTTGTACGAGACACAAAATAGCCTCCTCTTAGGCTTTGTATAATGATTTTCCTAGCGGAAATTAGCCTCCTCTTAGGCTTTGTATAAGAAAACCACTGGTTGATCCAATCAACCTTTTAGCATCAAAGCTGTGCCTCGTTCACAGTACACAAACATCAACAACTCCTTTCCCTTCATCTAATCGCTGTAAGCGGCAAGCCTCTGGATCATCTATATCCATGCCACTGTCCCTCTTTTAGCATGAGAAATTCCTAAGGAAAGATGGCATTGCTCTACACTGAGTTAAAGTCTTCTCCTTCAGGTTAAAACCCTTTCTTCGGAAATTATGGCATTGCTCGGATCCGCGTATCCTAGTTAAAGTAATTCTTCTTCTCCCCTCTTTAGAGATGACAAATTCTCTCTAAAGTCGAGATCATTCAGCTTCACGTCTTGGGCTTTAAACAAGACATAAATAGACCTTTCAGCTTCACATCTTGGGCTTTGAACAAGATACAAACCACCTTTCGCTTCACGTCATGGGCTTTGAACAAGACACCAAAAACCAATTTCCTCCCATAGAATAGGAGGAACTACGAACGCTCTGATTTCCCTGTTTCGGTAAACGGGAATACGTAGGCATAAGATCGAAAGAAAAGATCTTAGCGAGCGCAATCAACAAAAAAACCAAATCCCATATCCCCATCAATCAAAAGCAGTAATTCAAAAGCACCAGTCCTAACATCCTAATCCTTATTCCCCGCCAGAAACCCTTTGCCTAGAAAAAAGAAAGAAAGAAACCTGTATTGGTGAAATACGAATAACCAGTACAAAGGCCCCCCCACATTGATAGCATCTGTAACCTAACAGACCGCTGTTTAAACTCAGTATGCAAAGCAGGGTTAATTGGAGACATCTATTTCCCTTCCTTATTCAGCTCACAATAGGATAAAAAATGAATCGACCTGTAGTTTTAAGCTCAACCGCAGAGAGCGACCAGCGCTTAAGAACCGCGTCCAAAATCGCTCGCTACAGAAAAGTGGCGCCCACCGTGGGGCCTTTCTTTTTTTATTTTCTGTCTGTTTTCCTTGTAAAGTGGCGACTCTGCTGGGGAGTCTCCTTTTCTGCCTTAGGGCATCATCCCCGTTTTCTACGGAAAATGGGAACTCTACCGAAGAGAAAGATTGACCTATGCTGGTCCATCTCTTAGGCAGGGAACCACAGATTGGGGCTTCCGCCGGGGAACCCATTTCTGTCAGGAACTTAAGAATCGTAGCTTTATAAGTCTAGGATGATTAGGACAAATATATATATACTGCTTTTCCTAATTGCTATACGTGTTTATTTTTCTGCTAATGGGAATGCGGGTGATGCCGTATGTGGAAAGAATGAGTATACACCTAGAAAAGCCAAACCTTTTTCGTAGTGCGGAAGCTATCAGAAATAGCTGTTATGCGATACTACCCTCATTTGAGGCTGGTGATCTATTCTCGGTGAATAGCACTTACTCTAAGATTGCACACAACTCGCTGGCGATCCGCTTGTTGTCTGCCTTCCTGGGAGGAGCTGATGATAATGAGTACAGGTACAAAAATCACCCTAGTATAAACCTTTGGGGATGGGTAGAGCCTTGACTTCATGACAACGACCCTTTGACCCCATGTTTTTTCTATGTTTTTGTGTGCTGCATTCATGCATTCATTTAATAAAACATTAAAACATTCAAAAAACTTTCTCTTCTAGTCTCTCTGTTCTTCAAATTAAACTAAGACTGTGATTGCAAATATCAGAGAAAAAGATTGCATTAATGGATTTCGGTAGAAGGACAACTCACCAGTATACCTTCAAGGTTCCAAAACTAGGGGATTTGGGAAAGTTAGCAAGGATGATCGTTAACCCAGAGGCTTTCAGAGCCAAGCACGGTGGTTTCCTACCACTGTTAAGAGTCCATGTGATTAAGGGAATCATGGATGCGCTCATTCAGTTCTACGATCCGGTTTATCATTGTTTCACATTCCCGGATTACCAGCTGGCACCAACGCTGGAGGAGTATTCTCATCTGACTGATTTACATATCACTGATCGAGCTCCATTTTCTGGACTGGAAGAAATTCCAAAGAGTCAGACTATTGCAAGAGCAATTTATTTGGACGAGTCTGAGGTCAGGACTCACATGACCACTAAGGGTGGCATCCAAGGTTTGCCAGCCCAGTTCTTGACAAAGAAAGCTCCGTACTTCGCTAGTATAGGGAACGGGACTGCTTTTGAAAGCATCTTTGTCTTGCTCACCTACGGGTTATTTTTGTTTCCCAACATCAATAACTTCGTCGATATCAACGCTATTAAGGTTTTTCTCATTGGAAACCCTGTGCCGACTTTGCTTGCAGATGCGTATCATTCTGTACACTTGGGAAATTTGTACAGCGGAGGGGAGATCACATGTTGTGTACCTTTGCTTTACAAGTGGTTTATCTCTCACTTGCCCAAGTCTGCTGCTTTTTGGGATTGCAAGAGTGTCTTACGTTGGTCGCAGAAGATCATGTCTCTCACCAACTCTGATATAGATTGGTGTAATAGGATTTATGAGGGAATCAGAATCATTGACCGTTGTGGAAACTTCCCCAGCGTACCCCTCATAGGAACTAAAGGAGGAATCAACTATCATCTGATATTAGTTCTTCGTCAATTTGGATACCCGATGAGACACATCCCACTGGGTGTTCATCTGGAAGGTCTTTTCTTCAAGGAAGGAGAAAACGACAGAGCACTAAAGATGGAAATAGTGCAAGCTTGGAAACATGTTCATAAGAAAGGACGAGAGTCTCTGGGAAAACTGGACTGTGTCTCAGTGGAGCCTTATCTCCATTGGGTACAAACCAGAGCTCTCAAGCTAAAGATGCCTTATCCTCGTTACGAAATTCTTCCACCGAGGGAAATTGTCATGTACTTCATGACGGAAACTGAAATGCTTCAAGTTACTCTCAACAAAGTTCAAAAGGAAAGAAGGTCTTGGAAGAACAAGTACCGCACCCTCAACGTAGAGTGTATCCAAATACATCAACTACTGAGAGAGAAAGATGCTCTGATTGAAATTTTGGAGCAGCATGCTGTAGAGAATCAAGATGACCAAAGGAATTTGCTCACTCCTTTCACTTGGCAAAGGAATGACAACCCGACAATGGCCCAAGCGCCCCGGTTAAAGAAAAGGAAGATACCAGAATCAGCACCCGATTTCTCTTCAGAGAGGACTCGGGACCCATTAGTTTAGGTTTCTGTTTCTGCACTTTGTAATCTACTGTATTTCCATTTCTGTAATCCTTTGGAATTCAATAAAAAGGGGTTTCCCCACTGTTTGATATTTGCAATCTAATTGTCGAAGTTTATTTTGCTTAAACCATTAAACAATTAATATAATCATTGCATTCATCATTCTCACATCGCGTATTATCCTTACCTACGAATCTCACGTTTGTGTCTCGATTCTAGAGTCAAACTGTCTCATTCGTATAATACTCGGGCCAATCGTCAGAAAAAGATGGATGATCTTGAGGAAGAAAACAGAGAGTTGAAAGAAGAGATTGACGCTCTGAGAGAGGATATGAGAAAGCTTCGTAACGACATGCAAGCCATGGCAGAAGCTCAGCTACAAAGAACTGTGATCTCAGAGATCACCTCAACGCCCATCATAGAAAAGTATGATCCTATGTATCAGATACCGAAAGATCGTCCTTGGGGCATGCCTGTTAACTATATCCCGGAAGGATATGTTCCGCCGATCACTGAAGATCAGGGAATCGCAACAGAAGCCGTTGGGCCTGAAGGTTACAAACTTCGGGAAAGCGAAGATGCCAGGGGCATACTGAAGACTCCTGAAGGTTACAAACTTCGGGAGGTGCCAAGACTTACTGCCGTAGTCACGGTACCACCCCCTGTGGTGCACACTGTCCCGGAAGGACAGATTCCACCAACACCTTCTGGTAAGAAGGAAACTATGTTTGACAGAATAGAGGAATTCCAGGAACAGTTCCTGGAAATGCAGAAAGAGCTGCAAGCCATTCGCGGTCTGGATCTATTTGGGAAGGACGCCGCAGACCTCTGCTTGGTCCCAAATGTGAAAGTCCCGCACAAGTTCCAAGTGCCCGACTTTGAAAAATACAAGGGTAACTCTTGCCCTCAGAGCCATCTGGTGATGTACGCTCGGCGGATGTCAGCTCAGACAGAGAATCAGGACCTGCTGATTCACTACTTCCAGGATAGTTTAACCGGTGCTGCACTCAAATGGTACATGGGTTTAAACCGTACTCTGATCAGTACATTCAGAGATCTTGGTACTGCCTTCGTCCAACAATACAAGTACAATTTGGACATGGCACCCGACAGAGATCAACTCAGATCAATGTCGCAAAAGGAAAAGGAAACCTTTAAGGAGTATGCTCAAAGGTGGCGTGAAATTGCTGCTCAAATTTGTCCACCTCTTGAGGAAAAAGAGATGACAAAAATCTTCTTAAAGACCTTAAGCTCGTTTTACTATGACCGAATGGTTGCCAGTGCGCCCAGTGATTTCACCGAAATGGTCGGCATGGGTGTACGTCTTGAGGAAGCCGTCCGAGAAGGACGTTTGGTAAAAGACACTGGATCAACGAGCGGTACTAAAAAATACGGTAGTGCTCTCCCTAAGAAAAAAGAGCAAGATATTGGGAATATCTCTCTCGGAAAGCAAAGGCGATGTTATCAGCCAGTAGCAGCTGTTACTCCTGCTATCGGCCCCGCGCCTGTTCCTATGTATCAACCTCAGGTTGCGCAGAGCCAACCTGACCAGGAAAGGACACAACAGCCTCTTCAGCAGGCTCGTCCTCCATATAACAACAACCGTACAACACGGCCATCAGGATTTGATCCTATACCTGTAACGTACGCAGAACTGTTTCCGTTACTGCTAGCCAAGGGGCACATTCAGACTAAGTCTCCCCTTTCAGTTCCGGAAAATCCGCCTTTTTGGTTTAAAGCGGATCAAACATGCCCTTATCATCAAGGAGGTTCAGGGCATAACATTGAGACTTGCCTCAATTTCAAATCCGACGTGCAAAAGCTTGTTAGGAGCGGGCTCTTATCTTTCAAAGATACGAATCCTAATGTTCTTACGAACCTGCTGCCTCAACATGAGAAAACTGCAGTCAATCTGATTGAGAAAGAGACTAACAATGTCTATCAAATTCATGATGTACTCTTATTGGGGACCAATCTGGTCAAGATGCATTGTAGACAGAGTGGATATGGCCATGTGCCACCTCATAACTATCACCAGTGTGATATCTGCTCTAAAGATAACCAAGGATGTTCTGTAGTGCAAGCAGCTCTACAGGAACAAATGGATCTTGGATGGATCCAAGAGCATCGAGTTCGTGGAGTTAACATGGTTTACACGAATTCTAACGTCATTCAAAACCACGACATCCGTGCAATGAATGTCAACTTGGTGGCAATGCACTCAAGGCAAAGCCAGTATCATAATCTGTCGCGACACGATTACGGTTCCTGTCTGATTTGCTCGGTAAACAAACAGGGATGCTCTTTCATACAAGAGGCCCTCCAGCGTCAGATGGATCTTGGATGGATCCAAGACTACCATGATAGGAACTCCTATCAAATCAACATGGTTCAGATCTTCGACATCCGCGTAATGGATACCAACCTGGTAGAGTTACATGCTGAGCAGGTCCGACTTGGATTCTTAATATCACATGACTATCAAAATTGTAAAGTGGGTTGCGAAAACGATCGAGGTTGTACCCTTGTCCAGGAGGCACTTCAGCACTTGTTAAATCACTGGTGGATGCCAATCTACATGGATGAAGATACTCAGCAGATTAGTATCAATCACAGGAATCCTACTCGTCGTCAAAGTCAGGATGTCCGATCAATTGAAGGTAACCTAGTGAGGTTACATTGTATTCAAAGTGGGCGTGGCCAGATGCCACCACACAACTATGACAGTTGTAGCGTCTGTTCGGAAAGTAACCAGGGGTGTTACCTTGTGAGAGCAGCTCTTCAGGATCAGGTCGATCATGGAGAAATTCGTCCATATCCAGGTTCAGGACCCATCATTTGGTCGCCGAACTACCTTGCCGATCAGGTTGAGGATGTTGTCACGATCTCTGGTCATCACAGGACCAGGGATGTTTTTGCCATCATCCCTCTACTTGACAAATCTAGAGTTCCCAACCGAGAACGGATCGAGGTTACTTATGATGGTCAGAAAAATCAGAAGGTTCCCATAGTCATCTATCTACTGGGGCCACTACCGTATGAATCAGCTAAGGCAATCCCTTACAAATACGGTGCAACAATAATCGAGAATGGAAAGGAAATTCCATTACCCTCCGTCGTGAATATTGCAGACATCAGTCGTGTAACACGGAGTGGTAGAATCTTCAACCGAGGGGTTGGAGAATCCAACAAAGAAAAGGAACTTCAGGCAGAAATTCCTGATCCGCCAGTCGGTCAATCTAGTAATCCCGACTTTTCAAAAGACAAAGATGAGATGCTAAAGCTCATCCAAAGGAGTGAATATAACATTGTTGATCAACTGTTACAGACTCCTTCAAAGATCTCAGTATTATCACTGTTACTCAGTTCAGAAGCACACAGAGAGGCTCTACAGAAAGTCTTGGAGCAAGCCTTTGTGGAACAGGATGTAACAATCAGACAGTTTGATAGTATTGTCTCTAACATCACTTCCTGCAATAATTTGGGATTTAGTGATGAGGAATTACCTGAAGAGGGTCACCGTCATAACATGGCGCTCAATATCACAGTTAACCGCCAGGGCGATGCTTTAGCCAACGTACTGGTAGACATAGGGTCAGCCCTGAATGTCATGCCGAAGTCCACCTTGATGCAATTATCATTCAAGGGCCCTCCGATGAGAGTCAGCGAGGTCGTCGTCAAAGCATTCGACGGATCCAGAAAAACAGTTATCGGCGAAGTTGATCTTCCCATAACTATTGGTCCTCACACTTTCCAAGTCACTTTCCAGGTCATGGACATCCGGGCAACATACAGTTGTTTATTCAGGCTGGAGCGGTTACTTCAACCCTCCACCAAAAGCTAAAGTTCGTCAAGAACGATCAACTTGTCACGGTTTGTGGGGAACAAGCCTTGCTTGTAAGTAACCTATCATCATCTGCTTGTGTAGAACCCGAGGAGGTTATTGGAACTCAGTTCCAAGCATTATCGGTGAGCAAGAACCATCAATCCGAAGAAGGAACTTCAATTTCTTCATACAAATATGCTATCAAAGCGGTCGAGAGTACCGATACAAAAGGATGGGGACAACTTGTCATTCCCACTGACAATAAAATAAAGAAGGGTCTTGGTTTTTCTGCGACCTGTACTCAGACGGCCGCCAACGATGAAAGTCTTCATCCCCTTCAAAACTTCTTCCACAGTGGAGGTTTTCTTCACCCAGTGTCTCAGACAGTTCATGCTATCAATGAGGAAGATCCCTCTGACACAGATGAAGAATGGAAGTCCTACCTTAACAAGGACGGCTATATGTCTCAGGAAGAGGTGCCTATGCCTTTTTGCTTTCCTACAGAAAGTCCGAGATTTATACCAAGATCAGATGTCGAACTGATATATGGAGATTGTGATCCAGAAGGATGTCGTGCTCCACCAAATTCATTAGAGGAAGACACTCTGATGAAAGAAAACTTTGATCACAACTACTATGGCCCAATGGATGGTCTGCCAATGTGGCAACCTTATCCAGGAAACTTGGGGCAAGAAAGTCAGCCGAGTAATGAAACTCAGCTGAGCGTCATTGAACAGAATACCTGTGTCCCCACCATGTCATGGGATCAACACTCAGGTCATTCAGAAACTACTCAACATGAAGATGAATTCGCAACGTTTGCAGGACTAGAATTCATCAACTATGCTTTTCCTGAGGTCAACGTCATCGAGAGAGATGACTCCTCCAGTTCCAAAGAAGTTTGGGACACTCTGGGACAATCAAGTGGAAAATACGACTTTATGGTCAAGTACACCACTCCCGAAAGCTCTCGTATCAGGCTCGAAGATATCCAGCCAACTGGATGGGGAGATACAGCTGAGAGCACAATGCTATGCAAAATGCAACAGAGGAATCCTCCTACGACAATTCTGTCTGGGAAACAGATTCCAACGATCCTACTCCACCAGAAATCAGCGTCATTTCTGAAGACAAATCAAGGAAGGTGCCAGACTTTGTGATTCACCGAGGAGTTCGCCGCCGATGGGTTGCCGTCGAGGTTCCGAAGGTCGTTCGCCAGTCAAAGTAATTGCCATCTTTAACCTTTCACCCTGCCCAGGTGAAACGCATGTTTTGATAGGGCTCGCTTTTTGTAAATTTCCCTCTTCGCTTTGCCCAGAGCGAGTGAGTTTTGTTTTATAGGGCTGTAGTTTCAAGATTCGACTTGTTCATTAATAAAATAACGTCGTTCTGTAATTTCCGCATTAATTGTTGTTTTCTCTTTTTGCTTTTTCAGAAAATGGTAATCCTAAAAAACATTCAATAATAAAAACAAGCAGTAAAATAAAAACACTGCACACACTTACATTTTCTCTATCTCTTCTAAACACGAATCATCACGTCATCCAGATTGCTTGTTTTATACCCAGTTGAAACATACGATCCGATGCCTTCTCCCAACTTTGAGTTCCCGGTATTCAAGGCTGCAGAAGAAAATGACAACGAAATTCCAGAAGAGATCTCCCGACTACTCAGACAAGAGGAAAGGTCCATTGAACCTCACAAAGAACCGTTGGAAACGGTAAACTTGGGTTCAGAAAAAGAGAGAAAAGAAATCAGGATCGGAGCATTGCTCAGTCCAATTACCAGAGAGGGTTTGATAAAGCTTCTCAAAGAATTCCCCGATGTATTCGCTTGGTCCTATCAGGATATGCCAGGGTTGGATACCAACATCGTGGAACATCACCTACCGTTGAGATCGGAATGCCCGCCAATAAAGCAAAGGTTGAGACGGACTCACCCGGACATGGCCATCAAAATCAAAGAGGAGGTACAAAAACAGATCGACGCGGGTTTCCTCGCTACATCTGAATATCCTCAATGGTTAGCCAACATCGTACCCGTTCCCAAAAAGGATGGAAAGGTTAGAATGTGTGTTGATTACAGAGATCTAAACAAGGCAAGTCCAAAGGACGACTTTCCTTTACCACACATTGACATGTTGATTGACAGCACAGCAATGTTCAAAGTATTCTCCTTCATGGATGGATTCTCGGGCTATAACCAGATCAAAATAGCGCCGAAAGACATGGAGAAAACTTCGTTCATTACCCCATGGGGTACCTTTTGTTACAAGGTAATGTCGTTCGGTTTGAAGAATGTCGGGGCAACCTATCAAAGGGCCATGACTACTCTGTTTCATGACATGATACACAAAGAAATCGAGGTATATGTCGATGATTTGATTGCAAAATCAAGAACAGAGGATGAGCACGATGAACATCTGTCAAAATTGTTCGAACGTCTAAGAAAATTCAAGCTCCGCTTGAATCCTAACAAGTACACCTTCGGTGTCCGTTCGGGGAAATTACTAGGGTTCATCGTCAGCCAGAAAGGAATTGAAGTTGATCCTGACAAGGTCAAGGCCATTCAAGAAATGCCTTCTCCGAAAACTGAAAAACAAGTCAGAGGATTCCTGGGACGTTTGAACTACATCTCCAGATTCATATTCCTTATGACCGCGACATGTGCGCCGATTTTCAAATTATTGAAGAAGAACCAGGATTGCGTTTGGTCAGAAGATTGCCAAACCGCCTTCGACAGTATTAAGGAATATCTGTTGAATCCTCCGATTCTGTCACCTCCAGTGGAAGGAAGACCACTAATCATTTACCTCACAGTCCTAGAGGACTCAATGGGATGTGTACTTGGCCAACAAGACGAAACTAAAAGGAAAGAGTCTGCCATTTACTATTTAAGCAAGAAATTCACCGACTGTGAAACTCGGTACACGATGCTCGAGAAAACTTGCTGCACTTTGGCTTGGGCAGCCAAACGTCTTCGCCAGTACATGATTCGTCACACTACTTGGTTGGTCTCCGAAATGGATCCAATCAAGTACGTTTTCGAAAAACCTGCTCTCACGGGAAGGATTGGCCGTTGGCAGATGTTACTATCAGAATATGACATAGAGTACCATTCTCAGAAAGCCGTTAAAGGAAGTATTTTAGCTGATCATTTGGCTCATCAACCGATTGACGATCAAGAATCAATCGGGTTTGACTTCCTAGACGAAGATGTCATGTATCTAAAGATGAAAGATTGCGATGAACCGCTACCCAGTGAAGGGCCATAACCAGGTTCCCAGTGGGGACTTATCTTTGACGGAGCAGTCAATCATTATGGAAACGGAATTGGGGCAATCATTGTTACCCCTAAGGGTTCCCCCATTCCTTTCACCGCTCGACTTACGTTCAAATGTACAAACAACGAGGCCGAATACGAAGCATGTATCATGGGTCTTGAAGAAGCGATTGATTTAAGGATCAAAAACTTGGACATATACGGCGATTCAGCATTGGTTATTAACCAGATAAAAGGAGATTGGAACACATACCAATCAGGATTGATTCCTTACAAAGACTATGCAAGAAGGTTGTTACCCTTCTTCAACAGAGTCGACTTTCATCACATCCCTCGTGATGAGAATCGCATGGCTGATGCGTTAGCCACTCTCTCTTCCATGATTAGTGTAGGTCGATGGAATGACATACCTAAGATTGATATAATGCGCCTTGAACGGCCCGCTTACATCTTCGCGATTGAAGCAGTCATAGACGACAGACCTTGGTATCATGATATCAAATGCTTCCTTCAGAAACAAGAGTACCCATCTGGGGCACTCAGAAAAGACAGGAAAACCCTCAGAAGATTGGCTGGAAACTTCTTCCTGAGCGGTGACACTCTTTATAAGAGAAATTTTGACATGGTTTTGCTCCGATGTGTCGACAGACCAGAAGCAGGCATGCTCATGAAAGAAATTCATGAAGGATTCTTTGGCACTCATGCCAACGGACACACAATGGCGAGAAAAATTCTCAGGGCCAGGTATTATTGGTTGACAATGGAATCCGACTGCTACAAGTACGTGAGGAGGTGTCACAAGTGTCAGATATACTCTGACAAAATTCATGTACCGCCATCACATCTCAAAATTCTTTCTTCCCCATGGCCATTTTCCATATGGGGAATCGATATGATTGTTATGATTGAGCCCAAGGCTTCAAACGGACATCGGTTCATCCTGGTAGCCATTGACTATTTCACCAAGTGGGTCGAAGCAACGTCATTCGCCAATGTAACCCGACAAGTGGTGGTCCGATTTATCAAAAACAATATCATCTGCCGTTATGGTGTTCCAAGTGAGATCATTACTGATAATGGATCCAACTTGAACAATAAGATGATGAAAGAGTTGTGTGCAGAGTTCAAGATTGAACACCATAACTCATCTCCCTACCGACCCAAGATGAACGGAGCGGTAGAAGCGGCTAACAAGAACATCAAGAAGATCGTTCAGAAGATGGTTGTAACCTATAAAGATTGGCACGAGATGCTACCCTTTGCTCTTCACAGTTATCGTACATCTGTCCGCACTTCAACAGGGGCAACCCCTTTCTCTCTAGTATATGGCATGGAAGCAGTGCTTCCCATAGAAGTAGAGATCCCATCAATTCGGGTATTGATGGAAGCGAAGCTCACCGAAGCTGAATGGTGTCAAAGTCGACACGACGACCTGAACCTGATCGAAGAGAAGAGAATCACGGTACTATGCCACGGTCAGTTGTATCAACAGAGAATGAAGAGGGCGTTCGACAAAAAGGTCTGACCTCGTGTCTTCAGAAAAGGAGACCTCGTGCTCAAGAAGATACAATCATTTCTCACTGACTCTCGGGGCAAATGGACCCCGAATTATGATGGCCCATATGTGGTCACGAAAGCTTTCTCAGGCGGCGCCTTGAGACTTGCAACCATGGACTGAGAGGAATTTGCCTACCCCACGAATGTTGATGTAGTCAAGAAATACTTCGCCTAAACTAAAAAAAAAAAAACGTCTCGGTGGATTGAAAACCCGAAAGGGCGGTCCAGGAAAAAGTTAGAGACATGAAAAAAAAGAATCATCCCGATGGATTGGAAATCTCATACTACAAACCAGGAAAAAATTAGGGATAATGGCAAGTAACTATGTTCAACAGAGGCAAGTCCCTCAGCAGCAGTTACAGCATCATCTATCGAAGGAAATCTCCAGTCAAAGGTCATCTTCGACGGAATCTTAGGATGCCCCGAATTCAAAGTTGGTAGAAGGATAGTGGTCGTTATGTTTCAACGTAGCCCTTTTCCCTGTAAATTACCATTTTCTAACTTTGTATATACTCTTTGGAATCACGCGTTTGGCTGATCTCCATCTTATCAATAAAATTTGAGCCCTTGTGCTTTTGTTTGTAATTCTTTACTTGTTTTAGCTTTATAGAACGACGTTGTTTAAACTTAATCAGCGATTCTTGAAATAAAACAAAAATGAATTTACTTGTTAAAACTTTTTCTGCTTTTAAATTAAAGATGGCATTTCTTTTGACTGTTGAACATCAGAAGAACATCGGTCGCTTCTCCAGAAGTAATCGAACCTTAAAGTGCAGAATCAAAGTACTCCTTCTAAACCAGTTCGCCTGAATGAAGGGATCAACTGTGTCAGAGACCTTGTTTCGTCTGACACCCTCGGCCGAGTTCTCATCTCCTAAGCCCGATCAACATAGCTCCCCGCGTGGACTATCTCTCCTAAGCAAGGTGGAATTACTATTTTGAATCAACGGTACTTCTTCGCCCCGCGATGGCCGAGTATCCAATTGTGTTCATCCATTAGTCTGTATGTCGCGTCAGTTTTGTCAGCATATATATACGTACTTCATGCATTTTATTTGCGTTCGCATTTCCTATTGCAACACTATCACTTGAGTCGGTCTTGTCCCCTAGTGATAAACAGTTTTCTCAATCGAGTTTGTCAGTTCTTTCCTCGTCAGGAAGTGTTGCGTCTGCACAATCTCGCCACCAGTGTATCTTTAGATCAGAGTCGGCACTTGGCCACTTTGATAACTTGAACCTCTGAAAGATCAGAGAAACTTCAACAAATGTCACTCTTCGCCATTGAAGATGATATCCTTGCTTTCCCGGATTAAGGAAAGTCCACAGAGAAAGCCTCGTGTTCAGAGATTCGGAAGCACGCCAGTTTTGCTCCAAAAAACCGTTGATGAAAAGGTCATCGGCACCTCAAAATTGGATCCCATCATATGGCATTTCTCCGGGAAGATCCCGAGAAAAGTATGATGTAACCCCAAACGAAAATAGTCTCTCAAGAGACTCGCTTTCCGCAGTAGAATCGACAAATGGCGTCTCCAAAACAGAGAAGTTTGTGTACCTCTACAACTCAGACGAATGGGTTCCCCAGCAAGTCTGACATCAAAACTTTTTCCACTCAAATGGCATCTCCCCAGGAAAATTCGGAGAGAAGTTTGAAGGAAAGCCGCTACGAATAGCGTCCCTTGTCAGTATAGTTTATTGACAAAAGAAACTAAGACCAATTCCTTGGTAGGAAACCAGGATCGAGGGGAAGTTTATATCAGAAACTAAGACCAGTTCCTTGGTAAGAAACCAGGATCGAGGGGAAGTTTAAAAAACGAAACCGAGACCAGTTCCTTGGTAAGAAACCAGGATCAAGGGGAAGTTAAAAAAAAAGAAACCGAGACCAGTTCCTTGGCCGAGAACCAGGATCGAGGGGAAGTTTACCTTTTCTAAGCATCATTGCTTAGTTAAAGAAGATGAATGTGTAAGCTACCATTCATAACCACCATCAAAATTTCGGATATTCCGATATTTAATCCTCTTGCACCCCGAATGCTCGAATCCCTTCGTCATTTACACCTTCGGGTCCAAGAAGATTAAATAGGGGCATCTGTAATACCCCAAATTTTGACAACTTAGATTTCCCATCATTGTGAAAATCATCATCACAATATGGATGTACCTTTATGCTTCATCAGTCTCCCCAAAGATGGGTGAGCATCCAATACAATCAAAATTAGGGTTTCAAGCCCTCTCTGAGTGCTTAGACAAAGGATCAATCAAGAAATGACATGATCTTCAACTTGTCTAATCTCTCAAACATCCACAATGGATCAAAAAGGACTCCTACTTCAAGGATTAAGCACAAAGCTGCTCCCTTCTAGGTGGATCAAGTCTCAAGATCGACAGTGTCACCAAATTAGGGTTTTGGTCGACCAGGGCCTCCAGATGGAAATTTTCATCTGGGCACAAGGAAATGATCCAAAACATGACCTAATATACTTCATGG
Source organism: Lathyrus tuberosus (assembly GCA_022829125.1). Taxonomy (NCBI): domain Eukaryota; kingdom Viridiplantae; phylum Streptophyta; class Magnoliopsida; order Fabales; family Fabaceae; genus Lathyrus; species Lathyrus tuberosus. Next base: position 8,149,214 of record JALAZF010000277.1, read on the forward strand.
AACCTCATGAACCCATGCATCAAGTCAATTTTGCCTCAGGGGATGCATTCATCAAATATCAGGAATTAGGGTTTCTTGACCTAATTCACCCCTAAGTTGATTTTTGGGATGAACCATGAGCCAAGACTTCAAGAGATGATTTGAGGGTCTCTAATACACCATATTGATCCATTTGGAATAATGGATTGATCCAAGAAGCTTGAGCAACAAGTTTCATTTTCATCTGCACCACAATTAGGGTTTTAAGGGAAAAGTCAACTATAACTTTGACTTTTGACCTGGACATGCTCCCAAACCCTAATACATGATTGAATATACCCTATGACACCCATGGAACATTTCCATCAAGTTTGATTTAGGTCAAGGACATGATTTCCTGAAGAATTGCACAGTTTGGAATTCATCTGATAAAAAGTCAACTGTGCACAAAAGTCAACTTTGACTTTTTGAGATTTTTCACCAAAATGGATTGTTAACCCTAAAATGATGTTAATGTATGATTTGAATCATCATTCATCAAGAAAAATCAAGAAAAGTGAGATAACTTGTAAAAGGGGTAACCATAAAACTTAGAAAATTTTCTAAGTTAAAAATAAAGTGGCAAAGGTACCAACTTTGGAGGACCATAACTCCTAAACCACAAGGCCATTTTTTCACATCCAAAGATGGATTTGTAGCCCTCATTATCACCTACAAAAACTTCAACTACAAGTCATTCCAATTCATTAAGGATTTTGAGTTATGGAGTGATCAAAGTGGCTGAAAAGTGAAAATGTCACTTTTTCCAACACTTAGTGAAATTTTCACTAAGTCAGAATTTGCCTTCACTTTTTGCCAAATGTAGGGGGATTTTTCACTTGGAATCAAAAGAGATCAAAACCAAACTTGTTCAAACAGTTGTTGTATCATGTTAGAGCTTTCCAAAATGGCCAAGAACATTTCCAAATTCAACCTACATCATGAGATACAACATTGGCAAGTTGTCTTGCTGAAATCTGTCAAAGCAAGGAAGAATTTGCATTTTGGCTCGATTTGCCAAAACCAGCCAATTGCAATTGCTCCAATCCACTTGGACACCTCAGAGGATTGAATCCAAAGGGGACAATCACTGAGCCAAGCCTCCAAGGTCCAACGAACAAGGAATAGCATGTTGAACCTAGAGTTGCCAACATAGGGACAAGACTTCAAATTTGGAATGAGGCATTCAATGGAACCATCAAGGTGGCATGGACTGAGCCATTCTCATCTGAAATCAGTCAAGACTTATCCAAGACCAAGGGGACCAAAGCTCTGTGCCCTAACCTTTAGTCAATGGCTAGAGGAGACTTTCATTTCCATTGGCCAACATTGAGGAAACCTACTTACCAGCTGCCATGTACTATTCCTTGCAAAACAAACTTGCTCTACTATAAATAGAGCTCAATTGTGGTCAGTTTGAGTACACCAAAGCCATCTAATAGATGCTTTCCTCAAAATCTCTTTCTCTTGGCAAAAATGCCTTTCTTAGCAAGGTAGCTATCGGGTTTTGAGTTTGAGTGCAATTCTGCACAAACCAATCACTCACACACCTCACATACATCACATATGAGCTGATCAAACACTCACATAACTTCTGAAACATCAATTTCACAAAATCACTTGCCATCCACACAAGTCTGAAGTGAAGTTGCAGCTGAGATGCAATAAACTGATCCAGTCCATTTCAATTCAATCCAAGTGTTAAAACACACTCCATATGGTGTAGGGAAGCTGTCAAGATCATCACAACTTGTATGTAACACCTCCAACTCAAAATCACATCTGCTCTTGCTGTCACGACTTGAAGGTAAGCCTAAACTTGGGCATCTCTCAATCTATGCATATTTCCTCGCACAATAATTTGGCCATATGTTCATAATCATGCATGGAATGTTTTCCCTCAATTAATTGAATTGTTTGAATCGTGTATCAAAAATCCTAGCCTTCATGCAGAAATTAGGGTTCTTAAGGTTTCTTCGTGATTTCTTGTTGTATGTTTAATTTAAATGAAATTAAAGTACATAGACATGATCGTGAGGTTGAGACGAGCATAATGATATGTGGATTGCATGATATGATTACGTATTCATGGAGATTGGATAGAAAACGCAAATCTGAGAAACCAAGAACACGCGCGTGTTCTTCAGCTGTTCTTGGCGCCATTTTTGAATAATTTGAATATTTGAATTTTGTGATTTTGTTTAATTGATTCAAAAATTAATTTCTCTCTGAGTTTTAATGATTTTGAGTTGATTCTTTTTTTAATAATTCACAAAAATGTTAAAATATCTTATTTTATCAAAAAATCCCAAAAATATTATTTATTTCATATAATTGATATTTTTGTAAAGAATTAATATTTTGATTGTTTTTGGCATTTTAAATATTTTTTCTACATTGATTTTGCAACTTTTAATGCTTTCTAATTATTTTGTAGGTCAATACTTAATTTTTGAAGCATTAATCCAAGATCACAATTTGTTTTCCATGTGTTAAACAATTTTTGATCATTTTAATTGAATTTTTATTCAATTAAATACATTTTTGAAAACAAATTAGGGTTTTGGATTAATTCAACCCTCATAAATCATTTTCAAAACACTTTGGGCCTCTATTAGAGTGTAAGACCCAATCCTTTTTTGACCAAATCATCCTTGGGCCTCACTTATTGTATAAGTCCCGATACCGTAAAAAAAAAAAAAAACGGCGCGATCGTCGCCTTTTCAAAAAACATCTGGGCCTCTCCTTGAGCTATAAGACCCATTCAAAACACTTTGAGCCTCTATTAGAGTGTAAGACCCAATCCCCCTTTTAACCAAAACATTTTGGGCCTCACTTATTGTATAAGTCCCTCTGCGTTAAAAGAAAACCTCGGCGCGATCTCCATTTTTAAACGAAAAATCATTTGGGCCTACCCTCGTGTTATAAGCCCCTCTCTTTTCTTTAAACCTTTTTTGGGCCTCTTGAGAGAGTGTAAGACCCATCCCTTTGTACAGAAAACCTTTTTGGGCCCCAGTCACTTGTATAAGTCCCTCTGTACAAATCCAACAGTGCGCTCACTGATAAAACCCTGGGCCTCTCCTTGAGCTGTAAGCCCCAAATCTTTCTTTTTCAAAGCACTTTCTCCTTTGATTTTGAATATACTGTTGTTTTTATCTTTCTTTGTTGAACAACTAACCAAACAGCATGGAAGCACTACAACCAAGTAAGTGGTTATCGCTTTCATTTACTGCTTTCATATTATAAACTGTATTGTGGGGCTGCTCACTGTAAGTCTCCTTTCATAAACTCATATCTACTGTGTAATAATAGTATAGATATTTCGAGTTTCCCCGGCTACTACGTCTAGAACTAAGTGACGCTGTTTCATTTATTCGTAGAAATAGACGCCTAGATCCCCAATAGGAGCACCAGATACAGTCTTCTCTTCGGCTGTCCTCCTTAGGAATCGTCAAGAAATTCTATCCCCCAGAGATGAATTATTCTCGGTGAAACTTCTCTTGAATTTCTTCAAACCGCCAAACGGTTCGGACTCTCTCTAAAAGTTAAAGTCACTGGATAGTAAACCTCGCACGTTTACCAGTGGTTTTAACTCTAAAAGAGTTTTCCTGAACTTTTCTTTGGTTTGGGACCCACGAGCTTCTTAAAAGCATCGGCCTCCTCTTAGGCATCATACAAGGACCCACAGGCTTCCTAAAAGCAACCCGCCCTACTCTTGGGCATTATTCAAGGACCCTACGGCTTCTTAGAAGTATTCACAGCCTCCTCTTAGGCTTCGTATAATGATCTCTTCCTCCGGGAATGATGGCCTACTCTTGGGCATCGTACAAGGACCCGTCGGCTTCTTAAAAGATTCCAGCCTCCTCTTGGGCTTCGTACAAATTGTCCCGACGACCTCCTAGAGGTATAGGAACAGAACCTAGTCATCCTCATAGAACAGTCCTTTCATAGAGTCTACTACTGTTTCTCAAAGCATAGTACCAAAGATAAAACTCTAGACTTGGACAGTCTAACTTTCTTGAGTCTCAAAGACATTCTCAAGCACCCCTTCGTTAAATAGGAAGGAAACCCGCAGACTCGGATAGTCTCAATACCCTTTGGATTTCCCGTTTCCTCAAAGAAAAGGAAATATCCCTGATTCTCAAATTAAATCCCTGTGTACAGTGTTACTCATATAAGAACTGATTTTCTCTTTTAAATCAGTATATTGGATCTGTCACTCAACTGAAACAGTTACAATAGCCTTCATCTCGGGCTTCGTACGAGATACCAAAATTCTCCCCAGTGGAGTCAAAACAACCTTTTAGCCTCTCTCTCAGGCTTTATATGAGACACAAAAGATTCCCTCGTTGAGTCAATCACCCCTTTTTTTGCCTCCATCTCGGGCCTCGTACGAGATATAAATCCCTTAAGCAAGAGTCGAACTCTTTGCTAGCCTCCTCTTAGGCTTTGTATAATGATATGCCCCACTGGGTCTAAAACTTTTAGCCTCTCTCTCGGGCTTTGTACGAGACACAAAATAGCCTCCTCTTAGGCTTTGTATAATGATTTTCCTAGCGGAAATTAGCCTCCTCTTAGGCTTTGTATAAGAAAACCACTGGTTGATCCAATCAACCTTTTAGCATCAAAGTTGTGCCTCGTTCACGGTACACAAACATCAACAACTCCTTTCCCTTCATCTAATCGCTGTAAGCGGCAAGCCTCTGGATCATCTATATCCATGCCACTGTCCCTCTTTTAGCATGAGAAATTCCTAAGGAAAGATGGCATTGCTCTACACTGAGTTAAAGTCTTCTCCTTCAGGTTAAAACCCTTTCTTCAGAAATTATGGCATTGCTCGGATCCGCGTATCCTAGTTAAAGTAATTCTCCTTCTCCCCTCTTTAGAGATGACAAATTCTCTCTAAAGTCGAGATCATTCAGCTTCACGTCTTGGGCTTTAAACAAGACATAAATAGACCTTTCAGCTTCACATATTGGGCTTTGAACAAGATACAAACCACCTTTCACTTCACGTCTTGGGCTTTGAACAAGACACCAAAAACCAATTTCCTCCCATAGAATAGGAGGAACTACGAACGCTCTGATTTCCCTGTTTCGGTAAACGGGAATACGTAGGCATAAGATCGAAAGAAAAGATCTTAGCGAGCGCAATCAGCAAAAAAACCAAATCCCATATCCCCATCAATCAAAAGCAGTAATTCAAAAGCACCAGTCCTAACATCCTAATCCTTATTCCCCGCCAGAAACCCTTTTCCTAGAAAAAAGAAAGAAAGAAACCTGTATTGGCGAAATACGAATAACCAGTACAAAGGCCCCCCCACATTGATAGCATCCGTAACCTAACAGACCGCTGTTTAAACTCAGTATGCAAAGCAGGGTTAATTGGAGACATCTATTTCCCTTCCTTATTCAGCTCATAATAGGATAAAAAATGAATCGACCTGTACTTTTAAGCTCAACCGCAGAGAGCGACCAGCGCTTAAGAACCGCGTCCAAAATCGCTCGCTACACCTTGCTCACAATATACAAACATCAACAACTCCTTTTCCTTCATCTAAATTGCTGTAAGCGGCAAGCCTCTGGATTATTTACATCCACGCCACTGTCCCTCTTTTAGCATGAGAAATTCCTAAGGAAAGATGGCATTGCTCTAAACAGAGTTAAAGTCTTCTCCTTTAGGTTAAAAATCCTCTATAAAGGAAATTATGGCATTGATGGGTTCACATATCCAAGTTAAAGTAATTCTCCTTTATAATCAGTCACCCAATCGTTGTGACAAACAGACCAAATATCCCCTTTTAGAGATGGCAAATTCTCTCTCATCAAATAGACCCTTCAGCTTCACATCTTGGGCTTCGAACAAGATACAAATAGACCCTTCAGCTTCACATCTTGGGCTTTGAACAAGATACAAACCACATTTAGCTTCACGTCTTGGGCTTTGAACAAGACACCAAAACAACATTTTTTCCTCCCATAGAGTAGGAGGAACTACGATCGCTCTGATTTCCCTGTTTCATCAAACGGGAATACGTAGGCATGAGATTGAAAAAATCTTAGCGAGCATACCAATCAAAAACCCAAAACCCAGTATCTCCACCAAATTAACCCAAAAGCATCAAATCTAAACACATTACCAAAAACCTCACAAATAATCCAGACATTGTGTTCTTAATGAAATAATCAAAGATTGGGCCCCACATCCACATAGCATCTGTAACCTAACAGACCGCTGTTCAAACTTAGTATGCAAGCAGGGTTAATTGGAGACATCTATTTCCCTTCCTTAATCAGCTCAATAGGATAAAAAATGAATCGAACTGTAGTACCCCAAGCGATAGTGACTCAGGACCACAAAAATCGCGCTACAGAAAAAATGGCGCCCACCGTGGGGCCCCTTTCTTACAATCTTCGATAGAAAACCTTAAGTTCTCGAAATGTCACAGAAATGACGACTCTTCCAGGGAGTCATTGTCTGTATAGGACCATAAGACTAGAGGTCTAGGATGATTAAGACAAATATATATACTGCTTTTCCTAATTGATATCTGTGTTTATTTTTCTGCTAATGGGAATGCGTGTGATGCCGCATGTGGAAAGATTGAGTATACACCTAAGATAGGTGATGGCAATGCGGGTAATCTTGCGGGAAGTGAATCCCAGTTAAGAGTCCCCGATCGACCATCAAACTCAATGGAGACTCCCTTTGCAGATACATTGCCTATACGACTTGTGTTGTTGAAAGTAGTGTGGTCGACTGGGTTATCTGAGAAGCTGAGGTTTTTAGTAGACTTAAGCCATTTTGTAGTGTGGAAGCTATCAGAAATAGTTGTCACGCAATACTACCCTCATCTGAGATCGCTCTAGGATACATCAGCTCGCTGGCGATCCGCTTGCTATTGTTATCCCAAGAGGGGTCAATGATTTTGCGGACAAGTACAAAAAATCACCAGTATAAACCTTTGGGGGGGGGGGGGGTAGAGCCTTGACTTCATGACACCGACCCTTTGACCCCATGTTTTTTCTATGTTTCTGTCTGCTGCATTCATACACTCATCTAAAAAAAACATTCAAAGAAAAAAATCTTCTCTTCTAATCTCACTTTTTCAAATTAAACTGAGACAATGATTGCAAATATCAGAGAAAGGAGATTGCGCTAAGGGATTTCGGTAGAAGAAAAACTCATAAGTACACCTTCAAGGTTCCAAAGCTAGAGGATTTGAGAGGTTTGGCGAGAATGATCACCAACCACGAGGCTTTCAGAGCCAAGTATGGAGGACTGTTGTCCTTGTTAAGGGTCCACGTAATTGAAGGAATCCTGTCTACGTTAATCCAGTTCTACGATCCGGTTTATCACTGTTTCACATTCCCAGATTATCAGCTTGCACCAACGCTGGAGGAGTATTCTCACCTGACTAATTTACATATTACTGATCAAGCTCCCTTTTCTAGACTGGAAGAAATTCCAAAGGATCAGACCATTGCAAGAGAAATTTATTTGGACGAGTCAGAAGTCAGGACTCACATGACCACTAAGGGTGGAATCCAGGGTTTACCAGCCCAGTTCTTGATAAAGAAAGCTCTGTACTTTTCTAGTATAGGGAACATGGCCGCTTTCGAGAGCATCTTTTTTTTGCTTACCTACGGGTTATTTTTGTTTCCCAACATTGATAACTTCGTAGATATCAATGCCATTAAGATTTTCTGATTGGAAACCCTGTACCGACCTTACTCACAGATACGTATCATTCGGTACATTTAAGGAATTTGTATAATGGAGGAATGATCACATGTTGTGTACCCTTGCTATACAAATGGTTCACTTCCCATTTGCCCAAGTCTGCTGCATTTTGGGATCAAAAGAGTACTTTACGTTGGTCGCAGAGAATCATGTCTCTTACCAACTCTGACATCAATTGGTATAATCGAATCTATGATGGGATCAGAATCATTGATCGTTGTGGAAATTTCCCAAATGTACCCCTTATAGGAACTAAGGGAGGAATCAACTATCATCCAGTGTTAGTTCGTCGTCAATTTGGATACCTGATGAGGCATGTCCCGCGTAATGCTCATCTGGAAGGTATTTTCTTCAAGGGAGGAGAAAATGACAGGGCACTAAAGACGGAAATAGTGCATGCCTAGAAACAGATTCATAGAAAAGGAAGAGAGTCTCTGGGAAAACCAGACTGTGTCTCAGTAGAGCCTTATCTCCACTGGGTACAAACAAGAGCTCTAGAGCTGTGGATGCCTTACCCTCATCAGGAAGTTCTTCCATTAAGGGACTCTGCCCTTTATTTCATGTCTTAGACGGAAAAACTTCAAGTTACTCTCAGCAAAGTTCAGCAGGAGAAGAGGTCTTGGAGGAACAAGTACCGTATTCTCAATGTGGAGTGTAAGAAAATACAGCAGCTATTAAGAGAATAAGATACTCTGATTGAGATTTTAGAGCAACATGCTGTAGAAAATCAGGATGACCAAAGGAATTTGCTCGCTCCTTTCACTTGGCAAAGGAATGACAACCCGACAACGGCCCAAGAGCCCCGGTCAAAGAAAAGGAAAGTACCAGAACCAGCACTTGAGCTCTCCTTAGAGAGGACTCAGGACCCATTAAATTAGATTTCCTTTTGCAGCACTTTGTAATTTACTGTATTTTCGTTTCCGCAATCCTTTGAATTCAATAAAACGGGGTCTCCCCACTGTTTGATATTTGCAATCTAATTGTCGAAGTTTACTTTGAATAAACAAAAACATACAATTAAAATAATCATTGCATATCATTCATCATTCTCACTTAACGCATTCTTCTTACCTACGAATCTCACATTTGCGTCTCAATTCTAGAGTCAAACTGTCTCATTCGTACAATACTCGGGCCAATCTTTAGAAAAAGATGGATGATCTCGAGGAAGAGAACAGAGAGTTGAGGGAAGAGATCGACACTCTGAAAGAGGATCTGAGAAAGCTTCAAAACAATATGCAAGCTCTAGCAGAAGCTCAAATGCAACAACAAAAGACTGTGATCTCAGAGATCATATCTACGCCCATAGTGGAGAAGTATGATCCTAGGTACAAAATGCCAAAAGATCGTCCCAGGGGCATGCCTATTAACTATATCCCGGAAGGATATGTTCCACCGATCAATGAGGATCGGGGAACTGCAATAGGAGCCGCTGGGCCTGAAGGTTACAAACTTTGGGAAAGCGAAGATGCCAGGGGCATGACAGCAACTCCTGAAGGTTACAAACTTCGGGAGGCACCGAGAGTCTCGGCCATAATGACTATACCACCACCCTTGGTACACACTGTCCCGGAAGGACAGATTCCACAGATACCTTCTGTGGGAAACGAAAGTATGTTCGACAGAATGAATGAGTTCCATGAACAATTCCTGGAGATGCAGAAAGAGCTGCAAGCCCTTCGCGGTCAGGATTTATTTGGAAAGGACGTCGTGGACCTTTGTTTGGTCCCTAATGTGAAAGTTCCGAACAAGTTCCAAGTGCCCGATTTTGAAAAGTACAAGGGTAACTCTTGCCCTCAAAGTCATTTAGTGATGTACGCTCGACGAATGTCAGCTCAGACAAAGAACCAAGAGCTGCTCATTCACTACTTTTAGGATAGTTTAACCGGTGCCACATTAAAATGGTATATGGGTTTAAACCGCGCTACGATCGGCACGTTCAAAGATCTTGGCGCTGCTTTAGTTCAACAATATAAATATAATTTGGACATGGCACCGGACAGAGATCAACTTAGATCGATGTCACAAAAGGACAGGAAACCTTTAAGGAGTACGCTCAGAGATGGCGTGAAATTACCGCCCAGATTTGTCCACCTCTTGAGGAAAAAGAGATGACAAAGATTTTCTTAAAGACCTTGAGCTCATTTTACTACGACAGAATGGTCGCCAGTGCGCCCAGTGACTTCACTGAGATAGTGGGCATGGGAGTTCGTCTTGAGGAAGCCGTCCGAGAATGACGTTTGGTTAAAGATGCTGGATCATCAAGTAGTACAAAATGATACGGTAGTGCTCTCCCTAAGAAAAGAGAGCAAGATATCGGGAATATCTCTCTCGGAAAGAAAAGGCGACGATATCAACCAGTAGCAGCTGTAACTCCTGCTATCAATCCCGTGCCTGTTCCTACGTATCAACCTCAGGTTGTTTAGAGCCAACCGAATCAACAGCAATATCAGCAAAGGACACAACAGCCTCTTCAGCAGGCTCGTCCTCCGTACAACAACAATCATACTACACGACCACCGGGGTTTGATCCTATACCTATGTTATATGCAGAACTGTTTCCATTATTACTGGTCAAGGGGCATGTCCAAACCAGGTCTCCTCTTACAGTACCAGAAAATCTGCCTTTCTGGTTCAAAACGGATCAGACTTGTCCTTACCATCAAGGAGGACCAGAGCATAACATAGAAAACTGTCTCAGTTTCAAATTTGATGTACAAAAGCTTGTTAGGAGCGGGGTCTTATCTTTTAAGGATACAAATCCAAATGTTCTCACAAACCCGCTGCCTCAACATAAGAAAGCTGCAGTCAATTTGATAGAGGGAGAGTCTAACAACACCTATCAAATTCATGATGTACATTTGTTAAGGGCCCACTTGGTCAAGATGCATTGTAGACAGAGCGGATATGGCCATGTGCCACCTCATAATTATCACCAGTGTGATATCTGCTCTAAAAACAATCAAGGATGTTCTGTGGTGCAATAAGCTCTACAGGAATAATTGGATTTCGGATGGATCCAAGAGCATCGAGTTCGTGGAGTCAACATGACCTATATGTATTCCAACATCATTCAGAACCACGACATTTGTGCAATGAATGTCAAACTGGTGGTGAGGCACTCAAGACAAAGCCAGTATCATAATCTGCCGCGGCATGATTACAATTCCTTTCTGACTTGCTCGATAAACAAACGGGGATGCTCTTTCGTACAAGAGGCCCTCCAGCGCCAGATGGATCTTGGATGGATCCAGAACTACCATGATAGAAATCCTTATCAGATCAACATGATTCAAATCTTTGATATTCATCTGAGGAATACCAGCTTTGATATCCAACTCGGTTTTCTCACTTCACATGATTATCTGAGCTGTAAAGGATGTTGTGAGAGTAACCAAGGGTGCGCTCTCATTCAGAGAGCTTTACAACACTTTTTAAACCACTGGTGGCTTCCAATCTATCTGGATGAAGACACGCCACAAATCAATGTGCTTAATAGAAACCCTACTCGGCGTCAAAGTCAGGATGTCCGATCTATGGAAACAAACCTGGTAAGGTTGCACTACATTCAAAGCGGGCATGGCCAGGTGCCACCACACAACTATGAATGTTGTAGATTCTGCTCATAGAGTAACCAAGGATGTTACCTTGTGCGGGCAGCCCTTCAAGGTTAGTTGGATCATAAAGAGATTCACCCGTGTCGGAGTTTCGAGCCAATCAACTGGACGCCAGACTACTTCGCTAATCAAATCAAAGATGTGGTTGTAATCTCTGATCCTGAGAGGACCAAGGATGTTTGTATCATCATCCCTCTACTGGACGAATCAAAGGTTCTTAGCCAAGAATTGATTGAAGTTACTTATAACACTCAGAAAAATCAGAAGGCTCCTGTAGTTATCTATCTACCGGGACCATTACCGTATGAATCAGCTAAGGAGATCCCTTACAAATACGGTGCAACAAATCAAAAACCCAAAACCCAATATCTCCACCAAATCAACCCAAAAGCATCAAATCTAAACACATTACCAAAAACCTCACAAATAATCCAGACATTGTGTTCTTAACGAAATAATCAAAGATTGGGCCCCACATCCACATAGCATCTGTAACCTAACAGACCGCTGTTCAAACTCAGTATGCAAGCAGGGTTAATTGGAGACATCTATTTCCCTTCCTTAATCATCTCAATAGGATAAAAAATGAATCGAACTGTAGTACCCCAAGCGATAGTGACTCAGGACCACAAAAATTGCGCTACAATAGTCACTCATACAACAAAGGGGTGAGAATAGGTTCATAAAATATAATGGTGCAAAAGTATGCAAGGGTAGCGTAAACAAACATCAACGGTTATTCAACCCAAATCATTCGCATATATCACCAAAGTATTCTCAATCACCACCAACAACATAATCATTAAATACAAATGCAAATAATGATCGCAAATATACTCAACACCATGACTCTACAATGCATGTAGTACCATTATGGACAACATAAGTCCATCTCCCTCCTGAACCCCCATCATAGGACCAGAGCACACCAAATCCTTAACATCAACATAGGTAACATCTCACCAGTTCCCATATGGAACCAGCTACTCACTCTTGAATCCACACCATTGGACCAGAGCACACCAAAATTCGTTGTTATGACCATAAGAAATGCTTCACTAATTCCTCATTGAAATTATCTACACACTCCTGAATCCAAACTACCAGACCAATGGACACCAAAGCTGCACTGAAGTCCATACATCATGATGCATGATTCACCATAACATGCAATCTCACAAAAAATGATCACCATGAATTTATCACCAATTTTCACCTAACATGTTCCATAAAACACAAGTGCATAAACTCAATAATAACATCATAAACAACATCATTCATTCTAAATATCGGCCAAACAGTAGCCTACACGCAGTACAACACCAAAAAATCAGAACAGCCAATCAATTCCATATAACTGAGCGAATGGCACACGTTCTGATAACATGACAGGTTACCCGTCACCAAGGTGACGCTCGTCACCAACACGTCACCCATGTGATGTCTATCCCAACCAACTAAGCCTGAAGACCATGATGGTTTACCCATCAGGCAGCTGATTCCCACAACGCCTCCAAAACGATGATGACCAGGGCGTCATTAGGGTGATGCCCATCACCTTGAACCAAAGTAGAACCTGCATTTTCTACATTGGAGTTTAAAACAGAGCTTCGATTTCATATCCCCTGACCCCAAATTGTAAATCAACAATAAGGGAAATAACACCTAACGTCCAAACATCAATTATCCATCAATTAACATGCAATTTCACTCATTTAATCATGGATTTTTCTTACTTTATTCATCAAATTCATCACTCACTTATGAATACCCACATATATAAACATCATGAACACATAAATGCCATGGTAAAATAGTGCACGAAAATCACATAACACAATACACAATCATACAATTGCAGAATTGATTTCAATGTTCATTATTCATTCATAAAAAAGGAGAAAAGATGTGAAAACCTAATGGAATTAAGAAGTTCCCTCTATCCAATCATGAAATCTACACCAATATTAGGAGTAATCCCCCTTACCTTAGATTTCTTGAGAAAAATCAGAATTTGCTCTAAGTTCCTCTCTCCCTTTCAAGATCCAACCTTACTTCATTATCCCAATTTTGTTTTTCACGTTCTAATTCTCAAACCCTTACTAACTTCTTCTTATTAGAGCCCTAATCTCCCTAATTAGTTACATTCCCACTTTACCCTCACTTATTTCTCTATTCACCAAAATGCCCCTTTTGACTTTAATATTATTTTAATAATAATACTAATAATATTCTCCTTTTCTCTTTACTATTTTCTACTTCTTTTAATTTATCCCAATAAATTAAATAAAATGACTATCTTATAAGCATTTTACTAAAATTCTCATTATTCTAATATTACTAATTCTATTATTTATTTAAATAGTTAGAACTACGCACTACCAACCCAAAGCATCAAATACTACTAGTAACCACCAAAACACCACATAATACACATAGAAAGAGGTTTAAATAATTAAAAACATGCAATTTCAATTAAATAAGTAAATTATAAATTTTTTTTGTCACAACACTCCCTCACTTAGAACATTTTTGCCCTAAAAAATTACCTGAAAGGAACAGAGTCGGATATGGCTCCCTCATCTGACTCTCTAGTTCTCAAGTCTTGCTTCCACCAGCTGGTCCTCCCCACACTACATTTACCAAGGCAATCTCTTTACCACACAACTGCTTCACTTCTCGATCCTATATCTGCATGGGAAATGTCTCACAATTAGGTTCTGTCTCACCAATTCATCATCCACTTGGATCACATGAGACAGATTCGGAATGTATCTCCTCAACTGAGACACATGAAACACATCATGAAGATTTTCAAGCAGCAGTGGAAAAGCAATCTGATAGGCCATATCTCTTATCCTCTATAAGATTCGGTATGGACCAATAAAATGTGGCGTAAGCTTTTGAGACTTCAAAGCTCGACCAACACCAGTTACCGAGGTAACTTTCAAAAATACATGGTCTCCCTCTTGGAACTCCAATGCTTTCCTACTTTTATCATGGTAACTCTTCTATCCTTCTTGGCTATTCTTATTTTTCTCCTTGTTCCTTGTTGAAAATCCATGTTAAATCTGAACCCTCAGTCTAAGACTTCCCTGCTTAATCAATAATTACTTAAGACTTCAATGCTCTAGCACATAGCAAGAGACTTACTTGGCTCAAGCTTCACATCAAGATACTTTGATGCTCAAGCACATAGCAAGAGACTTTATCTAAACTACTAAACAACTTGTTTAGCAAAATAGAGAACAAGGTGTACTTGATACATAATCAGAGGTACATGGCAATAACCATAACAAAGTTCACAACACTTAAGATTTCTAAGATATTCAATGTTTAAGAAATCTTAAGGCTTTGTACAATTTACAGCATATAACAGAAATTCTGCATACTCGATTGTGTTGCTATTGTTAATCTTGTTATTCTTCCATTTTGATATAAGCGAGGAACGCTTCTATCCTTCTTGGCTCTTCTTCTTTTTTCTCCTTTTTCCTTGTTGAAAATCCATGTTGATTCTTCAGCTACTTATATAGGAGTTTCAGAGGAATAGCCGTTGGAAGAGATAACTTGTACAAGTGTCTTTGTTACTCCATAGTACAAGAGACGTTGAAGCTAGATACACCAAAAGATCTTGATCCATTGTGTAACTTGTTTAACTATTGTGTCTTTCTTGTGATCTTGTACTATAGATCCGTTGAGAATAGATATTTGTAAAGCATGCCAACTCTTCTTGAGCCTAGTGAACACATACTCTAGCTGACAGCAAATTTGACAATGTAGCTTGCTTTCTGTAGTATGAATAACTTTAGCTTTATCATTGGTTTTAAATGATCACAAGAAGCTGATACATTCAATAAGCTTAGAGACAATATATTCATCTTCTAATGCAGAGGCCTTCAACTTTAAAGTCTATGCAAACCTATATCATCAGTCTTTACTTAAAGAACGTTCTTCAGATTCCGAGCCACCAGAAGCCAATAACTTAGCTTCTCTCAAGTGCGTCCTTCTATCAGATTTTGACTGTATTCTTTTTTAAGCTTTAGAACATGCACATTTAGAACACACATTAGATAACACCATTGTTCTTTCAATACTTTATTATCATCACAACCCAAAGGATATATGTCATGAACAAATATTGTTCTAACAACTTCCATTCAGGAATCTTCGACAGTTGAATCAGACCTAACGGCTTATGATGTTCAATCTTCAACTTCTAACAAGTCAAACAACCGTAAACAAACTCAACTACCTCCTTCTTCATTCCTGGCCACCAAAACATTTTCTTCAAATCCTGATATATCTTATTGGCACTAGGATGAATACTCAAACCAATCTTATGACCTTCCTCAAGAATGCTTTTCTTAAATTCTGGCACCTCAGGCACACAAACCCTATCTCGAAACCTCATCACACCATTCTAGTTAATTATGAAATCACCTCTTTTACCTTGATTGATTAACACTAGCCAATCAACCAACCCCATATCGATCTTCTGACCTTCTTTGATCTCATCAATGATACCACTAGTCAGCTTCAACATACTCGACATCACACTATTAGGAGTCTATTCACATACTAAACTCGGATCTTCAAATCGCTTAATCAATTCTAACTCTCAAACCATAAGCATTGACATACGCAATGACTTCCTATTCAACGCATCAACTACCACATTAGCTTTACCCGATAGTAACTCAAGCCAAAATTATAATCCTTCAAAAACTTGGGCTATCTCATCTGCCTCATATTTAATTCCTTCTGATCGAATAGATACTTTAAACTCTTGTGATCACTGAACACCTCAAATCTGGAGCAGAACAAATAATGCGTCCAAATCTTCAACACGATACCATTGCTGAGATCGTGCGTAGGATAATTCCTTTCATGAACCCCAACTGTCTAGAAGCGTAAGATACAACTTGGCCATTCTACATCAACACACCTCCTAGACCCATCTTAGAAGCATCGCAATACACAACAAAGGATTCACCTGATTCAGCAAAATCAAAACTGGAGCAGACGTTAACTTCTTCTTGAGCTCTTGAAAACGCTCTTCACAATACACATCCCAAACAAAGGCTTGACCCTTTTGAGTTAAGTGAGTCAAAGGCAATGCTAACTTCGAAAAGCCTTCAATAAAATTCATGTAGTAACCATCCAAACAAAGAAAGCTTTTAATTTTTGTAATAGACTTCGGAGTCTCCCACTGCAACACAACATCTATCTTTGATTAATCAACCACAATACCACCACTCAAAATCACGTGGCCAAGGAAACTCACTTTTCGCAACCATAACTCGCACTTGCATAACTACGCATATATATTCTTCTTTTTCAAGGTTTGCAACATAACTCTGAGATGCTCTACATGCTCTTCGCCGGACTTGGAATATATCAAGATGTCGTAGATGAACACAACCATAAAATGATCTAAATACAGATGGAATATTATTTTCATGTACTCCATGAACACCCCGTACATATTAGACACTCTAAATGACATCACCAAATAATCATAGTAACCGTACCTCGTTAAGAATGCAGTCTTCAGAATATCTTCTAACTTCACACAAATCTGAAGATAACCCAAATGAAAATCAATCTTTCTAAACACACGATCGTCTACCAACTCATCCATAAAATCATATATCCTTGGAAATTGGAACTTTTTCTTGATCGTAACTTTATTTAGTTGTCAATGATCAACCCACCTTCTCATATTACCATCTTTCTTCTTTACTAGCTACACTGGTGCTCCCTACGACGAAACACTCGTCCAAACAAACTTTTTCTTGATCAACTCTTATAATTGCTTCTTCAACTCAATAAATTATGAAGCAAACATCTTATAAGGAACCATCGACACCGGACTAGTACCAGGTACTAATTCTATAACAAACTCCACCTTGCACTCTGGCGATAAATCACCGATATCGTCTGAAAACACTTCCAGAAACTCGCACACCACTGGTAATTCATCAACCACATCTTTTCTTTAGGCCTTCATAGAATCTAATATCATAAACACCTCTGCCTCATCCTTCATGAACTCGTCCACTTGCTTAGCAGACACAAACAACTCATCACTTACATCAAACTCTGGAAACAACACCGTCTTGTCATAACAGTTGACATGAACATGGTTGAAATCCAACCAGTTCATTCCAAAGATAACATCGATATTTCTCAAAGGTAGATAGACTAAATCCATCCCAAGACTCTTACCGAAAAATAGTAAGTGGACAATTCAAACAAACCCACGAAGAAGTTACTGGACCGAAAGTTAGGGTATCAACAATCATACTCCCAACCATAGAAGAATATTTCAAACCCAACCTCTTAGCACAATCAAGAAAAACAAATGAATGTGTTGCACTTGTGTCTATAATAGCAATCAGCAGAATACTATTAATAAAACATGTACCTCGAATCAACCTGTCTGAGCTAGTAGTCTCTGACCTTGACAAAGAGAAAACCTTTCCCTCAGACTGTGCCTTCTTTTTCTTATAATAATCAGTACTGGTATGACCCTATTCACCATAGTTATAACAATTCAGACCAACATTCTTGCAATCTGCAACTTGGTAACCTGTCTTGCCACACTTGAACCACCTCAAAACATTATTCCTGCACTCATTAGCAAGGTGGCCCAAATCGTGAAACTTGAAACACTTAATAGAAGCGGGAGTCTCTCCACCACTTGGATTCTCTCATCCGAAGCCTTTTGCTTCCCTCTGTTAGTTGGAGCAGTATACAGTTTCGAGCGATACTAATCCATCCCCTTCTTCTCACTAATGCTCATATAGTGAGTAGAACGAGCCCAACCATCCTCATCATACGTCCTACATTTATTTACCAACATAGGAAATCGACGAATCTTATGGTACCTGATTCCCTGCTTGATCTCAGGACACAGTCCGCTCTCTAACTTGACGCACTTCAAACCCTCAGAAGTCACACCATTGTAGTGAGGACAAAACTTCGCAAGGTCTTCGAACCTAGCAGTAGATTCAACTACAGTCATATTCCCCTACTTAAGTTCGAGGAACTCAATCTCCTTTTTTCTTCGCACATCCTCAAGAAAGTACTTCTCTAGAAAATGAACTTAGAACACAGCCCAAGTAATCTCATTACCAACACCTTCCAGTCTCTGGCATGCATTATCCCAGTAGTCTTCGAACTCTTTAGACAATATGTGAATAACAAACTGCACCTTCTGAAATTCCATGAAAGTCATTACTCGAAAAATATTCTTAATCTCCTAGATCCATTCTTGCGCATCCTTCGAACCATACTTGCCCTTAAAAGTTAGCGGCTAGTTTCTCTAAAACTTGTCAAACCCACGAAACTCATCATCAGCACCTTGATGATTTTGATGCCTGAGCCACTGACTTCAAAGCATTAGAATTTATGTGATCGTTTCTTCCATACATTACACTACACACCGTTAAGAAAACATTAGAAGAAACAATGAATCGACAGTGTATACACACATGTCGCATACTAGGGAACAATTAACATGTCAAAAATTGGTCGGATGGACCGAAATGCTATGATACCACATATGGTGTCACTCAAACACAACACAAACCTACTCCGTAACATGGGTTATATAAAACATGCATTAAATTAGACACGTGTTATCACACGCTCGCCTTAACATAGGCTCATTGCAACGAAAATAAATCAACAATTAATTAAGTTTCATAACATAAAACAATGTTAATGCTAAATGCCTTCAACATCAAAACACCATGACAATAGCAAGTAACAAAACAAAATGTTCGCCCACCCATTATTATAGATCAGGACAATCGAATCTAATACAACGCATAAAATAGAATAGAAAGAAGAACAACCTCAAAGCTATCCTTCAGCTTCTAAGCAGTTACTCATTTACCTGTTCGCCTGTACCCCAAGAAGGAGCACAGAACCACACATACAACAAAGAGGTGAGAATACTCTCGTAATATATAATGGTGAACAGTATGCAAGGGTAGCCTAAACAAACATCAACAGTTATTCAACGCAAGCCATTCGCATACATCACCAAAGCATTCTCAGGCACCACCATCAACATAATCCTTCAATACATATGAAAATAATGAATGAAAATGTACTCAACACCATGACTCAACAATGGATTTGGTACCATTTTGGACAACACAGGTCCATCTCCCTTCTGAACCCCTACCATAAGATAAGAGCACACCAAATCATTAACATCACCATAGGTAACTCTTCACCAGTACCCATATGGAATCGTCTACTCGCTCTTGAATCCACACCATCGAACATGAGCACACCAAAATTCGTTGCTATGACCATAAGAAATGCTTCACTAAATCCTCATTGAAATTAGCTACTCACTCCTAAATCTGTACCGTCGGACCAGTGCACACCAAAACTAGACCGGAGCCCATACACTATGATGCATGATTCATCATAACATGCAATCTCACAAAAAAAGATCATCGTGAATTATCACCAATATGCACCCAACATGTTCCATACAACACAAGTGTATCAACTTAATAATAACATCATAAACAACATCATGCATTCCAAACAGCGGGCAAATAGTATCATACATACAACACAATTCCAAAAAATCAGAACGACCAATCAATTCCATGCAACTGAGCGAATGTCGTTTGTTCTAACAGTGTGACAGGTTATTGTCATACCCCAAATTTTGACCACCAAGATTTCAAATCATTGTACAAATCATTACCATAATATGGATGTACTTTCATGCCTCATCAATCTCCTCAGAGATGTTTGAGCATTCAACACAATCAAGAATTAAGGTTTCAAGCCCTCTCAGAGCCTTAGACAAAGGATCAATCAAGGAATGACATGATCTTCAACTTGTCTAAACTCTTAAACACCCATAAAGGATCATGAGGACTCCCACTTCAAGAATCAAGCACAAGGGTGCAACATTCCAAGTGGATAAAGCCTCAAGATCGTCAGTGTCACCAAATTAGGGTTTTGGTCGACCAAGGCCTCCAGATGAAAATTTTCCTCTAGGCATGAGCCAATGCTTCAAACAACAACCCAAGATACTCTAAAGGACCTCATGGACACAATCATCAAGTCAATTTAACCTCAGGGGATGCATTTACCAAAAAAAAATCAGGAATTAGGGTTTCTTGACCTAATTCACCCCTAAGTTGACTTTTGGGACAAAGCATGAGCCAAAACCTCAAGACATGGTTTGAGGGTATCCAATACACTACATTGATCCATTTGCAACAATGGATTGATCCAAGAAGCTTGATCCACAAGTTTCAATTTCATCAGGACCACAATTAGGGTTTCGAGGAAAAAGTCAACTGTACCTTTGACTTTTGACCAGGACATGCTCCCAAACCTTGGGACATGATTCAATAAACCCTATAACACCTATGGAATCCATCCATTAGGTTTGATTTAGGTCAAGGGCTTGATTTCACAAATGATCGCACAGTTTGGATTTCATCCGATAAAAAGTCAACTGTACAAAAATTCAAAGTTTGACTTTTTGAATTTTTGGTCAACCAAGGTTCTTTAACCATAAAACAATGTTAATTTGTGATTTAAATCATCATTCATCAAGAAAAATCAAAGAAAGTGAGTTAACTTGTAAAAGGGGTAACCATAAAAAACTTAGAATTTGTCTAAGTTATGGAATAAAGTGGCTAGGGTACCAACTTCCAAGGACCATAACTTGAGATCCAAGCAACCATTTTGGATGGTCCAAATCTAGATTTGTGGGTCTCATTACATACTTCAAAAGTGTCAACTACATCTCATTCCAATTCCTCGTGGCTTTTTAGTTATGGAGTGATCAAAATGGCTGAAAACATGAAAATGGTAATTTTCCAACACTTAGTGAAATTTTCACTAAGTCAAAATCTGCCTTACTTTTTCCAAAATGTAGGGGCAGTTTTCACCTTGATCCAAGTCAAACCAGGTCTAGGGGTGGACATCAAAGTTAAAGTATGCCATAAGGGCTTTCCAACAAGTACCACATCATCTCCAAATTTCATTTAGGAGATACAACCCTTGGAACATGGTATCATGAACTGGTTTTTACAAGGCAGAATTTGTGCATTTTGCTCGATTTGTCCAAATCTGATAAATCCAAGCCTTGTCATCAATTTGGACACATCTGAGGATCAAATCCAAGGGGGATGATCTGATCTCCATGCCTCCAAAGTCCAAGAATCTACAAGTAGCCATACCAAACCTAAAAGAGCTAAAAAGTGCCAAGACTCCAATTTTGTTTCCAAGCCTTTAATGAATGCATAAAGGTGGCATGAACTGAGCCTATTCCAACTGAATTAAGTCCAAATTTATCTCTGAACTAAAGCTACAAAGCATGTGCTCTAATCTCAAGTCAATGGCTAGATGAGACTTGAGATTCCATTTGATCACAATTGGCCACAGGCCTGTACCAGTTGCCATTCACTATTGATGCCAAAACAAACTTGTTGCACTATAAATAGACATCAATTGTGATCATTTTGACTACACAAAAGCACCCAAACTGATGATTTCCTCAAAATCACCACTTTCACTCCAATTTTGCCTTCTAACTCTAGTCACTATCGGGTTTTGAATTTGAGAGCAATTCCAACCAAACCAATCACACACACACCTCACATATAACATATAGAAGTGATCCATAACACAAAATTACATCTGGAACATCAGATTCTCAAAATCACCTACCAATTGCTCAAGTTCTTGACAGATTTGCAGTTGGGGTACCATCTCAAGTTCTAGATCATTTCCATTCATTCCAAGCATTCCAGATCATTGGAACCTAGCTGTAACACCTCTAACTCAGAACTCGATCACCAGCTACAAGAGGTAAGCATGAACTCTTCAAACTCCATGATGCATGCATATTTTACTGCACAATAATTTGGCCATATGTTCCTAATCATGTATGGAGTGATAACCCTCAATCAATTGCCATGAATCAGTCGTGTATGGAATTTCATGGTGTTCATGCTGAAATTAGGATTCTTGAGATTTTCTTCTGATTTCTCCCTCAATACTCAAAATAAATGCAATTAATCTATATGGTTGTGATCCTTTTTCAAAAGCGAGCAAGATTGGTACTTGAATCGTTCAAAACCATTGAGAAATCATGGAGAAAAGTGAGAAAATGCAAATCTGGAAAAACAGAGGGGGCGGGCAAGAACTTGGTGTTCTTGGCGCCCTTTTTCAAATTTTTGAATATTTGAATATTTTGTTATATTTGTTAATTGATTCAAAAATAATTTCTCTCTGAATATTTATGTTTTTTAATTGATTCTTTTTCTCAAAATTCACTAAAATGTTTAAATATTTTATTTTACAAAAAAATCCAATTTACATTATTTATTTAATATAGTTAGAATTTTTATAATTAATTTCATTTTTGTTGTTTTAAAATATTTTTAATGAAATTCCCACTTTGATCTTTCAAAACCAATTGAATTTCAAACTCTCATGTAATTAAACATGACTTTTCAAAATATTTTTCAAGGTGTACAACTTATTTTTGAATATAATTGGTATTTTATACATTTTTTCATTTAATTTCCTTTGAAAAATAATATTTATATTTAAAATTATGGTTTCCTCTTGATTTTAAATTTTAAAACATCTTTGGGCCTCTTGATAGAGTGTAAGTCCCATCCCTTTGTAAATAAAACAATTTTAGGTCTCATACATTGTATAAGTCCCTCTGTACATTTTCAAAAGTTCGGCGCGATCGTCGCCTTTTTAATAAAATTAACTGGGCTTCTCCTTGAGCTATAAGACCCATCTTTATTCATTTTCACACTCATGAACCTCTAATAGAGTGTAAGACCCAATCCCTTGTTGTACAAAAATAATTTTGGGCCTCAGTCGTTGTATAAGTCCCTCTGCGATTCTCAAAACGACTGTGCGATCACTGTCTTTCATTGGGCCTCCCCTCATGTTGTAAGTCCCATATTTCTTTTTCAAAACCTCTTTGGGCCTCTCCTTGAGTTGTAAGACCCACCCCTTTTGTAATTAAACCTCTTTGGGCCTTAGTCGCTGTATAAGTCCCGATACGATATTCAAAACAACGGTGTGATCACTGTTAAACCTTGGGCCTCTCCTTGAGTATATGCCCCAACAATCTTTTCAAAAACAACTTCTCTTTTGATTTAGATTCGAATATACATGTTGTTATTAAAACTTTCTTTAATTTCTTTGAACAACTAACAATACAGCTTGGAAGCTTGCTCACCTGTAAGTTTTAACCACTTTTATTTACTCGCTTTCATATATATAACTGTATTGTGGGAAGTTGTGCACTGTAAGTCCTTCTTTCATATCCTTTTAAAATACTTGTCATATATCAACTGTATATATACTAGTATATTTATTTAGAGTTTCCCTCTGCAACTAGGTCTAGAACTAGGTAAAGCCAGTTGGTCACTATTAGATACAGTCAAAACTAGATCCCCATAGGATTTCCAGATACAGTCTTGCCTTCTCTTGGGCTTAAACAATATGGAACAAAGAGAAAGGCAGTATTCTCGATGAACCTTTTCTCAGGCTGTCACTATTAGAAATTGTCAAAGAAATTCTACTCCCTAGAGTAGATCTATTCTCCGTGAATAGCATCTCCTGAGTTTCTTCAAACCTCAGAACTTTCATTAAATGATCAATTCTCTGTGAAAAGCATTTCTTGAAATTTTCTTGATTTGGGACCCACAGGCTTCCTAAAAGCATCCCTTCCTCCTCTTGGGCTTTGTCCAAGGACCCTCAGACTTCTTAGAAGTTCTCATGCCTTCTCTTGGGCTTAATACAAGGACCCTAAAAGACCTCCTAAATGTATTCGACAGAACTTAGTCATCCTTTGCTAGAGAGGTCTTTCCATTGTCAAATCTCATACCAATTTAGGGTTGATTCTCATCCCTTAAAACACCCGCCTCCTCTTGGGCATCATACAAAAGATAAATCTCTTCCACACCAGTAGACTTGGAAAGTCTAACCTTGAGTCTCAAAGACATTCTCAAGTTCCTTACAAACATAGGAAGAAACCCCGGTCACTCTGGATAAATCTCCACAGAGCTAAAACCCCGTCTCTCTCCTAAAAATCCCCAGCCAGGGTCAAAAGGCTGTTAATAACACTATCTCAAATCAGAACCTCAAGGTATCTGATACCCCAACTCTCCTGTAACCCTCAGCAAGAGTTGATTCCCCATTTAGACCTGCTTAGAGATCTCAATAATCCTCAGCAGAAGCTAGCCTCCTCTTAGGCTTTGTATAATGACCTTTCCTCAGCGCAGTCAGCCTCCTCTTGGGCTTTATATAATAATTCTCCCCAGCGGAGATAACCTTTTCAGACTCTCTTGTTGAGTCAATCGTTTTCAGACTCTCTGGTTGAGTCAATCACCTTTGCAGATTCTCTTGTTGAATAAATCACCTTGCAGTACTCTCTTGTTGAGTCAACCTTTTAGCCTCAATATCGGGCTTTGTACGAGACAGATAAAAACACTCTCTTATTGAGTCAATCTTTTCCAGCCTCCTCCTAGTCTTGGCATAAAGATTTCCCCTAGCAGAAGTCAGCCTCCTCTTAGGAAGAATGATTTCTCCAGCTTGTTCAGCCACAATCCTGGGCTTCGTACAGGAAAAATAAAAGCACTCTCTTATTGAGTCAAACCCGTTTAGCCTCAATCTTGGGCTTTGTACAAGACATAAATCTTCATAACCTTCTCTCAAGCTTGGGACAAGTATCTTCCCTAATGGAGTCAATTCCTCCTAGCCTTCTTTAGGCTTTGAGAAATAAATTCCCTAAGCTGAGTCAAACTCGTTTCAGCCTCAATCTTGGGCTTTGTACAAGACAGATAATACTCTCCCGCAGAGTCAAACTCAGTACAACCTCAATCTTGGGCTTTGTACAAGACACATAAAAATATCCTCATCCGAATAAGTTAAATTTCCCATTTCAGCCTCAATCTTAGGCTTCGTACAAGACATATACAAACCTCCCCGGCAGAGTCAAAATCCCTTTTTAGCCTCAATCTTGGGCTTTGTACAAGACAGAAAGAATATTTTCCCCGAAAAAGTCAAACTTTTAGCCTCCTCTTAGGCTTTGTATAATGATATCCCTAAAGAGTCAGTATCTTTTTTTTGCCTCAATCTTGGTCTTTGTACAAGACACTCTCTTGTTGAGTCGGTCATCTCCAGCCTCCTCTTAGGCTTTGTATAAGGACTTCCCCAGTGGAGTCAATCTACCTCTTAGCTTCAACCTTGGGCTTTGATCGAGGAACACAAAAATCAACAATCCCCTCGAGGAAGTCCAATCCCTCATTAGAGATGACAAATTCTCTCTCAGTTAAATCCTTTTAGCTTCAATCTTGGGCTTTGAACAAGACACCAAAATATCTTTTTCCTCCCTTAGAATAGGAGGAACTATAATTGCTCTGATTTCCCTGTTTCCTTTAAACAGGAATACGTAGGCATAAGATTGCGAAGTCTTAGCGAGCATACTAATCAAAAACTCTAGGTCCACTACCTTCATACCAATCAAACTTAGGTCCAGTACCTTACCAAAAACATCGAAAAAACCCGAACATCAACAAAAACTCAGTCACTCTCTCATACTTTCCCAAGAAACTTTCCCAACCCATTAACGGATAAACACCATCAAGTACAAAGCGAAACCTAAAGCTAATATCCTGTGGATAACCACATATAGGATGGCTAATTGACAACTCCCCATTGTATAACCTGACCCCGAACTCCCCGAATCTATTTAAGAGTTTGTTCAGTTAAACATTCGCGTGCAAGGTTAGTTTTAGATAGCTTCCCTTTCCCTTCCAGCTTCACGGGATAAATAAGAAATCAGAAAGTAGCACCCCTCCTCATTGTGGGGAGAAACCCAAAAACCAGCGATAACGTGGTCGCGTCACCAACAAAAATCGCTCGCTATAGAGAAATGGCGACTCTGCTGGGGACGTTCATTTTAGTTAGGACTAGGATTATAGCTCTTAAGAGGTCTAGGATGTTAGTTTAGGAATATATATATATATATATATATATATATATATATATATATATATATATATATATATATATATATATATGTATCGCTTTTCCTAATTGATATCCGTGTTTACTTTTCTGCTAATGGGTCAGCGGGTGATGCCGCATCTGGAAAGTTTGAGTGACACCTAAGATAAGTGATGGCATTAGAGGGGTAATCTTACAGGGAGTGACTCCCAAATAAGAGACCCCGGTAGACCATCGAATCAGTGGAGATACCCTTTGCGCATTCAATGTCTAAACGACTTCGGTTGTTGAAAGTAGATTGTTCAATTGTGGTATCCATTAAACTGAGGATTTAGTAGGCTGAGACCATGTTACTATTTTTTTAGTGCAGAAGCTATCGGAAATAGTTGTCACACGATACTACCCTCATTTGAGATTACTCTAAGATACTGCAACTCGCTCGGGTGAACCAGTCTACTGTTGTTATCCCAAGAGGAGTCAATGATTTTGAGGACAGGTATAAAAATTCACCGGTACAACCTTTGGGAATGGGTAGAGCCATAACTTCATGACACTCAACCTTTGACCCCATGTTTTTTCTATGCTTTTGTGTGCTGCATTCATGCATTCATTTCATTAAAAAACTTTAAACAAAGAAAAAAAATCTTCTTTTCTAGTCTCTCTGTTTCAAATGAAACTAAGACAATGATTGCAAATGTCAGAGAGAAAGATTGCGTTATGGATTTTGGTAGAAGGAAGACTCACAAGTACACCTTTAAGGTTCCAAAATTAGAGGATTTGAGAGGGTTGGCAAGGATGATCACCAACCCTGATGCTTTCAGAGCTAAGTATGGAGGACTGTTGTCTCTGTTAAGGGTCCATGTAATTGAAGGAATTCTGGCTATGCTGATCCAGTTTTATGATCCGGCCTATCACTATTTCACATTCTCGAATTATCAACTAGCACCAACACTGGAGGAGTACTCTCACCTAACTGATTTACCCATCACTGACCAAGCTCCCTTTTCTGGACTGGAAGAAATTCCAAAGGGTCAAACCATTGCAAGAGCAATCTATTTGGATGAGTCAAAAGTCAGGACTCACATGACCATTAAGGGTGGAATCCAAGGTTTACCAGCCATGTTTTTGATAAAGAAAGCTCTGTACTTTTCTAGTATAGGGAACGTGACAGCTTTCGAGAGCTTCTTTGTTCTGCTCAACTACGGGTTATTTCTGTTTCCCAACATGGATAACTTCGTTGATGTCAGTGCCATTAAGATTTTTCTGATTGGGAACCTCGTACCAACCTTGCTCGCAGATGCTTATCATTCTGTACACCTAAGGAATTTGTACAGCGGAGGAATGATCATATGTTGTGTACCCCTGCTATACAAATGGTTCACTTCTCACTTGCCCAAATCTGCTGCATTTTGGGACCATAAGAGTACTTTACATTGGTCGCAGAGAATCATGTCTCTTACCAACTCTGACACCGATTGGTACAATCGAATCTATGACGGGATAAGAATCATCGACCGTTGTGGAAACTTCCCTAATGTACCCCTCATAGGAACTAAAGGAGGAATTAACTATCATCCAGCTTTAGTTCGTCGTCAATTCCGATACCCGATAAGACATGTCCCGCGTAATGTTCATCTGGAAGGTCTTTTCTTCAAGGAATGGGAAAATGATAGGGCACTAAAGACAGAAATAGTGCATGCTTAGAAACATGTTCATAGGAAAGGAAGAGAGTCTCTAGGAAAACCAGACTGTATCTCTGTGGAACCTTATCTCCATTGGGTACAAACTAGAGCTCTCAAACTGAGGATGTCTTACCCTCGTCAAGAAGTTATTCTATTAAAGGAATCTATCCTTTATTTTATGTCTGATACGGAAAAACTCCAGGTCACCCTCAACAAAGTTCAACAGGAGAAGAAGTCTTGGAAAAACAAGTACCGCATTCTCAATATGGAGTGTACCAAAATACAGCAACTGTTAAAAGAAAAGGATGCCCTGATCGAGATTTTAGAGCAACATGCTGTAGAGAATCAAGAAGACCAAAGGAATTTGCTCACTCCTTTCACTTGGCAAAGGAATGACAACCCGACACAGTCACACACACGCAGAAAAAGAGAAGGAAGAAGACTTATCTGTGGATGAAATCCTGAAGCCGTGATTGCATTACATGTCCCTTTTACTTCTTTCTCTTTTGTTTTCTTCACAATAATCTCTGTAATTGGTAATCTCTGAAGAATATATTGAATTGGGGTTGTAGGGTTTGTTTGGGGTTAGGTTTTCTCTCTAGTAGATTTAGGATTTCTGGGTGGCGGAGAGATGAGAATCGAGAGAGCGCAAACGGCGAAGTTAGGTTTTCGTTTAGGAATTGGGGAGGGATGATGCGAGAGAGAGAAGACGGAGAGAGAGGGACGATTTTTGCTCTTTCGTTTGTATTGTTTACTCCGTTCGATCACACACGCACACACTACACTATCATGCACCCTCCTTTTTCTGCCGTTAGATTGTTGGTTTTAGGGATCAGGCGGACTTGATTTGAGGGTCCACAGTGGACCCTCTCTCCCACATAGCGCCTAAGCCCTCCGTTTAATTTTTTATTTATTTTTTTTAACTTTTTAAAATAACTCTTTTCTTTTAATAACAAATAATATTTTTCTTAAATTAATTAAAAATCTCCTATCAAAATTCAAAAACCTTTTTTCTTTAAAGTTAATAATCTTTTTTATATCATTATACCCTTTTTTTAGAAAATTAAAATACAAAAAAAACTTTTTAAATAGCATAAACTCTTTTAATCTTTTCTCTTGAAATAATTGATAACCTTTTTAAAAAAAACTTAATACAACCCTTGTTTTAAAATTAACAAACCCTCTTAACAAAATAAAACCTTTTACATAACATCTGAACCTTTGCTATTATAAAAATAATTTTAGAATTAAATTTTATAATATAATTTGAAACCTTTTTATACAAATTTAGATCCTCATTTTAAATAACAGATCCCCTTTTTTTTCATTAATAAAAATCCCTCTAAGTTAATAAGAAAACTTTTTTAGTAAAACTTTTAGACTAATCAAACCTTTCTTTCTTTTAAAATATTAAAACTTTTTTCGTTAGAAATCAGATCTTTTAGATATAACCTCTTTCCCTTTAACTAGGATAGAACTCTTTTTCTCCTTTAAGTTTCTCCTAGTTCTCCCCTTTAGTGGTTTGTGCTTGGGTAGATAATTTGTATGTGATGTATGCACTTTAGTTGTTCTAAACCTTTTAAAAGTAAATCCTGGATCCAACGTCGAGCCATCTTTTCTCCCCATGTAAGTTGATTGCTTTAAGCATCGCTATCGACCTTTGGTCACTATACACAAGTCTAGCTCACCGTGCTAGTGTACACGATTTAAAACTCAACTTGTTGTTTGATTAATTGGCGACGTCTATCATAGCTTTATACCTTATGCTTCATGCTTTACTTTTATGCTATTTTTAATATAATTGCTTGCATTATATCCAAGGGAAAATCCCATGCATGATAATCAATTAATGTGCATGGTGTATATGCATTTCATACCTCCCTATAGGTTTTCATACCCTTTAAGATAAGTGCATAGATAACTTTAGGATAGACTTTCTAAGTTAGTCCCCCTTAAAATTGATTACACAATCAAACAACTTTAGCTCACCTAATTCTCCACACAAGAGATTAGATGTGAATCATCTCAAAGAATAGACATACAATCTCATACCCCACAACACAAACTAGATGTGGATTCCCTTTCCACTTAGGATAGGTATGTGGTTTCTTAATATGACGACTAATCTTTTTCTCCTAGATCGATTCAAACTTTAGTATCCCTCAGAGAGGAACTACAAGTGCTCTGATTCCACTCCCGACAGGATATGTAGGCACAAGATGCGATTTCTTGTCGAGCACACTTAGGAATAGAACTTTAGGTCTTCCTATCCCTTTTACCCTTAGAAGCAGATAACAAGTAGTAGATAACATAGATAAAACAAGAGGTTCCTGTAGAGTACTACAGATATCTAAGATGCTAACACCTTCCCTAGGTATAACCAACCCCCGAACCTTAGACTCTTAGCTTTGCATTTGCATTGCATACTGTAATACCTCAAAATTTACCTTCATGTTCTCTCAATATTTGGTCTATGCTTTACTCATTTGCATTCCATAGTAGGTCATAGATTGCATAGCATGGCATTCAGCATAGGGCATGGGATCAGGGCATTTGCTTCAGCAATACAAGATGTTCTCAGCACCAATTTGATCTTTATCAGCAGTCAAGGCCAAGCATTTAATTCTCAAAGTCTTTTTGAGCCTTTATTTTGCTCATTAAGTGTTTTGAAGATCAACTGTTCCGGCAGTCAAATTTTGATCAGCAATTCGGCACCGAGCAGCCGTCTCAGCAATTTAATCAGGGCTCGGAAAATATTTCGTGGCATGTCTCAAGTGCACTCAAGTAGGGAGGTCCAAAGACAGGTTTCAAAGGCATATTGTGGCTCAGAACAGGTGTAATCAAGTCTGTCTCCATTTTCCCTCCTTTTGGCGCCAAGCAGAAAATTCAAATTTTTCTTGTGTTAACTGGTTAACGCATATGGTTAACCGGTTAACCATTGCGAATTTTGCCCAAATCTGCATTTTTCAGCACTGCAGAGTTTTGAAATTATTTTGGTGGTCATGCGCATTGCTTGTGCCTATGTGAGAAGGATCTAGAGCAGCTTCTTTTCATCATTTTCCACCCAAATTTTCCATTTCCACTCATGAATTTCCACCCCAATTCCACATTTCATTTCCAAACCCATTTTTCACTTCATTTTCCATTCACTCCAAACCCAAGCCAAACTCCCAAGCTAGAGGTTATTTAATCTCATCAATTCCAAACCTCTAGGGAGCTAGGTCTTATTTCACTCCCAATTTTCAGAATTCTCTCCATTCTCACTCCCTCCTTCATTCTCAATCTCCATTTTCAACCACACTCAAAGCTCTCTTTCAAAGATTAATAAGTTCTTCATTGGAACTTGTTGATTCTTGAGCCAAAGCCTCTCATCATCACTACATTTCAGCTTTTAAATTTGGATTTTCGTTTGGATCTAGTTCTGATTTTTCAGAAGTGATTATTGCAAGTGATTTTGGAGTTTTGTTTCTTATTTGCTTGGATCTTCAACTTTTGAGTGCAAGAAGCTTGTGGATCTTGGACTTCTCTACTTGAATTCATCCATTTATGTTTACAACACTTACCAAAGCAAATCTCAGCTTTGTAGGTTCGTTAATTTCAGATCCATACTCATTTTAGCTTAATTGCAACTCATACAATGTAGATCCATGAATTTTGATATGTTTTGATTCATTTGGTTGATCTTGATTGTGGATGTTGATGATTATTGAATTTAAATGATGTGTGAATATTGTTTTTGAACTTAATTTTCGTGCATTGTTGGTTACATGATCATTGGAGATGATTGGATAAGTGTTTTTGCTGCTGGAAGTGATTTTTTCAAATTAATTTTTGCTGCTGTAACAGGGTTAACCGGTTAAACAATTGCAGTGCAAAATGGTTAACCGGTTAACCATTGTATTTTTGTTGTTTTCTGCTGATTTTTGAGCTGTTAACCGGTTAACGTATTTGGTTAACCGATTCACACAGCTGCAGAGTGCCATTTTCTTGCATTTTCTTGGTTGTTTGAGATCCAATGTATGCCTAAACTTCATGGATTGATATATTGATGATTTGTGGATTATTCCTATGCTGGTACACCTCACACTCTTGCATGTTCACATTTCTCGACACGCGACTTGTTGAATTTCATCGTTTATGTGTATGCTTGCATTGTTGAACGTTTGAAGATATGAACACACACACACTTGTCGATTGTGTTCATTGTGCATTGTTGCTGGATTGATGATGGTTGTGCATACTTGTTTGCATCCAATTTTATGATGAGCATACTCGATTCGTTTGATCACATGCTATATGTTGCGTTCTTCCATGATGCTTGCCAAGTTATCCATCATGGTATGTGTTGGGTTTATGATCATGATTAATTGAATGATGTATTTTGTTTGATGCATGTTTGCTCTGCCTCGATTGGATTGTATTCGAATGCAATGCATGCTGTCCTGTTTTACCGCTGTTTGTGTGCATGCTTGCTGTTATAGGTGCTGCCTATGTGTTTACGCATGCTGTTGTAACCTTTTACACATATTTTGATGTTGAATTGTATGCTGTCAATGCTGTTGGGAGTGTGTGCTTATTTTTCATTGTTGTTCTGAGGCAAGTGTGCTGTTGTAGGTTATGTACCTTTTCTTCTCTTTCACTCTTTCTCATCCCATGAACCTCAAGACTTGTTCAAGTCTTGGATTCTTTTCCCCTTAGAGCTACCTAGTCCAACTTAGTTTTTGATTAAGCTTGGAGTAGGATTAGCATTAGGTGTTAGTTAGTCTTTTCTCCTAAACCTCACTAACCATAGGACATTCATGCATGATAACGTTAGGGCTCTTAGTTTCCCTTTAGAGTTTCCCTTGCGTCATTTCTCTTCTCATCTCAAAAGAAAAGTAAAAACACTTAATAAAGGTTAACATGTATTGCGCTTGAGCCTTATATGTGGGAAGTGGGGAACGAGGGGCTTCCTCTCATTCTTTTAGGATACCTAGTGTATGTCCTGTTGGGGACGATGCACGAAAGTATTCGTTCCTGTATTTAAGACTTTGGTTCAATACAAGTTACAAACTAACTTAATAAAACACTTCTGTCAAAAAAACTCCAAACAAGCAATAACGTCCTTTCCTTCGGGAATTCTCTTCTCATCTCACTCACTCTCAGCGCACGAACGTGCTCCTACTCGTTCTCTTGCAAGACGGTAACGCCTAAGTCTCCATACAGCGAGCTGCAACACCTGAGCTAGAACGTAAGTCGTTCCCTTAAAAAACACAATTTACCCCTAGTGAGGGGAACTACGTCGCTCTGATTCTCATGCTCCCGATGAGATACGTAGGCAGTGGGGTAGGGCCCATGCGAGTACTTCTTTTATTTTCCCTACATTTGTTTCTCTTTCTCTCTCCCTTCCTTTTCCGGTTCTCCAGCCAGCGGTTCCTTTTCCTTTTCCACCAACAGTGGAGCTCCAGTTGACGACACCCTTTGATCGAGGCAAGCAAGCGTGGATCCCATCGGGTACGATGGACGCCAGGGGGTGCTAATACCTTCCTCTCGCGTAACTGACTCCCGAACCCAGTTCTCTTGGTCGGAAGACCATGCTCTTTCATTTTCCTTCAGGTTTATGCGGTGTTTCCTTTCCCTCTCTTGGGATAAATACACATTGCTGGCGACTATGTTTTTCCGCGCCACTCTCGCGTTTGTACCGTTGGATGAGAATCTTTTCGGGAGCGACACATACTGTGGGACATTCAATCTTTCTCCCTTCCCTTGGATAAATCAAAGACCGTGGTGAATAAACGATTTGCGATTCAAGTTAATCAATAGCTTGATATCTAATTCTCACTGTGACAAGATGCACCAGAGTGACCATGTCAAACTGCAGTTCTGCGTGCAGCAATAAATCCCAGACACCCCCTCCCACGTGTTTGGGGCACTGGTATCAACTAAGAGTCGATGCCCAATGGGGTTATTCCAATTGAAGAGAGTTCTCTAGAGAGATGTGTTATAAATGGAAGCAGTGACATCAACGTATTATAAACAAACCTATCATGCAAGATACACCCAACCATATCCCGCTATCACATCTTACTATAGCCCCGAT
The DNA here is from genome assembly GCA_022829125.1 of Lathyrus tuberosus. Classification (NCBI taxonomy): domain Eukaryota; kingdom Viridiplantae; phylum Streptophyta; class Magnoliopsida; order Fabales; family Fabaceae; genus Lathyrus; species Lathyrus tuberosus. Next base: position 8,183,386 of record JALAZF010000277.1, read on the forward strand.
GATGCGAATGATTCCATCCTATCCCACCATAGCACCCAAACAATGTACATCTAAATATCACACAACCAAAGCACTCAAACATCACACCACCAAAGCACTCAAACATCACATCGCCAAAGTACCCACCCAACACATGTCTTTTAAACACTACAGGAACCAATGCTTTGTTTCCAAAATGATTCAATGTCCCAATTCAACCAACCAACTCACCCTAACGTAACCCGACCAACATGACCCAACTCCGACATCATGGCCACCGAACTCGATTAAGGAAGCTCCGACTACTGGAGAGATATGATTGAAAATTTGTTAGATATCCCAGGACCCTCGCACCAACAACCTTTGCCTCAAGAGAATACTAGGAGACCCCAAACACCTCATGAAAATCATGGGTGACCATGAAGGCAAGCGAATGCGCCGAGGTATGGAACCGGGGGGCGTTACGATTGAGCGGATCATTAAATTTCTATCCAAACATTGTGTAATTATATTTGATGGAATAGTATTATAAATTAATTATTATTTTCCATTTTATTTAATATTATTTTATTGTTAAAATAATTATATAAAAAAACAAAACAACACAGTAGCCACTGGTTATGGCGTATGCTCCTAGAGGATGCATGCATGCGCCATAGGCAATGACATTACATGAATGCATGCGACATACCCTATGGCGCCTCAGCTCAAAATATCAATGCATGCGCCACTGCATGTGGCGCCTCCTCTAGTGGGCGATTTTTTTGTTTGAAACATGGTTACTTTGGTATTTTTTTTCTTCTGATAATATGGTTATTTTGGAAATTTAATTGAAAAACATGATTATTTAAAAAAACATTTTGAAGTAAATTTCTCGAAATGCCATAATATATTTTTAAAAAACTAAATAAAAAAACAATTCAACGGGCGAAAAATAGTGTTGAAGTTGGGTCTTTTACCCCTGTCTAGAGAATTTATTTGGTCACTCTCTAAGTTTGATCTGACACCCCAAACTACAATGCAATTACCATTTTAATCTTGTGGAATATAAAAATTTATTTCACTATTCTATTGTAACATTTCAAATATTTCTAATATGAGATGTGAGTATCTAATTTTATCTAATTTTTATATTATTATCGATTTTTTTGGAAAAACACTTGCATATTTATCGAATTTTAAGAAACATCCGATAAAAAAATCATTTTTTTTCATGCATTTTTACCAGATATTTTGAAAAAATCGGTAAAAATGCATACATTTTTCCGATTTTTCTTTTTTAAAAACTGCAAAAAAATGCATGCTTTCTATTAGATAATTTGAAAAAGCTGATAAAAATGCATGGTTTCTATTGAATATTTTGAAAAACCCGATAAAAAAACATGAATTTATATCGGTGATTTTGAAAAAACCGGCAGTTAAAAATTGTTTTGTGGTTAACCAAAATTTTCAAAAAAATCCAGGAAAAGCAAGAATTTTTTCGAATATTTAAAAAAATCTGGTAGTTTAAGAAATTGCATCATTTTTTCAGTGAGGACCAAAGAATCAAACGAAGCGATTGCTTCTATGCAGCGTGATAGAGCTGTAGCGAGGGCTCGTCCGACCAATTCTCACAAGAGGAGGATGGTGGCCGAAAAGTTTCGTGCACTATGAAGTATCCAATGTAAAAGATCTAGACTTTTTTCTGTATAGACCAGAGATCCTGATGATGAGCTAGTTGTAGAGGATGTTCAAGCATCAGTTGAGGATGACAGGCAAATAGTAGCCGAGATAGAGGTTCTCAATTGTTATGAGACTGAGGCTTCAACTACTACAGAGGTTACTCCATAGACAACTACTAAGATGCCGTCTACGTGTGATATGGAGGTTACTTCAATGGTCATTTATTTTCATCCTTGTCCCCTTGAACTTTCTCTTTCTATACTCTCACTCAAACTTTAGTTTTAATTTCAAATGAAAAACTAAATCAGTCCTTTATAGAACTTCATTTAAGAACAAATCAATATTGAAAATTCAAATTCCAAATTCGAATGGAATATGTTTTAGCTAGATTTTAGTCATTTTTCAAATGTCTAAAAATTGATCCTTGACAATTTGCACTTGGCTCATTTTAGTCTTTAGCAAAAAATAATATATTCATGTTAGTCTCTGACATTTACTAAATCAGATTCATGAATCTCTCGGTTAAATTTAAACTAATTTGACTAGTTAGTTGCCGAGGTATTAAGTTACCGCATATTACTAGTTACATATGCCAGAGTGTATATAAAGTTGTTGACATATAACTTTTTGTTTGGGAAGTCTTTCAATTTTATTTTTAGAATTTTCAAACTTAAAATAAAAAGACTCAAATTATACTTAAACAGTGGCCCTAACTTAAAATAAGTTTTTTTCACTAAAGCGGTTAATGAGAGTTTTCAGATGTCTTTGAAGATAGAATTCATTTATTCTACAAGATTTGTTGTCATGTGGCTCTATTGTTGACCATTGTCGAATTCTTTTGTCCATTTCTCCAATGAAATACTATCGATCTAACTTACTATATCTGCATTTGTCGATCTGATCTCTTCGTGGTAGTGTTTGAAGGAAGGTTATGTTAATGCATACCCTGCGTTCACAACCTTCTTCTGAAGTGTCTTGTCTTTGATCTCCCTCATGAAATTTTGAGCGACGTGTCTAATGCAATAGACATGTGTAAAAGGAGGATTTTGCCAGCTGTTGTGAATTAGGATTCCTTTGAACAAAATATACTCTGTTTCTTTATAGGCAAGAAACACGCAAGGGTTAGGGTTAACAAGGAAAAACAAAGGAAAACAACAAGGATTGGTTATAACTATTATTCTTTACTTTCTCTGTAAAACAGATTACTAATACTCTAGAATAATAAATAACCCTCGTACCCTAATTAGGTTTTTTCACACCACACCTAAGATGAGAGACTAGTATGCTATTTATTATAAAACCTAACATACTAAACTAATGGGCTTTTTAACAATTACCCATTACAAGCTAACTTAGGGTACAAGCTAACTTAAACAATTGGATCCTTAACACAAGGCTCAATCCGACAACTACACACTAGAACACACTTCGACTACAGCATGTAGGTCTTCAACAACAGCATGTGAGAAGACTTCGACGACATGATAACTAGAGTTCAATCCAATATCTCACAAATCTCCACCTTGGATCTAACTCTATAACATCAAGAAATAAACTAGCTTTCTTCATGCAGCTTTATCAGCTGCATATAGTGGAAAAACTTGCAGTTGGACAATGTCTTGGCAATCATATCAACAGCATTATGATCTGTCAAAACCTTCAGCACTTGGACTTCTCCATGCTCGATTATCCCTTTGACGTAATGCAGCCTCACATTAATGTGCTTGGTTCGCTCATGATAGGCTGAATTCTTCGACAGGTGTATTGCACTTTGACTATCACATTTAACAATGACAACTCGACCTTGAAGTTTCAGCTCCTTTGCAAAACCTTCAAGCCATAATGCTTCCTTTACAGCTTCAGTTAGGGCAATATATTCCGCTTCAGTGGTTGATAAGGCAACAACCTTCTGAAGTGTTGCTTTCCAACTTATTGTGGTGCCAAACGTAGTGAACACATATCCAGAAATAGATTTTCTGGAATCCATGTACTTGCTTACAAGACTTACTGCATATGCTATGCCAGGTCTAGTACAGACCATAACATACATCAAAGAACCCACTATATTAGCATATGGAATGCTATTCATATAAGTTCTTTCAACATTAATATTGGGACATTGATCTATACTTAGCTTGAATTGAGGGTTTTTCGGAGTCACAACAGGCTTTGAATTCGACATACCATACTTTTCGAGAATCTTCCGTAGGTATGCCTCTTGAGATAAGCATAATTTTGACTGCTTTCTATCTCTTCAGATGTCAATCCCAAGAATCCTAGACGCATCTCCCAGATCCTTCATGTCGAACTCTTTATTGAGTTCAGCCTTCACCCTCATTACATCTTTGACATTGTTGCTTGCTATTAGAATATCATCCACTTAAAGCAACAAAATAACAAATGAATTACCAGGTCGAAATATGAAGTAAACACAGTTGTTGAACTAACTTCTAATGAAACTTATGCGTGTCATGAACTTGTCGAATCTCCTATTCCACTGTCGAGGAGATTGTTTCAGTCCATATAAAGATATCTTCATCTTGCACACATAATCTTCGTTCCCCTTTTCGACATACCCTTCAGGTTGCCTCATCAGAGGATTGTTTCATCTCGATCACCATACAAGAACGCAGTCTTCACATCCATGTATTCCAGTTCAAGTCCGAATTGTGCCACCGTTGCAAGCAACATTCGAATGGACCTGTGCTTCACAACAGGAGAGAACACATCATTGAAGTCGACACCTTCTTTCTGAGTGAGCCCCTAGCAACCAATATTGCCTTGTATCTCTTCGACGCCACTCCTTCGATTCCTTCCTAAACTTTGAAAATCCATTTGCAGCTGACTAACTTAGCTCCAGTTGGTTTCTTGATTAGTTCCCATGTGTTGTTAAAGAGATTTCATCTCATCATCCATGGCCTTCAACCATTCAGTCTTCTTTCGACTCCTCATAACTTCCTTATAGTCTCTAGGTTCTTCATCGAGAACCTCACTTGTAGAAATTAAGGCATACGCTATAAGATCTGCATAACCAAGTCTCTGAGGTGGCTTGATGACTCTCCTCGACCTGTCTCTTGCTAGCAGGTAGTCATTATCAGTCTCCTCATCTTTGACAACAGCTTCTACCTCTTCTTCGACTTCATCTGGGATATGCAATTCAAAATCAAAATGCTCCACCTCAACAGGAATCTCTCCCTGTTCCAGCTCTTCGTCAACAATATCAGTTTTCTTGAAAGCCATCTGAACTTCATTGAAAACAACATCTCGACTGGTGATACACCTCCTATGACCTGGCTCTAGGCACCATAGCCTATAAGCTTTTACTCCTTTAGGGTATCCCATGAACATGCATTTCAAAGCTCTAGGTTTGACTTTGTCTTGCCTAATGTGAGCATAGGCCACGCAGCCAAATATTCTCAGTCTGTCGAGACTAGGTGGATGTCCCGACTAAACTTCTTCAGGTGTCTTCATATCTAACGCAGTCGAAGGACATCTGTTTATCAGATATGTTGTTGTTGAAATAACCTCTACCCAAAACACCTTCTTTAATCCAACACTATTCAACATACATCTAACTCTTTCCAAAATAGGTCGATTAAACCTTTATGCCAAACCATTTTTTTGTGGAGTACCTGCAGTAGTTTTGTGCCTTACAATACCTGAGGCGACACAAAATTTATCGAACGCCTCATTGCAAAATTCAAGGCCATTATCAGTTCTCAACCTCTTGACCTTTCTTCTAGTCTAATTTTCGACCAGAGTCTTCCAACCTTTGAAATTCTTAAAAGTTTCATCCTTAGTCTTTTGGATGAATACCCATAACTTTATGGAATAATCATCGACTATTGATAGAAAATACCTTGCTCCTTAATGTGATAGACACCTTGAAGCCCCCCAAAGATCAACATGGATGTAATCAAGGGATCCACGAATTCTTTGTTTGCCTTTGTTGAACTTCACTCTGCAAGACTTTCCAAGTACACGGGGTTCACAAAATTTCAGCTTTACGACTTGTCTCCTCCAAGCAGATTTTGTTTCCACAATTCGACCAGACCCTTTTCACTAACATGGCCCAATCTCATGTGCCAAATTTCTGTTTTCGACAACGGTTTCGTGGATGTAACATTTGTCGAACCACTTACAACTTCAGCCTCAAGGGTATACAAGCCTTGTTTCTTCACGCCTCTCAAGACTTCCTTCAACCCCTTCATGACTCTTAGGATACTTTTCTCTCCTTGAAAAGCATACCCCTTCTTGTCGAATTCATCAAGAGAAATCAAATTTCTCTTCAAATCAGATACATACCTGACTTCAGTCAATAACCTTATTGATTCATCATGGAGCTTGAATCCCACAGATCCAATACTTGCAATTTTGCAAGCTTTGTTGTTTCCCAGTAGCACTAATCTACCATCTTAATCACATAGCTCCTCGAACAATTCTCTGTTTGGAGTCTTGTGCAAAGTTCAACCTGAATCCATAATCCACTCTTTTCTTGAGTCGCCGCTTGAAACCACAAGAACATTAGATGATTTGAAATCATCTTGAACAATGGATGCGCTGCCATTATCTTTACCTCCATGATCTTTTAGGCGTTCAGGGCACACCTTTCTTGTGTGACCCTTCTTCTTACAATGATAACATTGAATACCAGATGCTTCGCCACTATAAGACTTATGCTGACTTTTACCTTTCTTCTTATCGAACTTACCATCCTTTCGCAAGAATTTTCCCTTAACGGCCAAACCTTCACCAACGTCGAAGGTTTATGCTCCTTTTGTTCATTCAAGTCCTTAGAGTACAAGGCTGATTGAACTTCTTCAAAGCTCAGGGACTCCCTTCCATACAAGAGAGTTTCTTTGAAGTGAGCATGCGTTCTGGGAAAAGCGCACAACAACAATAATGCTTGATCTTCATCATCGATCTTCACATCAATATTTTCAAGATCAAGAATCAACTTGTTGAACATATCCAACTGCTTAGCCAACACTTTTTCTTTGCTCATCTTGAATGAATACAAAGCTTGCTCAGGTAGTGTCGATTCACCAGAGATTTGGTCATGTACAAACTTCCAAGTTCCAACCTTAACCCTGATGTCGTAGTCTCCTTTGATACTTGTCGAAGAACCTTATCACCAACACTCAACAATATTGTGTTGTGGGCTTTCTCTATCATGGTCGTCTTTTCTTTTTTCATTAACGCATCGTCCATGGCTGCCTCTCCCTTCAACGCTTCCAAACAACCCTGCTGAACCAGTAAGGCTTTCATCTTCAAGTGCCACAGACCAAAATCATTCACTCCGATGAACTTTTCAATCTCATACTTTGTTGAAGGCATCTTGTCCACGCTCACCGCACCAATTTGTTGTGAATTAGGATGCCTTTGAACAAAATATACTTTATTTCTTTATAGGCAAGAAACATGCAAGGGTTGGGGTTAACAAGGAAAAACAACAAGGATTGGTTATAACTGCTACTCTTTACTTTCTCTATAAAACATATTACAAGTACTCAAGGATAACAAATAACCCCTCACCCTAATTAGGTTTTTTCACACCACACCTAAGATGAGAGACTAGTATGTTATTTATAATAAAACCTAACATACTAAACTAATAGGCTTTTTAACAATTACCCATTACAAGCTAACTTAGGGTACAACCTAACTTAAGCAATTGGATCCTTAACACAAGGCCCAATCCGACAGCTACACACTAGAACACACTTTGACTACAACATGTAGGTCTTCGACAACAGCTTGTGAGCAGACTTCGACGACATGCTAACTAGAGTTTGATCCAATATCTCACACCAGCCGTTTTATAAGCACTCTCATTAGATGAATTTCTGTCTAAAATCAAGCATAAGTTAGGCTTTAGAGCAACATGCTTCATAAAGGAGCTACAGGCAATGGCTTGTCGCATGTTCTGCAGCATTGGATGCATGTCAACCTAAGTCTAGCCTCCATAGCCTGCCATCCTATCACCTTGCACTCCACATGACCCTAGGAGTAGCCACTTTGACTGACACATTAAAAAAATAAGCCCATGCCCCATAAGGTATAACACATCAGTTGTAGGCTGCATGCAAAAAACTTTCACGTGAATGCTTTCTTACTCTATATATATTTCTATATCTCTCCTCATTTCCATAAAAAATAATCAACATATCCACTTTATCAGTAACAAACACGCAAAAGCATTCCAAAATATGGCTATATTAACTAGGAGTGAGACACATAGAGGAACTATCATCAACATTGCAGAGTTTGTAAGTCATTATTTTGAATGAATTACTAATTATTTTCCTTAATTATTTTTTGTTAGGATCCAAAGAGATTTCGATGTCATGTACATGAATATGTCCCATACGACGAATTGATAGAACCATATTTACGAGTAGCCGGTTTTGGTCATATGCTCAACATAGTCTCAATTAATTACAAGTTTATCCTCGCTTTGGTAGAAAGATGGAGACTCGACACCCACACATTTCACCTTCCGTTCGGTGAATGTACCATCACCCTAGAGGACATGTACATGTTGTTGGGTTTATCTATCAAAGATATGACTTTTAATGGTAGAGTTAACCAAGATAATGCAATATGTGAACAACTTTTGGGTGTCCCTTTGTTTGAAGATACAACAAGGGGGTCAAGATATTAATTTAAAGTATCTTAAACATTATTATTCAAATATGACATTAACCGAAGAATCTACCGAGGATGAAAAAATAATTAAAACTCGGTGTTATATTATGTTACTTTTTGGTAATTTTTTATTTCCTGAAACTACTGGTAATATGATAAGTATTATGATAAGTATTATGTATTTTCCTTTGTAAAGATACATAAATAAAATAGGAACATATAGTAGGGGTTCAGTTGTTTTGTCTCATCTATATAGTTCTTTGTGTAAAAATGCACAAAAGAGTACTTGTTAGTTTTATTCTTGCGCTTTTTTGCTCCAACCATGGGATTGGTCAAGAATGTTGTCACTGGCCCATGTCAATGAGAACACCTTCAAATTCCCCTACGCAACAAAGTAAGTTTATATCATTATTTCCACATGCTTACTTTATACTACAACTAACTGTGAATAATTTATTTTCACTCTTTTCAGTTTAGATGGTCTATTTTAGAGATGAACTACAACAAATGTCCCAAACACGCTATAATGGTCTATCAAAATCTTATAGATCATCTTGGAACAACCGATGTATTAGAACTAATCAACTCTTCGTCTCGTTAATTTAGTTTTAAATTACCAATTTACAAATCTTCTAATCGTGTATTTTTCCTATACAGTTTATCTCGAGGTCGTATCTGGGTCTCGACCATGAGGCTAACCCTGGAGATGCTGAAGTTTGGACTACAAAAACACCAAGCATCAGGTTCACTAGTGTGGAGATGCACTAGAGTTACCGTATCAAAATGCAGTTCGACATGCAGCAACAAAGCCCAGTCTCCCCCCAACGTGTTTGGGGCAATGGTATCAACTAAGAGTCGATACCCAATGGATTTATTCTGATTGAAGAGAGTCTGCTAGAGAGATGTGTTGTCAATGGAAGTAGTGACATCAACGGATTATAAACGAACCTATCATACATAATGTTAGACCAACTCAAAGTTATATAGATTGGTATAGGTCAACCTATCATACAAGATACGGCCAACCATATCCCGCTATCACATCTTAATATAGCCCCGATGATGCGAATGATTCCACCCTATCCCACCATAGCACCCAAACAATGTACACCCAAACATCACACGACCAAAGCACCCAAACATCACATCACCAAAGCACTCAAACATCACATCACCAAAGTACCCACCCAACACATGTCTTTCAAACACTACAAGAAACATTGCTTTGTTTCCAAAATGATTCAATGTCCTAATTCGACCAACCAGCCCACCCTAACGTAACCCAACCAACACGGCCCAACTACGACATCATGGCCACTGAACTCGATTACGGTAACGCCGACTACTTGAGAGATATGATTGAAAATTTGTTAGATATGCCAAAATCCTCACATCAACGACCTTTGCCTCAAGAGAATACTAGGAGACCCCAAACACCTCAGTAAAATCATGGGTGACCTCGAAGGCAAGCGAATGCGCCGAGTTATGGAACCAAGGGGCATTACAATTGAGCGGGTCATTAAATTTCTATCCAATCATTATGTAATTCTATTTGATGGAATAATATTATAATTAATTATTATTTTCCATTTTATTTAATATTATTTTATTGTTAAAATAATTATACAAAAAAACCAAAACAACACAATAGCTACTAGTTATGGTGCATGCTCCTAGAGGATGCATGCATGCGCCATAGGAAATGGCCTGGCATGAATGCATGCGCCATACACTACAGCGCCTCAGTTCAAATTATCAATGCAAGCGCCACAGCATGTGGCATCTCCTCTCGTGGGCGATTTTTTTTTTTTTTTGAAACATGGTTACTTTGGTTTTTTTTTATTTTTAAAATGTGGTTATTTTGGAAATTTAATTGAAAAACATGGATATTTAAAAAAAATATTTTGAAGTAAATTTCTTGAAATGCCATAATATATTTTTAAAAAACAAAAAAAAAAAACAAATCAACAGGCGAAAAATAATGTCGAAGTTGGGATTTTCACCCCTCTCTTGCGAATTTATTTGGTCACTCTCCAAGCTTGATATGACACCCCAAACTATAATGCAATACCATTTTAATCTTGCGAAATATAAAAATTTATTTCAATATTCTGTTGTAACATTTCGAATATTTTGAAAAGCTCTTGCATTCCTGAATTTTTGTATTAAAACTACCACATTTATGAGATGTGAGTATCTAATTTTATCTAATTTTTATATTATTATCGATTTTTTTGGAAAAATACTTGCATTTTTATTGAATTTTCAGAAATATCCGATAAAAACTCTTTTTTTTCATGCATTTTTACCAGATATTTTAAAAAAATTGGTAAAAATACATACATTTTTCTGATTTTTTTTTTAAAAACTGCTAAAAATGCATGCTTTCTATCAGATAATTTGAAAAAAACCGCTAAAAATGCATGGTTTCTATTTAATATTTTGGAAAAACCGGTAAAAAAGCATGAATTTATACCAGTGATTTGAAAAAACTGGCATTTACAAATTGTTTTGTGGTTAACTGAAATTTCCAAAAAATCCCGGAAAAGCAAGAATTTTTGTGGATTTAAAAAAATCTGGTAGTTTAAGAAATTGCATCATTTTTCAATGAGGACTAAAGAATCAAACGAAGCGATTGCTTCTAGGCAACATGATAGAGCTCTAGCAAGGGCTCGTCCGACTAGTTCTCACAAGAGGAGGATGGTGGTCGAAAAATTTTGTGCACCTCGTAGTATCCGATGTAAAAGATCTAGACTTGTTTTTGGTTGGACCGGAGATCCAGATGATGATCTAGTTCTTGAGGATGTCCAAGTATTAGTTGAGGATGACAGGCAGATGGTAGCCGAGATAGAGGTGCTCTATCATTATGAGACTGAGGCTTCAACTACTACAGAGGTTACTCCGTAAACGGCTACTGAGGCGCCGTCTACGGGTGATATGGAGGTTACTCCTTGAAAGCTCTGCTGATTTGAAGCAAATTTTTGGAAGAACAAAATGTCAAAAGATATATTTAAACATGAAGAAGTCTGATGAAAGAAGACTGGTCAGATATGATGTCCTAACGAATGTCTCGACATCTTGAGCTGATATTGCAGGATGTTTCTTAATCTGTTGCAAGATTTAAGGAGCAATCAGAACATAGATCAAGGAAGAAATAAACAGAAGATTCGAAGCCCAAGGAAACAGAAGATTATTAAAGAAGACCTAGAACTAGGACTGAATATAGATATATCTTTTGTAACCTAGTTCTCTTGTGTAAAAATAAGGGTTTAGGGTTTTGAGAGTCGTTGGCTCTCTAGGTTTGTAAGTCTCCCTTTGTATCATTTGATGCACTATGGTAGACATAGGTATTGCACAGATCCATAAGCCTTTAGGTATTGGATTGTGTATTGTTATTGGATAAAGCTTTGAAGCAAATCCAAGTTAGCGTGTTGGTCAAGAATGCTTGACAGAATTCTGTATTGATATGGATGGTTTAGATATCACAGATTGTGATTAGGGGAAGTGAGTGGTGATTCACATATCAAAGAGGGTGTTCTTTGGTAAAGATTTCATTGGGTAGTATTTAGGAGATAAAGTTGTAAACGGGGGAGTTTAATTTTATAAGTTTACTACAGATAGTGGAGTCTTCTTCCTGGATTGGTATCCCCCAGATGTAGGTGAATTGCACCGAACTGGGTTAACAATTGTTGTGTTCTTTTATCATTCTGTAGATTTACATATTCTGTTATTGGTCTTGATAAACATGTTGGAACAGACGTCGTAACATCTGTGATTCTGCAGTTACTGATATTCAAGGTATCAGTCTGCTGTTTTGTTCTTTGTTTAAATAATTATGCAGAACAATGTATTAACATGTGTTAGGACATCTGCTGTCTGCTATGCCAAAATTTCAATTGGTACCAGAGCAGGAATCCTGTTTGTTTATGGATGAGATCTTTGGGAGATACTTTTTGGCGTTTAAACAAGGAGGAGTTTTGAAGATCAGATCAATCAACTCAGATATACTCAAGGGTATTAATGGATGGTATGGATGTTCTGGATCGAAGGTAACAACCTGATGGTTGTTCATGTTGCTGAGGGGGTTCTACAACAACTGCAGGAGAAGTGGTTAGTTCTCTTGTTGGGGTGTCTTATAAGATGTTCTGACATCTTATTAGGGCAAGATAAATTTGTTTCTTGGTGGTTCCGCTGCATATGTATCTGATGGAAGAGCTCTAGAATTTATGGGGTTCTGGAGTTGTTACTGAAGACAGATGGCGGAAGATCTCAATCGTCGGCCATTATATTTGAAGATATATGAACCTTTTATTCCAAATTCGGGAGCGATGGAATAAAGAGAGTTGTTGGAAGATGTCTGTTATAGTGAATTGGTACTTGGAAGCTTGATTCCATGGTACAGTTTGAAGTCAGTTGAAGAGGAGGGGAGTTGAGTTTAGGTTTATCAAGTTCATGCTCTAGGAATTTGATAAATGATTGATCGGCTAAGTTGTCAAAGATACTTGAGAATATTCTCAAGTCCACTCATAAAGGCATCTCAGTCGTGCATCTGGAGTCTTCTAGTTATTCTTCTGACTAGAAGGTGTTTCTGTGAAACATAAACCTGAAGAAAATGGAGGTGATTTATTTTCACCATCCAAAACAGCAAGGAGGATTCATCTCTCTTAATCCTAAGGATGGATCCAATATAAATGGAGTTTTCAGAACTATTGAGGTAAATAGGGCTCGTTCAGAGAGAATCTCAATTACTTGAGTCAAGGGTGGCAGCCTTGGTATCTCAACAATTTGTTTGTCAAAGAAGATACTTGTAAAAGATTGAATACTTGTTACATGTTCATGGAGTGATTTGTTGGAGTATAGTTTCTGTTAGTTCTTTTATTGGCATCAATTTTGGTAAAACTGTGTGTTTATTCAAGATGTCATGTCGGACGTCTTAACATGTGCTTCTAACATTCTGCATGTGGTGTGTTGCAGCTTCTATGCATGATGTCAAGACTGGTGTCTTAACATCTATTGACAGAACATCAGTTATGTGGTTTAGGGCTGCATGTTAATTATTATATCTTGAGGATTGTTTGAGAGATTGTAGGCGAGATTCTTGGAGGAGATTTTATCTGATGCAATCGTTTTATATTCCTTATGAAGTATATTCTGTTCTATTTTTAGGGCTAAAAGATTTGAAGATTAATTATGTTTTAATGTGAGATTCAAATCTGGGAATTAATGCTGCCCAAGCCCATGAAGAGAGTTGCTATATTAAGACGTATCAAACCTACTTGCCGGCTAGAGAAGTTTAATTGAAGAGCTGCATTACTTGTGTTAGGGTTTGAGTCTTTGTGCGACTTGTGTTATTTGTGAGCCATTATCTCATCTCTTTGATGTTTGAATTGGACTGTTTAATTGCGTTGTAATTTGTCCACTCTAAGCTTTTAAGCACGAGTGTTTGTTTTTGGTTGAAGCTTTTAAGCAAGACCAAGTATTGTCTTTGAAGTGTGTCTTCTTACTTTATTATTTTCTGTTTTCATCACTGCTGTGATTGAGGGGGAGTGAGTGGTGTCTCATACCTAAGAGAGTCTTAGGTAGAAGTGTCATTGGGTAGTGATTAAGTGAGTAGATTATCAACTTGTGTGTTGATTGTGGAGTCTACAAATTGATACTACTAATAGTGAATTTCCTCCCTGGCTTGGTAGCCCCCAGACGTAGGTTGTTAGACCGAACTGGGTGAACAATTCTTTGTGTTGTTTATTGTTTTTAAGTACTGTTACTATTATTGTCTTGTTCATATAACAGATATTGATGTTGTGACTTCTCACTTGACATCACATATCTGATACTAGAATTTTAATTGGTATCAGAGCAGGTCATCCTGCTCTGTATCTGGGTGAGATCTAGGGTTGTTACTTTCTGGTGCAATGGACAAGGAGAGTGGTGGATTTGTGAATAGACCCCCTATTCTAGATGGATCAAATTATGACTATTGGAAACCTCACATGGTTGCCTTTTTGAAGTCTTTAGACAGCAGGGCTTGGAAGGCTGTTTTGAAAGAATGGAAACATCTTATCATTGTGGGAAAAGATGGTTAGTCAAAGCTGAAACCTGAAGAAGATTGGACCAAGGAAGAAGATGAACTTGCTCTTGGGAATTCTAAGGCCTTGAATGCCTTATTTAATGGTATTGACAAGAACATTTTCAGGCTGGTCAACACATGTGAAGTGGCTAAGGAGGCTTGGGATATCCTAAAAACAACTCATGAAGGAACTTCCAAGATAAAGATGTCAAGACTTCAACTTCTAACAACAAAGTTTGAAAGTTTGAGGATGAAAGATGAAGAAACCATTAATGACTTTCACATGAACATACTTGAACTGTCAAATGCTTCTAGTGCCCTAGGAGAGAGGATGTCTGATGAGAAGCTGGTGAGAAAAATTCTCAGATCTCTTCCCAAGAGATTTGATATGAAGGTGACTACTATAGAGGAAGCTCAAGACATCAGCCAGATGAGGGTAGATGAGTTTATTGGTTCACTTCAGACATTTAAATTAGGGTTGAATGACAGATCAGAAAAGAAGGCCAAAAGCATAGCACTGATGTCTAGTTCTGAAAATGAAAAGGAAGAGTGTGATATTGAAACTCAGGAGGAGCTATCCAATGCTATTGTGATGCTAGGAAGACAGTTTAATAAAGTAATGAAAAGAATGGACAGAAATTATAATCCTAATGTCAAGAACATCACATCTGACATCAACAGGTCAGCTGATCAGATGAAGAAAACCAAAGTAGAGGATAGGAGTAATAATGACAAAAGAATCTAATGCCATGGCTGTGAAGGTTTTGGTCACATCAAAGTTGAGTGTCCCACATACCTTAAACAGAAAAAGGGTTTGTTTGTCACGTGGTCTGATGAGGACACTGAAAGTGAAGATGAATCAGCCAAGCATGTCAGAGCTATGACTGGAATATGTGAGTTTGATAATGATTCAAGTGATAGAGAGATTACGTATGAGGAGCTAGCTGCATCATATAGAGAGTTGTGCATTAGAAGTGAACAATTGTGTCTAGATGGGGAAAAGCAAAAGAAAATTATAGTACAGCTAAAGGCTGAAAAGACTGATCTAGAGAATGAAGTAATTCTGCTAAACTCCAAGCTTGATCAAATGGTTAAATCTATCAGAATGCTAAACAAGGGGACCGATATCTTGGATGACATTCTTCAGACTAGAAAACTGGCAGGAGACATGACTAGGCTGGGATTTGAAAGTGAGAAGAAACCTTCGTCAGATGCTAGTTCTTCTGGTACTAAACAGAACCTGTCTCATAAGATGTTTCAACAACATGAGAAAGTTCATGCTTCTGGACCTAAGAAATTTGTACCTCAACAGAAGACTCAGCACCATGGGAAAGTTCATACTTCTGGACCCAAACAGAACATGTCCCATCAGATGTCGCAACATCATGGGAAGGTGCATGTTTCTGGGCCAAATCCTTTTGTGTCTCATCATCATAGCAGAAGACAGCCTCATCAGTATGGTAGAAGACAACCTCATCATTATGGCAGAAGACAACCTCATTATCATAGTAGAAGACAGACTCAACCTCAATGGAGAAGACATCTCAATCACTTTAGAGAAGAAATTCAAAGATGGAGATGTCATTACTGTGGAAGATTTGGCCACATAAAGCCTTTTTGCTTCAGACTGCATGGATATTCTAAACTTGTTCCTCATCCTGGACCAAATCAGAATACTCCAACAAGTGGAAAACAATGGGTTCCCAAGGTTGCTGTTACAAGCTTATTAGCTCACATGTCTATTAGAGCCTCAGCTATGGAAGATTGGTACTTTGACAGTGGGTGTTCTAAACATATGACAGGTGTCAAGAACCTGTTGGTGGATGTCAAATCTTATTCCACAAGTGATGTGACTTTTGGGGATGGAGCCAAAGGTGAGGTCAAAGGGATTGGAAAGCTGAATTGTTCAGTTGGGCCTAGTGTTGATAATGTGTTGCTTGTTAAAGGGTTGACTGCTAATTTAATTAGCATCAGTCAACCGTGTGATGAAGGTTTCGAGGTCAGATATACAAAATCTAAATGTTTAGTGACAAATGAAAAGAGTGAAGTTGTTATGAGGGGAGTTAGATCGAAAGATAACTGCTACTTGTGGGTTCCTCAAGAGTCCAGTTACTCCACCATATGCACTATTGCCAAAGATGATGATGTGGATTTGGACCATCAAAGACCTGGTCATCTACATCTGAAAGAGGTGAAACAAAGTCTGATTGAGTATATGTCAAACATGATGTCATGACATCTTGCTGTGACATCCTGAGGGACAATAAGCACATTGATCATCTACTCAGAAGAGAATTTGAAGAAAACAAGGTCATTCAGTTGGAACATGTCACTAGATAAAAGAAGGTTGCTGATATTCTCTCTAAGGATGTGGATGCAAGTAAATTGGGTATCCATATTTGTGAAGACTTATAGCAATTAATGGCGTGTGGACAATGTTCTTTAAAATTCAAAAATTTAAAAAGTCATTTATCTTGGTGTGGAAATACCATTTATTACCTTTTAATTTTCCAACAAAAGCAGCCCCCTTTGCATAGGCAATCATTTCACATCTTTACTACCACACGCTACCTCCATTCTGCTTCATATTGTTTGTTCGTCTTCTCTCCCGAAAAAAGAAGCTCTTCCAACCTTTTGTCAATCAGCTGCAAGAAAGTAACAATGTCTCAACAACAACCTTCTCCATCCAAGAAATCTGCTACCAAAAATCCATCGCATACAAAATCTAGGGTTTCTATTGAAGAGGTCTCGCTTGATGATGCTCTGGACATTGCGCCTCTATCCATGATTCCCCATTCTGAAACTAAAAAGACGAGGCCCAACAAACTGCATGTAAGAAGTTCCAAACGTACACCTGCATGTAACTCCTCTAAAACCACTATTGAGTCTTCTTATGATGATAGGGAAGGTAGTAAGTATGTGGACAGAACCATTAAAAGTATTGTCACTAGTCTATTGTATGGAGAGCGTAGGGTTCCTGGGATTAATGTTCCTCGGTCTAAAATTGATGTTGTACCTACTTTGGATGCACATCAAAGTGAGGAAGAAAAAGTAGACTCTTCGAGTTCTGATGAAGGTACTGAGACTGCAAATTTACACAAATTGGCTAATTCTGTGCTTAATGAAGGAAGAAGTGAGGGTGTTACTGAGGACTCTAGTTCAAGGAAGAAGAGTGTTGGTGCTGATCAGAGTAAAGAAAAATTTGTTAACTCTGATGATGTTGTTGTGAATCTTGTTGATGTTCCCTCTGACAATGAGATAATTGCAAATGTGGTGCCTGGGATAGCAAAAAGGATGAAGACAAGAAAAGAGAAGGTTTTTGCTATGACAGGGTCTCTTGGTAGTGGTAAGAAGAAGTCTGTGGTTGGTCCTACAAAATCATGGAGCAAGGTGGCTACCAGGTCCAAGAAAAGGAAGGCCAGGTCTGACTCTAACTCAGACTTTGATGTCGAGGAGGATGTCCAGGACATCAATCTTGAGAAGAAGGCTGCTAGCAAGAAGATTGTTAACAAAGTTCCTGATGTCCCTTTAGACAATATTTCATTCCATTCTGTTGACAATGTGAGTAAGTGGAAGTATGTTTATCTAAGAAGAATTGCTCTAGAGAGAGAGCTTGGTAAAGATGCCTTGGAGGTCAAGGAAATCATGGAGTTGATTCATATTGCAGGATTATTAAAGACTATGTCAGATTTTTCAAAGTGTTATGATGTGCTGGTTAAGGAATTCATTGTGAACATTCCTGCTGATATTGCTGATGGTAGAAGTGTGAATTTCATGAAGGTTTATGTTAGGGGCAAATGTATTCATTTCTCTCTTAGTGCCATCAACAAGTACTTGGGAAGGAGTAATAAAGAGGAGTGTGAACTGGAAGTTACTGACAACCATGTGTGCAAGGTAATCACTGCTAGTCAAGTGACTAGTTAGCCCTTGAAAGGTAAATTGCCTGCTAGCCAACTAAGTGTCAAATATGCAATTTTGCATAGGATTTGGGCTGCAAACTGGGTACCTACAAATCACAAAACTACCATAGTTGTAGGGTTAGGAAGGTTCATCTTTGCTGTTGGCAACAAGGTCAAGTTTGATTATGGGAATTACATCTTTGATCAGATTATGAAGCATGCTACAACTAATGCTGTTAAGATGCCTATAGCATTTCCTTCCCTTATTTGTGGAATGATATTGAATCAACATCCTGGAATCTTAACTAACTCTGCTATTGCTTGCAAGGGGGAGGCTGCATTGTCTCTGCATCCTAAGCTGTTTATAGGGAATCATGTCCCAGATATTGTTTCAACATCAGGCACTGGTGTCAGCAAGACATGCACCAAAAATGATCTGATCAATGAGTTGAAGTTAGCATGTAAAGATCTAGATGTTGTTATCAACACCAGCGCTGCCAGGAAGATGAGACTTGAAAAATTGATTAAGTCTTTATAACAGGGTGAAGGTGGTTATGTTTCAGGTTCTGAAGAGGGTAGCTCAGCAACTGATAATGAGGGTGATGAAGATGCTTCTGACGATTCAGAGGAAGATTGATTCTGCTGGTTATGTTGGCTATGTTGGTGTTTTCTTTTTGTTTCTTTTTGGTTTTCTTTAGGCACCTATGTGTGCTGTTCTGGATTTCTGATGGCACCTGTGTGTGCTTGGTTTGTGACTTAATTTATCTGTACTACTCTTGTTAACAGTTTCAATATGATATTTTTTCCCTCGGTTATCTTGTTGGTGTTAGTCTAATCTAACAAGGGAGAGCTTGTGTGACTGACTGTTGTCTATCTAATCTAACAATGACAGTTTGTGTCTGACTACTTCTTCTTTAATTTGTCCAATTATGGCTAAAAAGGGGGAGATAAAGTAGACTAATAGTTTTTGAGTTTTTTTTGGTACAGCTGAATGGGGTTCTTCTTGTTGGCTGAAGGGGGAGATACAGTAGTTTTTGAGTGATCTGTGTTAACTCAAGAATGTCAGGGTTGTATGTTGCTTTTTGGTCTGGTATGTGTGGTTCCTTATCTTGAGGGGGAGCCTTTGTTTTGTTTAGTGCTGCTGAATGTTAGTGGTATCGTGTGTTTGGTTTGTTTCTGCTGCAGGTATCTCTGATGTGTGCTGATATTGTTTTAGCCAAAATTAGCCAAAGGGGGGGATTGTTAGTTCTTTTATTGGCATCAATTTTGGTAAAACTATGTGTTTGTTCAAGATGTCATGTTGGATGTCTTAACATGTGCTTCTAACATTCTGCATGTGGTGTGTTGCAGCTTCTATGCATGATGTCAAGACTGATGTCTTAACATCTGTTGACAGAACATCAGTTAAGTGGTTTAGGGCTGCGTGTTAATTGTTATATCTTGAGGATTGTTTGAGAGATTGTAGGCGAGATTCTTGGAGGAGATTTTATCTGATGCAATCGTTTTATATTCCTTATGAAGTATATTCTGTTCTATTTTTAGGGCTAAAAGATTTGAAGATTAATTATGTTTTAATGTGAGATTCAAATCCGGGAATTAATGCTGCCCAAGCCCATGAAGAGAGTTGCTATATTAAGACGTATCAAACCTACTTGCTGGCTAGAGAAGTTTAATTGAAGAGCTGCATTACTTGTGTTAAAGTTTGAGTCTTTGTACGTTTTGTGTTATTTGTGAGCCATTCTCTCATCTCTTTGATGTTTGAATTAGACTGTTTAATTGCGTTGTAATTTGTCCACTCTAAGCTTTTAAGAACAAGTGTTTGTTCTTGGTTGAAGCTTTTAAGCAAGACCAAGTTGTAACACCCCAAAATTTTCCCTCTTGTTATTTCCTAGCTTATGTTTCATTACATTGCATTTACATCTCATTTCATCTCATATCTCATACATGTTGCATTGGGGCACGTGATCAGTGGTTTTCAGAGCATTGATTATTCAAAGCAAGAGAACAAGAGCCAAGGGTCTTCAGATAAACCTCAAAGGTCCCTTACATCTTATGTCATCTCATTTGATCCCACTAGTCATTGGAGGAAGGAAATTTTTCAAGAAGATAGACAGTTCATCATCTTCTAGCAAAAACACTACAAATTAGGGTTTGTGATTCAAGCAGTCTCCTGATGAAATTTTGGTTCAAACTTGATCTCAATGTTTTCTACATGATATCAAGTATCTAAGGATGGAAGATTGCCCATTGGTTCATTTCAGAAGAGGTTCAATTGGTCAGTTGCTTGAGAGTCAAGAAATTGGGGAAAAGTTAAACTGTGCAGAGGAAAAAGTCAACTCCTGACTTTTTGGGTCAAATTCATGAAATTCAAGTTACATATGTTCATTGGACAAGATTTGATCAAGAAATGTCAAGAGATTCATCAAAAATCAAGAATTGTACAAAGTTGCCAAATTTAGAAACTTAGGGTTTCTAAAAATGGAAAGTTTTGGACCATTTTGCACTACACTTCAAGGCATCCTGTTTTCAAGATAAAAGCTTCAAACTTCAGGCCTAAGTTGACCCAATTAAAGATCACATTCCAAGCTTCAAATCCATATAAAGAACTCTTCCATTGGATCAAAATTGAGGGAGTTATGATCAATCAAAGTTAGACAAAATCAAAGCTAAAACCAAGTCATGACCAAGCAAGACTGGGCTGGCACGCAAGCATTTCATCAAACATGTGGTGTGCCAAATGTCAAGCTAATTTTCTCCATCAAGAAGGCTTCAAATGAAAAATTGTTGAACATCAAAGTTGTTCATCTCCATGTCCTCTTTAACCTTGATGTTGGCCATTTTCTCATTTGAACAAGTTATAGAGGTCATATGAGAGCTCAAACATGGTGGTCTCACACTGAAACTCCATAGGCACCAAGGCCTTGCCTGCAGGCCAAGTCACACATCCATACACCAGTTGTGATTTCTTGACTTTCAAGCCACTTTCAAGTGTGTTACAAGCCTCCATTGGATCTAAACCAAACATCCATCCTGTTCTACCATGTTTCTTCTTTCCATAGCCACCAAAATCTCATCATTTCATGCACCATGCATGAAGAATTCTTTCTCCCAATTTCAATATTTTCATTGGTATCATGCTGCCAAGAGTATAATGTATCGCATGGTTGGTGATTGTTTGATTCACACGCATGATGCATATTTCACACCAGACATTGCCTCTTTTGGACCAACACCTTCTTGCATTCATACATGCGCATAAGGCACCATACATGGATGTGGAAATGTTGCAAAAACCAGAAACTTACACTACAAGGCATGTTGCAATGTTGCAACATCATCATCGCCATACATCAGCATCACACTATAACACTCATAAACTTCACACACTTGATTAACACAACAACATAACACACGAGCTAATTCACTCTCATTTTCAGAATTGCTCACTCCACCTCATTATTGCTACTCACACCACAATTAAGTTAACCTGAGTTCTAACCATCAACTGAGTTGGTTAATTCTTAACTACACCTATATAAGAGGTTTCTAACAGAATTTCAAGAACACTTTTCTCATTCTTCACATTTCACAAACCAGAGCTCTCAAAGTTCTCTCTGATTTCTCTCTCTTTTCACACGAGTGCTCCATTGTTCATCAATATCTTCATCAATTCATCATCCTCAAGCTTCTTTGATCAAGAACAAGGTTAAATCAGGATCAAGTGTAGCCGCTTCTCAAATTTGGATTTCTCTTTTCTCTTCAAGATCTAAAGCATAATAGCATTTATTTTGCTATCTGAAAGCTCAAGATCAGGATCACACCTCTGGTTTTCTCAACAATCATCAAGAAGCTTCAATCTAGGTTTGAACTTCTTCAACTTTTCTAGCACGATTTCATTGATTTTTAGCATGTTGTTGTTGTTTATAGACCTTAATAGAAGCTGTGGAAATTCTGGCTAGTTGATAGAGCTTGTTAGAAGCTTAGTTGAAAACCTAGGGCAAACTTCTCCCCTTCGATTCTCTTTGTACATGATTGATCTGTGAATTTCAATGCTAGATTTGTGTCCTTGTGACTTTAGCTTCAATTTGGTATAAGGAATGTGTGTGTTTATTGATCTGAAAATGTAACCTTGCCGGAGACTCACCGGAGAAGACGACCGGAAGTCTTCTCCGATCACCTGATTCTTGTTCAGGTCAAAACCCTAGGGTTTCTCAACTTTATAACATGATCGTCCGATTTGTTCCAATCCAACGCATCTCATGAAGCCAGCACATTAATGATCATGTGCCACTCGCGTGCCATTCATCTTTGACACTGACTACTTGCATGTGTGTGCGTGTATGGTTGTTATCGTGTGCTTGCTTTGTGATGTGTTCATTTAGTTTACTTTCTTGATGATCTGACTTTGACTTGATCCAACGCATGTGAGTGAGTCAATCTTTTGACTGAAGGCATATCATAATTCCATGCACACACGCACCTTTGGATTCTCAGATTGCTATTCACACACCTCTTTTGTGAGCCCAAACCATTGTCAACGTGCTTTTTGCTAACTGTATACCCCCTCCTTCATTCATTCACATTTTTATTTTTATTTTTGCATACATGTTTCTTTTCTTTTTTCTTAAAAATACCAAAGTCATTTCTAAAAATTCCAAACAAATTTATATCTCATCTTGACACGTTTAAATAATTTTCTATGATTTTTAATTCTGATTTTATAAATTTGGGATCATACTTTCATAATTTCTTTTCAATTTCTTTTTTAAGTGACTTTCTTCATTGATATTTGAACTTCTCCATTTTATTTCTCTTAACTCACATAATATTTTGCACTCATTCTTTTTGCCACAATTAAACAATACTTTGAAGTGTTTAAAAATATTTTTATTTGATTTTTAAATTCGTTTTATCATTAATTCTCATGTACATCTTTGTGCATTCTTTTGATGTGTTTCAATATGATTTTGTGGATTGGTTTGAGCATGGTCCCTTTTGAATTTTACCATGAGATTTTGATGTATGCTTTGCCTCTGACTTAGGTATTTTGTGACTTACTTTCTTAATTTTCTCTTTTGGTTTGGTAATTGTTTGATGCCTTGTGTTTGAAGTAACATTTGTGTTCATTCTTTTACTTCTTTCTAGAATAGTTTGAGAAGGCACTTGTGCCATCTTATTAGGTTTGCTTTGTGTGAGATTATAGGACCTCATTAGGATGTTATAGGTCCCTTGATGTGAATCATAAGTCATTTGCATTGTATTTTCATTTGGATTGTGTATATGTTCTAAATGCATACTTACTTGATTTCTTATGACCTAGTTTCACTTCTATTCTCTTTTAATCATCAATATGACTTGTACTTGAATCATCAATGCCTATTCATGCATTCTAATTGCATCTCATCTTTGGTATGCTACTGAACCATAATCATCTCATGCATTTAAATGATCATTCATCTCAAACTTGTATACTTGTTCATGTTTGACACAATTCATCTTTCTTTCTTAACTAGTTTTAATGTGGTTTGCATATGCATCTTGTATGATTAATCCTTGCATTCTAATTGCATCTTAAAAATCATTTGGTACTGACCTATAATCCATGAACATTCATCTTTGATTTGCATCTTTGACTTGTGTTCCAAGTTACTTTTTTTCATTATGTGAAACTTGTTTCTCTTCTTGTTACTTCTTCTTCATATAACTTCTTATACTTGAACATCCATTCTCATAACTTGTATGCTCGTTCATATGCATTATAGGGCACTCATATATGATGTATGATTCTGACTTTCACATTTCATTAGGAATTAATACATGTTCATATTACATAAACATTCATTTTTCATCAATTACTTTCATGGGGCATTTCTTTGGTGTTTAAGACATTGTTTGTGCATAGTTTGTTTGTGTTTGATATCTTAACCTTAGAGAACATTCTTAGGGTAGAGGTTCTGACTTAGAAGCCTTCTCAATCTTTAGGATCTTTCTTCTTTAGTTCCTAACTTGTTTGATCCTTACTTGTTTTTCTCTCCTTATTCCTTTACTTGTAAATTGTTTTGCCAACATTTTCAAGGGCTAATGGTAAGTCAAGTGTGTGGGTGTGCAACCACATACAACCTCTTCTCTTATCTCTTTTAAGCTTTCTCTTTTGTGTTTGTGCAAAGCATTTCAATGCTTTCTTTGTTCAACTTCTTTCTTCTCCCTCTTGGTTCATAACTCATATTCTATCTTAGAAGTGAGTTATGTTACCTCTTCTTCTTCTTCTCTTCTTTTAGCTTAGGCTTCTAAACCACACTAAACCCTTAGGAACATCCAAGCATGATAACTCTTAGTATTATTAGTCTCCCTTTAGACTTTTACCTTTTTTAACCTTTGAGTCTCTCTTCTTCTCATCTCAAAACAAAAGCAAAAACGCTTAATAAAGGCATAACATATATTGCATTTGAGCCTTTCATGTGAGAATAAGATAGTGAAGGGTCTTCTCTCACTTTCTTAGAATGTTTAGCATACGTCCCGTCTTGGGTAGATATGCGAGGCATTGGATCCTACATGAAAGACTTAAATACAATATGCGTTGTAAACACCAATAATCAAAATACTTCTTTCTAAAATACAAAAACAAACAAATTCTCTTCTCATCTCTTTCATTCCTTTCATAAAGGATTCATCATGTTCGTTCTACCGTAAACAGGTAGCACCTAAGTCTCCATACAGTAAGCTGCAACACCTAACTTTTGGGACGCGCACTTTGATGTTTCCACTAAAAAAACAAACAAAGCAACATCTGTTGAGCCGAACTATGTTTGCTATGATTCTTCTTTCTCGCCTGATTGAAGATACGTAGGTACGAGATGTGATATCTCGACGAGCAACCTTTCTCCGTAGTCCGTCGAACTACGTTGACTCTGACTTTCCTATTGCACTGAGGGAATACGTAGGCCTAGGACCACGATAGTGTCCTATCGAGTCACTTCTTTCTCCCCTCCCTTCTCCTTTCTATCTTTCATTTCCAGTTCTCCAGTTAGCAGTTGATTTCCAGTTCTTTACACCCTTTGATCGAACAGCAAGCGTGGATCCCATCGAGTATGATGGACGCGAGGGGGTGCTAATACCTTCCCCTCGCTTAACCGACTCCCTTACCCATTTCTCTTGGTCGCGGGACCTCGTTCTTTCCTTCCCTCAGGTTTACGCAGTGTTTCCTTTCCCTCTCTTGGGATAAATCCACATTCCTGGTGACTCTGTTTCCGCGCCACTTTCGCGTTTGTACTTGGATGAAAATCCCGAGAGCGACAGCTGGCGACTCTGCTGGGGAACCTTCTCCCTACGCGAGTCAATCTTAGCGCTTGTTTGTTTTCTTTCTTTGGGTGTTTACTATGATGTTGTTCTTTACCGTATTTGTTGTTTACTGTATTACTGCTTTACCATACTTTACTGTATTTACCGCATTTTAGCATTTTCATTTCATATACTGTATTATACTGGACTGTGTTGTTTCTGTTTGGTGGGATGGGGAATCTGAGAGATAAGCCCAGTACACAGTCCTGAGTGCACTTATGTTTAGTGTGTTTCATATCCTCTCACGTTCCATTTCGGTGCGAGGAGGGAATATGAAACACAATCTGGATGTGGTTCTCTCTAGAGAATTCTGCGTTGTGGGTCTGCCACAATGGTAGAGCTATCTGGAAGAGCTGTTAAGTCTGGATGACCTTTAGGATGACCCCTCTTTATTTTGAGGTGAATCAGAGGACGATCTTTTTGTATGGCGGTAGCATTGTATCCTTCGGGTTGAATGTCCTATTACCTCTCATTCCGAGATCTGAATTTGAGAATCCTCACTTTCTAGTACATGCATGCGAGACTGGGGGGATTGTTTACAGGTGTGCAGGAACCATTGACCTTCATCATACCTGGTTTTCTTATTGTTCTGGATTTGTTACTGAACCTTTGATCCTGACTGGTTTCTATTTGTTCTGGATTTGTTACTGGGCCTTTGATCCTGGTTTTGTGTATCTCACCAAATTCAGACAATAGTACAGTGGGTTCAGCAATATATGTTCAACAATGATCACATGCCCTTGCATACATATCATCATTCGTATTTTTACATTTAACCTTCATGTTTATTCATTTGCAGGGTATACTTCCTTTTGATTTCGCTTGACAGTTCCCTTTGCAGCTATGGAAGTTCCAAGAAAGAATAATGTCCATTACACGTTCTTTGACACCAAGGCGGGTCAGTTACAGAAGATGGTATCTCTTATTACTCCAGATTATGTGGGTATGTTCCGAAAGGCTCATGGAGAGATTCTGACTATGGTTGATGATTTGAATACTTCAGAGAGGAGTGTTATTCATACTTGCTTACAGTTTTATGACCCACAGTTAAGGTGCTTCACTTTTTCGGACTTTCAGTTGGCTCCGATGCTAGAAGAGTATGCCATTCTTCTAGGTGTGCCTCTCAAACACCAGATTCCTTTTAACTCTGATATGCGTCCTCCAAAGCATGAGGAGGTAGCTAAGGCTCTCCGTCTGAGTGTACCTGTGGTAAAAGATAACCTCGCCACCAAAGGAGGTTTATCCGGTTTTCATCTAGATTTCTTGGTTGCCAAAGCTGAAGAGTGTGCTGCTAAGGCTCAATGGGAAACCGTTTGTGCTATTCTGTCCTTGAGCATTTATGGGATTATGTTATTTGCTGATGAGTCCAAGTTTGTAGACATGAGAGCCATCCATATCTTTGTGTTGAGGAATTCTATACCTACACTCTTGGGTGATTTGTATTATTCTATGCATTATAGGAATGAAGAGAAACGAGGGGGATTGGTTCGATGTTGTGCACCTTTGTTTCATAAATGGCTCATGAGACACTTACCGAATTCCGAGGCTTTCTTGAATCCTCATCCTTCAAAGAATTGGACTAAAAGGTTGATTAAGTTGACGGCAAAAGATATTCGTTGGTTTGATCAAAGAAAGAAAGGTGGGAATTTTATCAGTAGTTGTGGAAGACATCCAAATGTGCCACTCTTGGGAATAAAGGGTTGCATCAATTTCAATCTTGTTATTTTAAGGAGACAGTTGGGATTTGCTTTAATAGATCCTCCGAAGGATAGTGAATTGGAAGAATCCTTCTTTTTCTCTGTGAAACATAATCTTTTGTTGGTAAGGCAAGTGGTCGGGGCTTAGGGAAATTTGCAAACAAAAGGTATAGTTGTCTTTGGCAAGTGCAATAACGTGTCTTCTCCTCAGTATGATGCATGGATAAAAAGAAGAGTTCAGATCACTCTTTTGCCATTCTCTATGGAAGGTTCGTCAGATCCAGTTGCTGTTGAACCTGTGACCATGATAACTGTTCTTGAATATAACAAGCTTAAGGCGGAAAAGGACAAGGCAGTCAAGATGAATGAGAAGCTAAGCGAAGGACTCTAAAAGACGCTTTGTGATAAGCGTAATGTTGAGCATGAAGTTCAAAATTTAACCGAGCGTCATGAGAAAAATGAGAAAAGAATTGCTAAGGACACTGTCTATATTCGCAAGATTAAACAAAATGAGATGGCATTAAACGAGGCGTGCAAGCGTATCAACGAGCAGTTGGTAAAGTCTGAAAATGCGCTTTCCAAAGGGCAGCAGAGATGGGATGAGTTCTCTGAGTGCCGAAGGAAGATTGAAGCAGAAATCAGGGCTGAAAATGATGAGTTGAAAAAGAATTTGAAGAGTAAAGAAAGCGAATTTCTCAAGAAACTTAGTGCAGCTAACCGAGAGATTGAAGATCTGAAAGTCCGCGCTGGAGTAAAGAAAGTAAAAGATTTAGCTGTTAAAGATCAAATTAGGAAGCTGGAGGAAGCTGTCAAGATAAGGAGTCAGCTGATCAGGAGTCTTACAGAGCGCCCTAATGATCCAGTTACCGAAGAACTTCTCAAGGAGGTTCGGGAAGACTTGTATGGGCTTAGTGTCTGAAGCATTTTCGTTATTGTTCCGAGAACTCACCATCAGGCTTGTTGATGGCTTTTATTTTGTTTGTATTTATGCTTTCAGTTGTATTTGTTCAGAAAAAATTTGTATTTGACAGTTCCACACCTGGTTGTGGGTTTTCATTTATGCTATGGGTATTTCGTTTTGGTATTATTAATTCTATGAGGTGGATTCTTCATCAAATTATACAATGGTTCACACACTCACTGGGCCGTATATGATGGATATTCTGATTCATTAATGTGCACCTCTGATGTTCTATCAATATTAGCAATTGCAGGTGTATGTGTTATTCCATTTCGGTCAAACTGAAATTGAAGGAAGGAATGCCCCAAAATGAATAAACATGACATTGCATAGCATATATCATTTTTCATTTTGTTGCTTGCTTTTCGGGTACTGGGATGTGGATTTCTGATCTTTCTACAATTTTCAGGCACTATAGCTGGTAGACGCGTTCACCGATATCCAATCAGGGAAAACAGACTGAAGATCATGGAGCAGATGCAAACTGAATCGACTAAGATGAAGGTCCAGCTGGGGCATTTTATGATGGACATTCAGGCGTTATCCCGAGGTCAGGAACTGTTAAGAGAAGAAGTCAATCGGATGAAGACTCATATGGGTCGGGTTACAGAAATTCTGAATGCAGTGTTAAAAAAGGAAAACAATCATGTGCCCGCTTCTACAGCAGATGTTCTCATTTCTCCTATCTCTTTGGGGTCTCCTCTAGACCATGGATTGCCTTGTGAATCTCCTTCGCGACCAAAATTTTCCTATAAGCAATCACTTCCTGTTCTCCAAGAGGATCCTAATCCAGAAAAGCTTGAAAAGAAGTTTGATCTGATTCCAATGCCATACGCTCAGTTGCTTCAACACTTGCTCAAGCTTCGGCTAATTGATTTGATTGATGCGGGACCTCCACACACCAAGTTTCGTATGGGTTCCAATGTCCATGATAGGTGTGAATTCCATTCAAAGGTACCTGGTCATGATGTTGAAAATTGTAAGATGCTCAATTATAAGGTCCAAGGGCTTATTGATTCAGGGGCAATCGAGTTTGCGCCCATCAGCACTGTCAAGCGAAGAGATGTTCCTCCAACTGCTGCTAAAGAAATGGATTTTCTTCCCTCATCTCAGGGACCTTCCACAATCCAGAAGCCTTGGGTTCCGAAACTACCGCATCAGCAAATCACAGCTGGGACCCTCTCGGTTGTATCCCTTCATCATCAACAGAAGCAAGAAAGGGTTTTTGATCCTCTACCGATGTGGCATGCCAAATTACTTCAGCAACTGCTTCAGTTAAGATTGTTTGAGCTCCGGAAGTTGACTCCTCCTCCTGCAAAGCTTCCAAAATGATGGGATGCTAATGCTCATTGTGATTTTCACTCAGGGGCACCAGGCCATGATATTGAGGGGTGTAGAGCATTCCAGCACCAAGTGCAAGACTTAATTGACTCCAAAGAAATCGAGTTTGGACTGGATGGCATGAAGGTATCAGGTGATCTTACGCCAGTAGCTGCAAAGGAAGTGAGTATTCCTTCCCCTTCTCTAGGGTCTACCTCAGGTCACGGGTGTATTCCTCAGCTTCAGGTTTCAAAGTCATCACGTCAGCAACCTTTGTTTGTTCCTCGGCCAAATGTGGAAAGAAAAATACAGGGGCAGACTAGGCACCATAATCAACATTGGCACCAAAACCGTCAGCAACAGAGGCAACGAGGACTTAGGAGGTATGAGAGAGTGTCTGCTCCAGTTCCTATTTCTCAAAGTCAGCTTCTTGCTTGCCTTCTCCAAGGCTCTTTGATTCAGCTGGACAATGCCACGCCAGTGCCGTTTCCTTTTCCTCCGGATTATGACATGAATGCCAGGTGCGAGTTTCACTCGGGAACGTTTGGACATACAATTGACAATTGCAGAGTGTTCAAACATAAGGTGCAAGACTTGATTGACTCAAAGGTTATCACACCAGACGGGTGGCCCATAAATTGAACTTTCTTCATCAGGTTAAGCACCCAGTTTACAAAGACATCTTCAGAATCAATAAGTCCAGACAGAGTCAAGCCTCCTCAACAAGGACAATTATTTAGCTTCTTTACTGCATTCTCATGTATAGTTTTTTATGTTTTTCAAAACATTTGTATGCATGCATGAAATTTGTTTTTCTTTTTAATGTTAATCCTAATAAAGCACGCATGTTTTTCCTGAAGTAATCCATTCGTATTCACTCATAACTTTGTATATGTGCATTGCAATACCAACTGTCGTACTTAAATTTTTGAGGGAGGATGATGATTTGAAAACGCAAAAATCTCCAGGGGTGTGCTTTTGAATAAGAACCCTGTTGAGGATGTACAAGCATTGTTTCGAATCCCCCAAACACTGGAGATATAAGGGAGATAGACCCTCGTTAACCCCTTTGAGCCTTGAAGTAGGAGTTTCTTTCGTACGAAAAAACCCTCACATTCAACCCAGGGGCAGGGTAGGCATTAGTTAATTTGACCGAGTGTTCAAATTTCAAAAGAAGTGTGCATCTGAGGATCCATTACCTTCTATTCCACCGTTAAGAGGTCAAGAGATGTGAAACCACAATGGTTATCCATCAACAATCAAGGAGTGAGGCAGTCACAACCCTTTCAACAAAGTCAAGACAAGCCAGTGTCACACGATTTGTTCCGAAAAAAAAGGAATAAAAAAAAGAAGAAAGCCCGCTAAGTCGAAACTTGAAAACAAGCAACTTAGGCAAAAGTTAGGGCATCCCAGTGGACTTCAAAATCTAAAGATTCAAAAGAATCAGTCCAGGCAAAAATTAGGAAAAAAAAATGCAAAAGGATGCGAAAGCGAAAAACAAAAGGATTACAAAAGAAAATCCTCGAGCAAGAACAAAGTCGTGTGACTACGAACAAAAGACAAAGGGGTGACTGTCACTCCAAAGCCTCATTAGGTGTCAAACCATCAGATGCATGGGTTCCTTAAAGATCACAAAATCTTTTTGAGAGGCGAACGCTTGTGCAAATTAGTTGAATGTAGGACTGGAGAACATCACGAAGAGTGGGTGGGCACCAATAAACTTTGAGCCATAAACCATTTTTCTTAAAACCGTGAACCAAGCCACGATACAACCCTCAAAAGTCCTAATTGAAACAGGTTTGTTTCGAAAGCATACTACCAAGAGATATCATTCCTGACTCCTGTGAGTTGTGCTAAAAGATCTTTGTTGGTGTTGCATGTGCATTGCATTCTTTCATTCAAAAATTAATGTCGTATCCTAACCCGTGATCCGCTCACAAAGGGTTTGCGACATCTTTTCAGTAAAACTTCAAGATTAACATGTGTGTTGCATTAGAATTTTCATTCTCAGAAGAAAACATTTTCTGCTTGCATACATTTGTTGGACATCAAAAGAAGTTTACATATGGAAATTCAGTCCAGAAGCTTAATCTTGCCGAGTTGAGAATCCTAAAACTCCCGAAGGATAGCCACATCCAGTGGTACTTCCTCAGGAAACTTTGTTGAGCAGAAGCTTTCCCAACAAGTTGTGTTAAGACGTATCCGATCTGGGGCAATCACGTCAAATCATCTCTTTAGGGTGTAGCCAATCCGAGCTAATCACATTGAGAAATATCTTCAGAGTTCAGCCAAACTAGGGCAATTACTTCGAGATTCAAATCTCTCCAAAGGCAGGTATTCTGGGTCTTCCTTCGAAGATCAGTAGTCAGGGGCAAAACCATTTCAAGGTTCATACTGGGGCAGGCCATCCCAAGAGCACGAGAAGTTAGTCCATCCAGACGACTGATCAGCCTATCCAGGGTTCTGAATACTGAGGCAGAATATCCCACGGTGATATGAGATTGTTCATAAATCTTCTCGAGGCAAATTCCTCTGTAGACCACACAGTCTGAGGCAGTTATTTCGAGATCCGACGAATCTCTCCAAGAGTTTGAAGACATTGAGGCGTTTCAGATGTCAAGTCTTCTGTAAAATCCTCTTGAGACAATTTCTTCTAGTGGGCCGTGTGGTCTGGGGCAAGTGGAAAATTGTAAAAAACTGTTGTTCACGCATATGCAGTCAATCAGCCAAAAGGCTTGAAATAAATGGGCATTCCAACCCAAGGCATTTGTGGTCCCCTGTCTTCAGCAAGCTTCATTAATCATGTTCCCAGCAAGAGATGCATCAAAACCTTTCTTCCCAACAAGTGGTGATTCAGAGTTAGATTTTCTCAGTTGCAGAAGTCATACCCAGCACGGGGCATATGTGCATATCTTTTGCTTGCAGGTAGCAGTTTCATACTAGGCTCAAAAGCAAGATTGAAGCCTTTTCAAGAGCATGGGCCATTTCTTCCAAACAAGTAATCACTCACCCCTAAGTCAGAATACCGGGGCAATCATGTTCAGGAAAGGGTTCCCGTATCACCCTTTTGTCACAAATTTTACTGATTAAATTCACCGATTGATTAGCGGTCGCTCGCAACGGCTTGAGATTGATAGGCAACTCCGGCAATGTCGTTGTACCTTATTAAGTAGATTTTCCCATTCAATACTGCCAACAGCTATAAGCTTTCCTGTGTCGATAATAGTGGCTGATTCCCCAGCTGAGTCAGAAGGCTGATTATCTCTAGCAAAGGATCTTGGGTTTGATAGATCCCCAAGCAGAGTTTTAATGACTCTTTTTCCTCAGCAAAACGTCATTCAGAAAGTTCTCATCCCCAGCGAAGTTCTATAAACTGAATAATCTCTCTCCAAGGCAGAGTCATTCAAGTAGAAACTTCTTCAACAGGATCATCACACCTCAGCGCATCTGCAAGCCAATTTATTTTTGGCAATTTGTGGCAAGCGTTATCCCCGGCAGAGGGGTTAATCCCCACAGAGCAATTAAAGGATCGAACAATGATCTTTCCCCACGGAGTTGGATTCCTCGTCCGGAGTCTCTTTTGCATTTGCATATATCATGACATTTGCATTCTTTAAAGCGTAGCATTCCATTGATATGGAGCATTACGGCAAAACTCAAACATACGCATACGAAACATAAGCCAGGTTCAACCGTTTACCTACAAGCCAGAATAGTTCATAGACTAAACATTGTTGTACAACCCCAGGAAAGCTTACTACAACACTTGATCGTACAATGTTAATTTAATACTCGTCCGTATTGACCTTTGACATCCGTCCGTGTCCTTTCAACGCTCGTCCGTGCTTGAACCCCTTATTCTCAATATCCATCTGTATTGACCTCTTAGACACTCGTCCGTGTCCTTTTTAGCGTTTTAATCCCCAGTGGGATCACTTTACAAACTTTCATTTTTCAATACCCGTCTGTATTGACTTTTGACACTCGTCCGTGTCCTTTTAGCACTCGTCCGTGTTTGACCTTTTGTTTCAGTACCCGTCTGTATTGACCTTTGACACTCGTCTATGTCCTTTCAACACTCGTCCATGTTTGAACTTTTGTTTCAGTACCCGTCCGTATTGACCTTTGACACTCGTCCGTATCCTTTCAGCACCCATCCGTGTTTGAACTTTTTAGCCAATACTCGTCTGTATTGACCTCTGAGATACTCGTCTGTATCTTATTAATCATCGTCCGATACTCGTTCGTATCGTCGACTTGGTCACTCGTCGTGTTCCTTTGATGATTGTCCGATGCTCGTTCGTATCGTTGACCCAAACACTAGTGTGTGTTCCTTTTCATAATCATCGTCTGATACTCATTCGTATCGTCGACCTGGTCACTCGTCGTGTTCCTCTGATGATTGTTCTATGCTCGTTCGTATCATTGACCCGAACACTTGTGCGTGTTCCTTTTCTTAATCATCTTCTGATACTCGTTCGTATCGTCGACCTGGTCACTCGTCGTGTTCCTCTGATGATAGTCCGTTGCTCGTTCGCATCGTTGACCTAAACACCCGTCCGTGTTTTCTTTCCGTACTCGTCTGTATGATCATTGATAATCGTCCGTCTCCCTATTTCGATACACTTCGTATCAATCTATGCAGTTATTTGCTGATACTTCCAGAAGGGTTTATATCCCTTTTCTTCTTCATTCAGCGTGTAAATTTTCTGGTTGTTTTGATATTCAATCACAATTTACCTATATTGTCTGAATAGTCGTTGCTTTCATCCTTCTCAGGTTAAAAGATGATTGAATAGGGGCAGCTTTAACACCCCAAAATTTTCCCTCTTGTTATTTCCTAGCTTAAGTTTCATTACATTGCATTTACATCTCATTTCATCTCATATCTCATACATGTTGCATTGGGGCATGTGATCAGTGGTTTTCAGAGCATTGATTATTCAAAGCAAGAGAACAAGAGCCAAGGGTCTTCAGATAAGCCTCTGAGTTCCCTTACATCTTATGTCATCTCATTTGATCCCACAAGTCATTAGAGGAAGGAAATTTATCAAGAAGATAGACAGTTCATCATCTTCTAGCAAAAACAATCCAAATTAGGGTTTGTGATTCAAGCAGTCTCCTGATGAAATTTAGGTTCAAACTTGATCTCAATGTTTTCTACATGATCTCAAGTATCTAAGGATGGAAGATTGCCCATTGGTTCATTTCAGAAGAGGTTCAATTGGTCAATTGCTTGAGAGTCAAGAAATTGGGGAAAAGTTAAACTGTGTAGAGGAAAAAGTCACCTCCTGACTTTTTGGGTCAAATTCATGAAATTCAAGTTACATATGTTCATTTGACAAGATTTGATCAAGAAATGTCAAGAGATTCATCAAAAATCAAGAATTGTACAAAGTTGCCAAATTTAGAAACTTGGGGTTTCTAAAAATGGAAAGTTTTGGACCATTTTGCACTATACTTCAAGACATTCTTTTTTCAAGATAAAAGCATCAAACTTCAGGCCTAGGTTTATCCAATTAAAGATCACATTCCAAGCTTCAAATCTATATAAAGAACTCTTCCATTAGATCAAAATTGAGGGAGTTATGATCAATCAAAGTTAGACAAAATCAAAGCAAAAACCAAGTCATGACCAAGCAAGACTGGGCTGGCACGCAAGCATTTCATCAAACATGTGGTGATTGTTTAATTCACACACATGATGCATATTTCACACCAGACATTGCCTCTTTTGGACCAACACCTTCTTGCATTCATACAAGCGCATAAGGCACCATACATGGATGTGGAAATGTTGCAAAAACCAGAAACTTACACTACAAGGCATGTTGCAATCTTGCAACATCATCATCACCATACATCAGCATCACACTATAACACACATAAACTTCACACACTTGATTAACACAACAACATAACACACGAGCTAATTCACTCTCATTTTCAGAATTGCTCATTCCACCTCATTCTTGCTACTCACACCACAATTAACTTAACCTGAGTTCTAACCATTAACTGAGTTGGTTAATTCTTAACTACACCTATATAAGAGGTTTCTAACAGAATTTCAAGAACACTTTTCTCATTCTTCATATTTCACAAACCAGAGCTCTCAAATTTCTCTCTGATTTCTCTCTCTTTTCACACGAGTGCCCCATTGTTCATCAATATCTTCATCAATTCATCATCCTCAAGCTTCTTTGATCAGGAACAAGGTTAAATCAGGATCAAGTGTAGCCGCTTCTCAAGGTTGGATTTCTCTTTTCTCTTCAAGATCTAAAGCATAATAGCATTTATTTTGCTATCTGAAAGCTCAGGATCAAGATCACACCTCTGGTTTTCTCAACAATCATCAAGAAGCTTCAATCCAGGTTTGAACTTCTTCAACTTTTCTTGCACGATTTCATTGATATTTAGCCTGTTGTTGTTGTTTATAGAGCTTAATAGAAGTTGTGGAAATTCTGGCTAGTTGATAAAGCTTGTTAGAAGCTTAGTTGAAAACCTAGGGCAAACTTCTCCCCTTCGATTCTCTTTGTACATGATTGATCTGTGAATTTCAATGCTAGATTTGTGTTCCTTGTGACTTTAGCTTCAATTTGGTATAAGGCACGTGTGTGTTTATTGATCTAAAAATGTAACCTCGCTGGAGACTCACCGAAGAAGACGACCAGAAGTCTTCTCCGGTCACCTGATTCTTGTTCAGGTCAAAACCCTAGGGTTTCTCAACTTTATAACATGACCGTCAGATTTGTTCCCATCCAACGCATCTCATGAAGCCAGCACATTAATGATCATGTGCCACTCGTGTGCCATTCATCTTTGACACTGACTACTTGCATGTGTGTGCGTGTATGGTTGTTATCGTGTGCTTGTTTTGTGGTGTGTTCATTTTGTTTACTTTCTTGATGATCTAGCTTTGACTTGATCCAACGCATGTGAGTGAGTCAATCTTTTGACTGAAGGCATATCATAATTCCATGCACACACGCACCTTTGGATTCTCAGATTTCTATTCACACACCTCTTTTGTGAGCCCAAACCATTGTCAACACGCTTTTTGCTAACTGTATACCCCCTCCTTCATTCATTCACACTTTTATTTTTATTTTTGCATACATGTTTCTTTTCTTTTTTCTTAAAAATACCAAAGGCATTTCTCATTTGGTTTGGTAATTGTTTGATGCCTTGTGTTTGAAGTAACATTTGTGTTCATTCTTTTACTTCTTTCTAGCATAGTTTGAGAAGGCACTTGTGCCATCTTATTAGGTTTGCTTTGTGTGAGATTATAGGACCTCATTAGGATGTTATAGGTCCCTTGATTTGAATCATATGTCATTTGCATTGTATTTTCATTTGGATTGTGTATATGTTCTAAATGCATCCTTACTTGATTTCTTATGACCTAGTTTCACTTCTCTTCTCTTTTAATCATCAATATGACTTGTACTTGAATCATCAATGCATATTCATGCATTCTAATTGCATCTCATCTTTGGTATGCTACTGAACCATAATCATCTCATGCATTTAAATGATCATTCATCTCAAACTTGTATACTTGTTCATGTTTGACACAATTCATCTTTCTTTCTTAACTAGTTTTAATGTGGTTTGCATATGCATCTTGTATGATTAATCCTTGCATTCTAATTGCATCTTAAAAATAATTTGGTACTGACCTATAATCCATGAACATTCATCTTTGATTTGCATCTTTGACTTGTGTTCCAAGTTACTTCTCTTCATTATGTGAAACTTGTTTCTCTTCTTGTTACTTCTTCTTCATATAACTTCTTATACTTGAACATCCATTCTCATAACTTGTATGCTCGTTCATATACATTATAGGGCACTCATATATGATGTATGATTCTAACTTTGACATTTCATTAGGCATTAATACATGTTCATATTACATAAACATTCATTTTTCATCAATTACTTTCATGGGGCATTTCTTTGGTGTTTAAGACATTGTTTGTGCATAGTTTGTTTGTGTTTGATATCTTAACCTTAGAGGACATTCTTAGGGTATAGGTTATGACTTAGAAGCCTTCTCAATCTTTAGGATCTTTCTTCTTTAGTTCCTAACTTGTTTGATCCTTACTTGTTTTTCTCTCCTTATTCCTTTACTTGTAAATTATTTTGCCAACATTTTTAGGGGCTAATGGTAAGTCAAGTGTGTGGGTGTGCACCCACATACAGCCTCTTCTCTTATCTCTTTTAAGCTTTCTCTTTTCTATTTGTGTAAATCATTTCAATGCTTTCTTTGTTCAACTTCTTTCTTCTCCCTCTTGGTTCATAACTCATCTTCTATCTCAGAAGTGAGTTATGTTACCTCTTCTTCTTCTTCTCTTCTTTTAGCTTAGGCTTCTAAACCACACTAAACCATTAGGAACATCCAAGCATGATAACTCTTAGTATTATTAGTTTCCCTTTAGACTTTTACCTTTCTTAACCTTTGAGTCTCTCTTCTTCTCATCTCAAAACAAAAGCAAAAACACTTAATAAAGGCATAACATATATTGCATTTGAGCCTTTCATGTGAGAATAAGATAGTGAGGGGTCTTCTCTCACTTTCTTAGAATGTTTAGCATACGTCCTGTCTTGGGTCGATATGCGAGCCATTCGATGCTACGTGAAAGGCTTAAATACAATATGCGTTGTAAACACCAATAATCAAAATACTTCTTTCTAAAATACAAAAACAAACAAATTCTCTTCTCATCTCTTTCATTCCTTTCATAAAGGATTCGTCATGTTCGTTCTATCGCAAACAGGAAACGCCTAAGTCTCTATACAGCGAGCTGCAACACCTAACTGTTGGGACGCGCACTTTGATGTTTCCACTAAAAAAACAAACAAAGCAACATCCTTTGAGCCGAACTACGTTTGCTCTGATTCTTCTTTCTCGTCTGATTAAAGATACGTAGGCACGAGATGCAATATCTCGACGAGCAACCTTTCCCCGTAGTTCGTCGAACTACGTTGACTCTGACTTTCCCATTGCACTGAAGGAATACGTAGGCCTAGGACAACGATAGTGTCCTATCGAGTCACTTCTTTCTCCCCTCCCTTCTCCTTTCTACCTTTCATTTCCAGTTCTCCAGTTAGCAATTGATTTCCAGTTCTTTACACCCTTTGATCGAACAGCAAGCGTGGATCCCATCGAGTATGATGGACGCGAGGGGGTGCTAATACCTTCCCCTCGTGTAACCGAATCCCTTACCCATTTCTCTTGGTCGCGAGACCTCGTTCTTTCCTTCCCTCAGGTTTACGCAGTGTTTCCTTTCCCTCTCTTGGGATAAATACACATTGCTGGCGACTCTGTTTCCGCGCCACTTTCGCGTTCGTACTTGGATGAAAATCCCGGGAGCGACACAAGTATTGTCTTTGAAGTGTGTCTTCTTACTTTATTATTTTCTGTTTTCATCACTGCTGTGATTGAGGGGGAGTGAGTGGTGTCTCATACCTAAGAGAGTCTTAGGTAGAAGTGTCATTGGGTAGTGATTAAGTGAGTAGATTATCAACTTGTGTGTTGATTATGGAGTCTACAAATTGATACTACTAATAGTGAATTTCCTCCCTGGCTTGGTAGCCCCCAGACGTAGGTTGTTAGACCGAACTGGGTGAACAATTCTTTGTGTTGTTTATTGTTTTTAAGTACTGTTACTATTATTGTCTTGTTCATATAACAGATATTGATGTTGTGACTTCTCACTTGACATCACATAACTGATACTAGAATTTCAGTTTCAACAGTTACACAGGATTATTGAACAAGGATTTAAAATCAATTGCTATTTGTGTTACTCACAAGTATTTGATTAATTATTCTTGTATGTGGAGTTCAAGATTACTAATGTTCAACACGATGTTGGAACATCTCTTTATCTGGTTTGTGCAGAATCATGGGAGGGGTACTGCATAAGCTTTTGGATCTATTTTTCTTGGGTGTTGACCTAAGAATCTGCTTCAGTTGGTGTGGAAAAAGTATCTGATCTCTGGAGAGTTTCCTGGCAAGAAACTGGTCTAGACAATGGTGATGTAGAAGATGAAGAAGAAGACATCATAATCTTGATGAGTAGTTCTTGGATCAGTTTATTTCTGGTCTAGGAGTATTGGAGTGTAGCAGGTGTGTTTGAGTTGTTACTAGAAGCATCTGGTGTTTATTTGGAAAGTGTCCTGGCAAGATACTTGTCCATAATTGAGTGTTGGTGATGGCACAACTTGGATCAAGTTATTTCTTATCTAGGTACTTAGGAGCATGGGATCTTGCTCATCTTGGAGGTGTCATACCCTAAATTTTGACCACCAAGATTCCCCATCATTGTGTAAATCATCATCACAATATGGATGAACCATCATGCCTCACTAATCTCCTCAAAGAGGGGTGAGCATTCACCACAACCAAAAATTAGGGTTTTGAGCCCTATCAGAGCACTTAGACAAATGATCAATCAAGAATTGACAGGATCTTCAACTCGTCTAAACTCTCCAACACCTATAAAGGATCAAGAGGACTCCCACATTAAGAACCACACACAAGGTTGCTACATTCCAAGTGGATTAAGCCTCAAGATCGACAGTATCACCAAATTAGGGTTTTGGTCGACCAGGGCCTCCAGATGGAAATTTTCATTTGGGCAATAGCCAATTCTTCAAAACATAACCTATGATACTCCAAGGGACCTCATGGACCCAATCATCAAGTCAATTAAACCTCAAGGGATGCATTTACCAAAAATCAGGAATTAGGGTTTCTTGACCTAATTCACCCCTAAGTTGACTTTTGGGACAAAACATGAGCCAAGACCTCAAGACATGATTTGGGGGTCTATAATACACTACATTGATCCATTTGCAACAATGGATTAACCCAGGAAACTTGATTCACAAGTTTCAGGACATTCAGAAAATATCCAACACGACGATGAATTTGCAAAGCTTGCAGGACTAGAATTCATCTATTATTCTTTTCCTGAGGTCAACATCATCGAAAGGGATGACTCCTCCAGTTCCAAAGAAGTGTGGGACACCTTAGGACAACCAAGCAGCAAGTTCGACTTCTTGGTCAAGTACACCGCTCCTGAAAGCTCTCGTATCGGGCTCGAAGACTTCCAGCCAACTGGATGGGGAGATCCACCTGAGAGTACAAATACTGTGCAAGATAAAACAGAAGAGTTTGTCTACGACGACTCTGCTTGGGAAACAGATTCCAATGATCCTGCTCCACCAGAAATCAGCGTCATTTCTGAA
The DNA here is from genome assembly GCA_022829125.1 of Lathyrus tuberosus. Classification (NCBI taxonomy): domain Eukaryota; kingdom Viridiplantae; phylum Streptophyta; class Magnoliopsida; order Fabales; family Fabaceae; genus Lathyrus; species Lathyrus tuberosus. Next base: position 8,224,219 of record JALAZF010000277.1, read on the forward strand.
AACAAGTCAAGAAAGAATGTACCAGACTTTGTGATTCACCAAGGAGTTCGCCGCCAATGGGTTGTTGTCGACATTCTGAAATCCGTTCATAAGTCTAAGTAATTGTCGTCTTTATTTTAACCTTTCACCCTGCCCAGGTGAAACGGATGTTTTGATAGGGCTCACTTTCTGTAAATGTATCCTCTTCGCTTTGCCCAAAGCGAAGAGTTTTGTTTTATAGGGCTGTAGTTTTAAGAATCAACAAGATCATAAATAAAATAACGTCGTTCTGTAATTTCCGTATTTATTGCTGTTTTCTTTTTTCGCTTTTTCAGAAAATGGTAATCCTAAAAAATAACTCGAATAATAAAAACATGCAGTTATCAAAAAATACACTGCACACACTCTTGCATTCTCTCTATCTCTTCTAAAAACAAATCATCGCGTAATGCAGATTGCGTGTTTTAAACCCCATTGAAACACACTATCCAATGCCTTCTCCCAACTTTGAATTCCAGGTATTTGAGGCTGAAGAAGAAAATGATGAAGAAATTCCAAAAAAGATCTCCCGATTACTCAGACAAGAGGAAAGGTCCATTGAACCTCACAAAGAGCCGTTGGAAACGGTCAACTTAGGTTCAGAAGAAGAGAGAAAAGAAGTCGAGATTGGGGCACTGCTCAGTTCGACTGTCAAAGAAGGTTTGATAAAGCTTCTCAAAGATTTTCCCGGTGTATTCGCTTGGTCCTATCAGGACATGCCAGGGTTGGACACCAACATCGTGGAACATCATTTACCGTTAAGATCGGAATATCCGCCAGTAAAATAAAGGTTGAGACGGACTCACCCAGACATGGCCATCAAAATCAAAGAGGAAGTACAGAAAGAGATTGACGCGGGTTTCCTCGCCACGTCAGAATATCCTCAATGGCTATCCAACATAGTACTCGTTCCGAAAAAGGACGGAAAGGTCAGAATGTGTGTAGACTACAAAGATCTAAACAAAGCAAGTCCAAAGGACGACTTCCCTTACCGCACATTGACATGCTGGTAGACAGTACAGCAAAATTCAAAGTATTCTCCTTCATGGATGGATTCTCGGGCTATAATCAGATAAAAATGGCGTCAAAAGACATGGAGAAAACTTTTTTCATCACCCCATGGGGCACTTTTTGTTACAAGGTAATACCGTTCGGTTTGAAGAACGTCGGGGCAACCTATCAAAGGGCCATGACTACTCAGTTTCATGACATGATACACAAAGAAATCGAAGGAGCATGTGACCCACTTGTCAAAACTATTCGAGCCTCTGAGAAAGTACAAACTCCGCTTGAATCCCAACAAGTGCATATTCGGTGTCCGTTCAGGAAAACTTTTAGGGTTCATCGTCAGCTAGAAAGGAATTGAGGTTGATCCTAACAAGGTCAAGGCCATTCAAGAAATGCCTTCTCCAAAGACTGAAAAACAAGTCAGGGGTTTCCTGGGACGACTGAACTACATTTCCAGATTTATATTCCTCATGATCGCGAAATGTGCACCGATCTTCAAATTACACAAAAAGAATCAGGACTGCGTTTGGACAGAAGACTGCCAAACCGCCTTCGACAGTATCAAGGAATACCTGTTGAACCCACCGATTCTATCACCTCTAGTGGAAGGAAGACCACTGATCATCTACCTAACAGTCTTGGAAGACTCAATAGGTTGTGTACTTGCTCAACAGGATGAAACAAAAAGGAAAGAGTCCGCCATCTACTATCTGAGCAAGAAATTCACCGACTGCGAGACTCGGTGCACTATGCTTGAGAAAACTTGTTGTGCTCTGGCTTGGGCAGCCAAACGTCTTCTCCAGTATATGATTTGTCACACTACTTGGTTAATCTCAGAAATGGATCCAATCAACTACGTCTTTGAAAAGCCTACTCTCGCGAGAAGGATTGCCAGTTGGCAGATGTTGTTATCAGAATACGACATCGAGTACCACGCTCAGAAAGCCGTCAAGGGAATTATTTTAGCCAATCATTTGGCTCATCAACCGATTGACAATCAACAATCAGTTGTATTTGACTTCCCGGACGAAGATGTCATGTATTTGAAAATGAAAGATTGCGATGAACCACTACCCAGTGAAGGGCTAGAACCAGATTCCCAATGGGGACTAATCTTTGACGGAGCTGTAAATCATTACGGAAATGGAATTGGGGCAATCATTATAACACCTTAGGGTACCCATATTCCTTTCACTACCAAACTAACATTCAAGTGCACTAACAACGAGGCCGAATACGAAGCTTGTATCATGGGTCTCGAAGAAGCAATCGACTTAAGGATCAAGAACTTGGATGTATATGGCGACTCAGCCTTTGTTATCAATCAGATCAAAGGATATTGGAACACATACCAATCAAGATTGATTCCTTACAAAGATTACGCGAGAAGGTTGTTACCATTCTTCAACAGAATCGAGTTTCATCATATCCCTCATGAAGAAAATCACATGGCTGATGCACTAGCCACTCTCTCTTCCATGATTACTATAGGTCAATGGAATGACATACCTAAGATCGACATAATGCCCTTGGAAAGGCCCCCTTACATCTTCACGGTTGAAGCAGTCATAGATGACAAACCTTGGTATCACGATATCAAATGCTTCCTTCAAAAACAAGAGTGCCCACCTGGGGCACTAAGAAAAGACAGGAAAACTCTCAGAAGACTGGTTGGTAACTTCTTTCTGAGCAGTGATACACTCTATAAGAGAAACTTCGACATGATTTTTCTTTGATGCGTAGACAGACCAAAAGTAAACATGTTGATGAAAGAAATTCACGAAGGATCCTTTAGCACTCATCCCAACAGACACACAATGGCGAGTAAAATTCTGAGAGCAGGGTACTACTGGTTGACCATGGAATCCGACTGCTACAAGTACATGAGGAAGTGTCACAAGTGTCAGATATACGCTGACAAAATCCATGTACCACCAACGCATCTCAAAGTTCTCTCTTCCCGATGGCCTTTTTCCATATGGGGAATCGACATGATTGGCATGATCGAACCCAAGGCTTCAAACGGACATTGGTTCATCCTGGTAGCCATTGACTATTTCACCAAGTGGGTCGAAGCAGCATCGTACGCCAATGTAACCCGACAAGTGGTGGTCTGATTTATCAAAAACAATATCATCTGCTGTTATGGTGTTCCTAACCAGATCATTACTGACAATGGATCCAACTTGAACAATAAGATGATGAAAGAGTTGTGCGCTGAGTTCAAGATCGAACACCATAACTCATCTCCCTACCGGCCTAAGATGAACGGAGCGGTAGAAGCGACTAACAAGAACATCAAGAGGATTGTTCAGAAATGGTCGTAACCTACAAAGACTGGAACGAGATGCTACCCTTTGCTCTTCACAGTTATCGTACGTCTGTTCGCACTTCAACAGGGGCAACCCCTTTCTCTCTGGTATATGGCATGGAAGCAGTACTCCCCATCGAAGTAGAGATCCCATCAATCAGGGTATTGATGGAAGCTAAGCTAACAGAGGCTGAATGGTGTCAAAGTCGGCACGACAAACTGAATCTGATCGAAGAAAAGCGAATAACAACTCTATGCCATGGTCAGTTGTATCAGCAAAGGATGAAGAAGGCGTTTGACAAAAAGGTATGACCTTGCGCCGTCAGAAAAGGAGACCTTGTGCTAAAGAAGATACAATCATTCCTCACTGACTCTCGGGGTAAGTGGACTCTGAATTATGACGGCCCCTATGTGATCAAGAAAGCTTTCTCAGGCGGCGCCTTGAGACTCGCAACCATGGACAGAGAGGAGTTTGCCTATCCCACGAATGTTGACGTAGTCAAGAAATACTTCGCCTAAACTAAAAAAAAAATGCCTCGGTGGATCGAAAACCCGAAAAGGCGGTCCAGGCAAAAATTAGAGACATAATCAAAAATCATCCCGGTGGATTGGAAATCTCAAAGTACAATCCAGGCAAAAGTTAGGGATTAATGGAAAGTAACTACGTCTGATCAGTTTAACTTCTCAGCAGTCGCGCCATCCATAAGAAATCTCTAGTCAAGGTCAACTTCGACGGAAGCTTAGGATGTCTAGAATTCAAAGTTGGTAGAAGGATAATAGTCGTTATGTTTCAGTGTAGCACTGTTCCCTTAAATTACCATTTTCTAAACTTTGTAAATACTCTATGGAGTCATGCGCTTGGCGGATTTCCATCCTATCAATAAAATTTGAGCCTTGGTGCTTTTGTTTGCAATTCTTATTTTTTTTAGCTTTACGGAACGACATTTTAGCATGATTAACGATTCTTGAAATAAAACAAAAATGAATTTACTTGTCAAACTTTTCCTGCTTTTTAAATAAAGATGGCAATCTCTTTTGACTGTGGAACATCGAAAGAACATCGATCGCTTCTCCGAAAGCAATTGAGCTTTAAAGTGGAGAATCAAAGTACTCCTTCTAAACCAGTGCGCCTGAATGAAGGATCAGCTATGTCAGATGCGAATATTCCATCTAACATCCCCGGCAGAGTTCTTACCTCCTAAGTCCGACAAACGATTGTTCCCCACAGGGACTATCTCTCCTAAGCAAGGAAAACTTGCTATTTTCGAACCAGATGATACTTTCCATCCCCCGCAGTGGCCGAGTATCCAGTCATGTTCATCTATTAGTCTGTATGTCGCATCAGTTTTGTCAGCATAAACATACATACATCATGCATTATTGATTTACATTCATATTCATCTTGCATCACTATCACTCTAGTCGGTCTTGTCCCCTAGTGATAAAAGTCCTCTCAATCGAGTTGTCAGTCATTTCCTCGTCAGGAAGCAAATCATCTGAGTGATCTCTCCTCCAGTTTATTTCTGGATTGGAGACGACCCTTGACAACTTTGATAACTTGAACCTCTGAAAGACAAGAAAACTTTGACAAACGTCATTCTTCGCCATTGAAGATGATATCTTCGCTTTCTCGGATTAAGGAAAATCCTCAGAGAAAGCCTCTTAATCAAAGATTCGGCAGTATAGCAGTTTTTCTCTGAAAGATTCGCTGACAAAGAGGTCATCAGCACCTCAAAATTGGATTACATCACATGGCATTTCTCCGAAAAGATCTCGAAGAAAAGTATGATGTAATATCCCCAACCAGAAAGCAGTCTCTCAAGAGACTCGTTTTTTCCAGTAGAGTCGACAAATGGCGTCTCCAAATAGGGAAGTTTGTGCACCTCTACAACTCAGACGAATGGGTTCCCCAACAAGTCTGACATCAAAAGTTTTTCCCATCAAATGGCATCTCCCCAGGAAAATTAGGCGAGAAGTTTGAAGAAAACCGCTACGAATAGCGTCCCTTGTCAAGAAAGTTTATTGACAAAAGAAACTAAAACCAGTTCCTTGGTAGGAAACCAGGATCGAGGGGAAGTTTATTTCAGAAACTTAGACCAATTCCTTGGTAGGAAACCAGGATCGAGCGGAAGTTTATTTCAGAAACTTATACCAGTTCCTTGGTAGGAAACCAGGATCGAGGGGAAGTTTATTTCAGAAACTTAGACCAGTTCCTTGGTAGGAAACCAGGATCGAGGGGAAGTTTATTTCAGAAACTTAGATCAGTTCGTTGGTAGGAAACCAGGATCAAGGGGAAGTTTATTTCAAAAGAAAACTGAGACCAGTTCCTTGGCTGAAGACCAAGATCGAGGGGAAGTTTACCTTTTCTAAGCATCATTGCTTAGCGAAAGAAGATGGATGAGCAAACTGCCGTTCATAACCACCATCAAAATTATGGGTAATCCGATATTTAATCCTCTTGCACCCCGAATGCCCGAATACCTTCGCCATTCACACCTTCGGGTCCAAGAAGATTAAATAGGGGCATCTATCATACCCCAAATTTTGACCACCAAGATTCTCCATCATTGTGTAAATCATCATCACAATATAGATGAACCATCATGCCTCACTAATCTCCTCAAAGAGGGGTGAGCATTCACCACAACCAAAAATTAGGGTTTTGAGCCCTATCATAGCACTTAGACAAAGGATCAATCAAGAATTGACAGGATCTTTAACTCGTCTAAACTCTCCAACACCTATAAAGGATCAAGAGGACTCCGACATCAAGAACCAAGCACAAGGTTGCTACATTCCAAGTGGATTAAGCCTCAAGATCGACAGTGTCACCAAATTAGGGTTTTGGTCGACCAGGGCCTCCAGATGGAAATTTTCATCCGGACATGAGCCAATACTTCAAAACATAACCTATGATACTCCAAGGGACCTCATGGACCCAATCATCAAGTCAATTTAACCTTAAGGGATGCATTTACCAAAAATCAGGAATTAGGGTTTCTTGACCTAATTCACCCCTAAGTTGACTTTTGGGACAAAACATGAGCCAAGACCTCAAGACATGATTTGGGGGTCTCTAATACACTACATTGATCCATTTGCAACAATGGATTAACCCAGGAAACTTGATTCACAAGTTTCATTTTCATCTGGACCACAATTAGGGTTTTGGGGAAAAAGTCAACTGTACCTTTGACTTTTGACCAAGACATGCTCCCAAACCATGGGACATGATTGAATACACCCTATATCACCTATGGAGTCCATCCATTAGGTTTGATTTAGGTAAAGGACTTGATTTCACAAAGGATCGCACAGTTTGGATTTCATCTGATAAAAAGTCAACTGTATAAAAAGTCAAAGTTTGACTTTTGGATTTTTTGGTCAACCAAGGTTCCTTAACCCTAAAAGAATGTTAATGTGTGATTGGAATCATCATTCATCAAGAAAAATCAAGAAAAGTGAGTTAACTTGTAAAAGGGGTAACAATAAAAAACTTAGAATTTTTCTAAGTTATGAAACAAAGTGGTTAGGGTACCAACTTCCAAGGATTATAACTTGAGATCCAAGCAACCATTTTGGATGATCCAAAGATGGATTTGTCTCTCATGGTATACTTTAAAAGTGTCAACTACATCGCATTCCAATTCCTCATGGATTTCTAGTTATGGAGTGATCAAAATGGCTGAAAACATGAAATGCCACTTTTTCCAACATAGTGAAATTTTAACTAAGTCAGAATCTGTCTTGTTTTTTTTTCAAGATGTAGGGGAATTTTTCACTTGGATCCAAAAAGTTTCAAGACAAGCTATGATCACACATGTGTTATGTCATGTGAGGGCTTTCTAAAATGCCCAAGAACTCCATCAAACTCCACCTAAGCTAGGAGTTATAACAGCTGTAACATGCCTTGCTGCAAACTGTCTTGGCAAGGCAAATTTATGCATAAGGGCTCGATTTGATCAAATTGTGCAACAACAAGCATGGTTATCAAACTTCATACCTCAAGGGGAACAAACAAGGGACAAGCACTGATCTATCAGCCTCCCAAGTCCAAGATTCCACAAGTAGCATGCCAAACCTAAAGAGCTACAAAGATGCCAAATATCCAATTTTGTTTCCAAGAATTCAATGCATACATCATGGTGGCATGAACTGAGCCTATTCCAACTGAATTCAGTCCAAGCTTATCTTTGAATCAAAGAACCATAGGCCTGTGCTCTAACCTCAAGTCAATGGCTAGAGGAGACTTGAAATTTTATTTGATCCACATTGGCCAAAGGCCTGCTGCAGTTGCCATTCCCTATTGATGCCAAAACAAACTTGACACACTATAAATAGACCTCATTTCTAATCAATTTAAGCACACCAAAGGCCCCAAACAAATGCCTTTCTCAGAATCACACTTTCACTCCATTTCTTGCCTTCTAAACTAAGTCACTATCGGGTTTTGAAATTGAGAGTGATTCAAACCAAACCAATCATTCTAACACTTCATAAACATCATATAGAAGTGATCCAAACACTCACATAACATCTGGAACACCAAATTCACAAAATCACCATCCAACTGCTCAAGTTCTTGACAGAGTTACAGTTGAGGTACCATCTCAAGTTCCAGCTTGTTTCAAACCACTCCAAGCATTCAGACACATCACTTGGCACCTAAGGAAGCTGTCCAGATCATTGGAACCAACTTGCAACACCTCTAACACAAAACATGATCACCAGCTGCAAGTGGTAAGCCTAAACCTGGTCATCTCATGATTCATGCATATTTCCTTGCACAATAATTTTGCCATATGTTCATAATCATGTGTAGAGTGTTTACCCTCAATCAATTGCTTTGTATGAATCGTGTATGAAATTTGTGAGCCTTCATGCAGAAATTAGGGTTCTTGAGATTTCTCTTTGATTTCATATTCCATACTTAAAATAAATAAAATTAAAGACCATATACATGATCGTAAGTTGAAAACGAACAGATTGATATGTGGATTGTGTGATTTCATCAAGTATTCAGTGAGATTGATGAGAAAATGCAAATTTGGGCAAATCAGAACACGTGCGTGTTCTAAGTGTGTTCTTGGCACCTTTTTTCGAAAATTTGAATATTTGAATTTTGTGATTTTATTTAATTGATTCAAAAATTAATTTCTCTCTGAATTTTAATGATTTTGAGTTGATTCTTTTTTTAGTAATTCACAAAAATGTTAAAATATTTTATTTTACCAAAATTTCCCAAAAATATTACTTATTTCATATATTTGATTTGCAAAGAATTAATTTTTATTTGTTTTTCAACATTTTGAAAATTTTCTTTCTCTTGATTTTCCAAACTTAAATGGTTTGCAATCATTTTGTGGACAAAAACATGATTTTAGAAACATTGATCCAAGATCACCACTCATTTTTTACATGTTTTCAATAATTTTTATTAATTTTTTAACAAAATTAATTCCATTTTAAACAAAATTAGGGTTCTGGTTGATTCCACCCTCATCAATCTTTTTCAAACACTCATGGGCCTCTAATAGAGTGTAAGACCCAACCCCTTTTGAAAACCAAAATAATTTGGGCCTCAGACATTGTATAAGTCCCAACACATTTTCAAAAACCTCGGCGCGATCGCCAGTTCAAAAATCAAATAACCAGGGCCTCCCCTCGTGTTGTAAGTCCCATTTTTTTTCAAAACATCCTTGGGCCTCAAATAGAGTGTAAGACCCAATCCCTGTGTAAATAAACCATTGTGGGCCTCACTTATTGTATAAGTCCCTCTGTACGTTTTCAAAACAACGACGCGATCGTCGCCTTTTTAACAAAACCATCTGGGCTTCTCCTTGAGCAATAAGACCCATCTTTATTCATTTTTCAAACTCTTTGGGCCTCTCCTTGAGTTGTAAGACCCATACCTTTGTAGAGAAAACCTTTTAGGCCTCAGTCATTGCATAAGTCCCATTACAATCTTATCAAAACAACTTCCCTTTTGATTTAGGTTCAAATATATAGTTGTTATCAAAACTTTCTTTAATTTCTTTGACCAACTAACAATACAGCATGGAAGCTTGCTCACCTGTAAATTTTATCAGCTTTCATTTACTCGCTTTCATATATATATATATATATATATATATATATATATATATATATATATATATATATATATATATATATATATAACTGTATTGTGGGAAGCTGCACACTGTGAGTCTTCTTTCATTCTTTTAAATACATGTCAAATATATATAACTGTATTATGGGAAGCTGCGCATGGTTAGTCTTCTTTCATACCCTTTTAAATACTTGTCATATATCAACTGTATATATACTAGTATAGTTATTTAGAGTTTTCCCCGACAACTAGGTCTAGAACTAGGTAAAGCCATGTTGGTCACTCTTTAAATACAGTCAAAACTAGATGCCCATAGGATTTCCAGATACAATCTTGCCTTCTCTTGGGTTTAAACAATATGGAACAAAGAGAAAGACAGTATTCCTCGTGAACCTTTTCTCAGGTTGTCACCCTTAGAAATTGTCAAAGAAACTCTACTCCCCAGAGTTGATCTATTCTCGGTGAATAGCATCTCTTGAGTTTCTTAAAACCTCAGAATTTTCACTAAATGATCTATTCTTGATGAATAGCATTTCTTGAACTTTTCTTGGTTTGGGACTACAGGCTTCCTAAAAGCATGCTCGCCTCTTCTTGGGCTTTGTACAAGGACCCTTCGGCTTCTTAGAAGTTCTCATGTCTTCTCTTGGGCTTAATACAAGGACCCTGAAGACCTCCTAAAGGTATAAGACAGAACTTAGTCATCCTTTGTTAGAGTTGTCTTTCTAAAAAAGAGTCAAAACCTCAGACTAATTTTAGGGTTGATACTCATCCCTTAAAAGAGTCGGCCTCCTCTTGGGCATCATACAAAAGATAAAACTCTTCCACACCGGTAGACTTAGACAATCTAATCTTCTTGAGTCTCAAAGACATTCTCAAGTTGCCTCCAAACATAGGAAGAAACCCCAGATTCTGGATTAATCTCCAGCAGAGCTAAAACTTGTGGGTTCTAAAACCCAGTCTCTCTCCTAAAATCCCCCAGCCAGGGTCAGCCTATCACTAGTATAACCCTATCCCAAATCAGAGCCTCAAGGCATCTGATACCTCAACTCTTCTGTAATCCTCAGCAAGAGTTGATTCCCCACTTGGACCTGCCTCGGGATCTCAATAACCCCAGGCAGAAGATAGCCTCTTCTTAGGCTTTGAGTAATGATCTTTCCTCACCATAGTCAGCCTCCTCTTGGGCTTCGTACAATGATTCTCCCCAACGAAGCTAACCTTTTCAGACTCTCTTGTTGAGTCAATCACATTTTCAGACTCTCTTGTTGAGTCAATTACTTTTCAGTACTTTCTTGTTGAGTCAACCCTTTAGCCTCAATCTTGGGCTTTGTACGAGACAGATAAAAAACACTCTCTTGTTGAGTCAATAGCCTCCTCTTAGGCTTTGTATAATGATTTCCCCTAGCAGGAGTTCACCTCCTCTCGAGCTGTATATGATGATTTCTCCAGCTTGTTCTGCCACAGTCCTGGGCCTTGTACAGGATAGATAAAAAGCACTCTCTTGTTGAGTCAAACCTCTTTTAGCCTCTATCTTGGGCTTTGTACGAGATATAAAATTTCATAACCGTCTCTTATGCTTGGGACAAATAACTTCCCCAACAGAGTCAATTCCTCGCAGCCTTATTTTAGGCTTCGAGGAATGATTTCTCAAGGAGAGTCAAAATCGTTTCAGCCTCTATCTTGGGCTTTGTACGAGATACCTAAAATGTCCTTAGTCGAGTCAGTAAAGTCTCTTTCAGCCTCAATCTTGGGCTTTGTACAAGACAGATAAAGATTTCTTTCCCGCATCGTCATTCTTCTTTTCAGCTTCTATCTTGGGCTTTGTACAAGATACATACAAACCTCCCCAGCAGAGTCAAAATCCTTTTAGCCTTAATCTTGGGCTTTGTACAAGACAGATAAAACATTTTTCCCGGAAAAGTCAAACTTTTAGCCTCCTCTTAGGCTTTGTATAATGATATCCCCAAAAGATTCAGTCTCTTAGCCTTAATCTTGGGCGTTGTATAAGACATATATAAACACTCTCTTGTTGAGTCGGTCATTCCTAGCCTCCTCTTAGGCTTTGTATAAGGACTTCCCCAGTGGAGTCAATTAACCTCTTAGCTTCAACCTTGGGCTTTGATCAAGGCACACAAAAATCAACACACCCTCTGAGGAAATCAAAAGTCCCTCTATAGGAAGTCATTTATATGTTTATCATATGTCAAAATAGAAACTCCTTTTCCTTCATCTAATTGCTGTAAGCGGCAAACCTCTAGATTATTTACATCCATGCCACTGTCCTTCTTTTAGCATGAGAAATTCCTAAGGAAAGATGGTGTTGCTCTACACTGAGCTAAAGTCTTCTCCTTCAGGTCAAAAATCCCCTATAAAGGAAATTATGGCATTGCTGGATTCACATATCCCAGTTAAAGTAATCCTCCTTTATAATCAGTCACCCAATAATTGTGATAAACAGACCAAATGTCTCCCTTTAGAGATGACAAGTTCTCTCTCAGTCAAACCTTTAGCTTCAATCTTGGGCTTTGAACAAGACACAAATACTCAACCTTTCAGCCTCTGTCTTGGGATTTGAATAAGACACCAAACATTATCTTTTTCCTCCCTTAGAATAGGAGGAACTGCGATTGCTCTGATTTCCCTATTTCATTTAAACGGGAATACGTAGGCATAAGATTGTGAAATCTTAGCGAGCATACTAATCAAAAACCCTAGGTCCAGTACCTTCATACCAATCAATCCTTATGTCTAGTACCTTACCAAAAACATTAACAAAAACTCACTCACTCACTCATACTTCCCAAGAAACTTTCCCAACCCATTAACGGATAAACACTATCAATTACGAAGCGAAACCTAAAGCTAATATCATGTGGATAACCACATATAGGATGTGTAATTGACAACTACCTATTGTATAACCTGACCCCGGACCCCCCAATCTCTTTTAAGCGTTTGTTCAGTTAAACATTCGCGTGCAAGGTTAGTTTTAGATGGCTTCCCTTTCCCTTCCAGCATCACGGGATAAATAAGAAATCAGAAAGTAGCACCCCCTCCTACCATCGCGGTGAGGAAAACCCAGCGATAAGGTGGTCGCGTCACCGACAAAAATCTCTCACTACAGGAGATCAAGGTTAAGTGGCAGTTATCTCAGACTTTCTACAGACTTCTCTACTAAGGAAAGTGGCATTCTTTGGTATGGCTATGGTGTAGTTTAGGACTATTTTTTCTTCTAAAGAATCAAATGTGGCAGGTTTGAATTCTTTGAAGTTTCAGAGCAAATATTCAAGGTGTGAGCTTGTTTGGAATACTAGTGATAAGATTAAGCAGGATGGAGGTTGTCTACTCAAACTTGGTTGTTTAATCAAGTCTATGAGAGCATGGAACTCTTGTTCTGTAATAGAGAGAAGGTTCTTCTAATTGGCAGAAGGAGGAGCTGAATTCAGTAGATGAATGTCATATCAGAATGTTATGACATTAAGCTTAACATCAGGATCTCAGCTGGTGATGTGGCTCATCAGCTTAAGATAAGTTGATCTACAGGAGAATGGAAGTTATGGATGCTTCAAAAAGGTCTATCTCATGCAGTTTACGGGAGCTGTGGAAGGATAAGATGTTACACGTCTAAGGCTTGGTGGATCCAAGATGTCTTGCTATGGAGCAAGTAGTTCATGTAACTTGAAGATCAGATTTCATTGGTGGATCAGTGTATCTTGTGGGAGTTCTGTAAAAGGGTGAAATCAGTCAATAGGTGGCATTTGGTTGGTTTCATATTTGAATTCAAGAAGGATGAGGCAATCAAAATTGGCATTTGGTGGTTCTCATGTGTGCATTCAAGCAGGGTGCTTGGAACAAATTACTCTTGGGCAGAAGGGTAGTTGGTTGAAGACGTGAGGAGGTTCTGGTTCAGGTCTATTTTGGAGCTTGTGGTAGAAGTTCTAAGTTGATGATGGAGGATTACCTTCTTTTGGTGGATAAGAGTTTATTTGTCTCTTTGGTTATCTGGAGTTCTTGTTGATCAAGCTGGTGGCGCAGTGTTGTTTGAAGATCTTCAGTTGGATTACTATGCAGATAGTAAGTCCAGTGGTGGAGCATATCTAAAACCATGTTAGGTGGTGTCTGTGATGTGTGAAGGATGTCCTAACTGATGTTAGAACATCTTTTGAGTTAGTTATCCTTGGAGAAGGATTCTAAGTTATGTGAGGAACTTGTTACTTACATCTTTTCTAAGAAGTATCTACAATTGTCATACGGGAGAATGATGGAGTATGAGAGTTGTCTTGGAAGTCTGATGTGAAGGTTTTGGTAAGACTGTAGTGGATCACAAGTTAATTACATAAAGGTTTGGATTCTGATGCATTCAGAATATAGAAGTGGATATTGACCAGGAGAATGATGAAGGAATGACTGTCTTCGATTATGGGGTGTCTATCTAATTAATTGGCCTTGCTAAGATTAGTAGAAAAGCTTATGAAGGGGATATCGCCCCTGCTACGAGTCATGCTAGAGAGAAGCGGATCAGTTTGGCAAGCTGAGAAGTTCTGGAGCATGTATACGATATCTGACATCGTTAAGAAGATAACAAACTAAGCGGTAAGGTATCTCTTTGAGGAATGTGGAGCATTCCAGGTCAATTGGATTTTTGTCTTAAGTAACACAGATGTTTGTACATGAGAATTCAAGAGGAATTCGTGTGGTGTATAGATGGGTTCAAGAAGAGAGGGATCAATGGTGTGTTTGGTCTCAATCCAAGAGTTTGTTAATTTAGGATGTTGATCCTAATGTGATCTCACGGGAAGCATGATAGTGTTCATGTGTGAGTGATTATTGTTTCTTGTCAGAAGAAGCAATAAGTGCAGTTGATGATTGTGTTCAGCAGGTGGGTTGGACAGAGGGTGCGCTCTTGAAGACATGAAGATGCGTCTTATGTTTTCCATTCATCAACATAAGTGTTCATTGGAGGAGCACTGATAATCTTATATAGGGGGAGTTGCTCCTTGATCTAAGAGGTAGTACTGCAAGGGTGTAGTTCAGAATCAAGATTGTTTGGAGGATAATCAAACTATGATTATTTTGGAGATGGGATGTCAAGAAGGATGCCTTGACATTATACTGCTATTGCAGGTCACGGGGGACTTGACAGTATAAAGTTGATTCCATATTGAAGTGTCAATACAAGTATCTTGGGTCTCTTGGTTGCTAACTGGGAGATGTTTGAACAAATGTTTTAACATCTTGGTCAGTTTTATTTTTCTTCTGCTTAAAAGGATTATTCTTGGGACATATCAAAAAGATGGTGACTATACTTCAGATGGACTGAACAAGCCTGACAAAGTGTCAGGACATTACTTAAGACTTGAGGGTGGGTCATAACTGGTTGTTTTGGTCGGTGGAGAGTGTGTCTTAGAGAAGGCATGATCAACATGTGTCTTGATGCAAGTGTTTTTTTTTTGGACGGTTACTCTTAAAATTTGAAACAGTCTTATCCTAGTTGGGCGGTGCACAGTTATTAATGTTGAATTTACTTACCTAAATTTATTTCTCCATTGAATTGTTCAGCGGTAACTTCTTTGGACCGTGAATCTCTAGAGAAATTGTTTGGGTATTTAAAGCATGCATCTGTTTATGGTATTCCAGGTTGTGGGTTGATTCATCATGTCTTTCATTCGTGTTTGGGTAAGTAACATATGGATATGGAACTGTATTGCCTACTTTTGTCAATTTTTGGCTAAAAAGGGGGAAAATGGTTGTGTGGGGATGGGTCCTTCAACACACATCTGGCGCATCTTTGTAGTTGTTTTGCAAGGATGTTGGAGAGGATGTTCTAACATTCTATCTGAGTTGTTCCCTTTGTGCCTTGTGATCTGAGTTATGGAGCAGGTTGTGTCTTGTGACCTGAGTTACATTCTCTATGGACTTTGTGTTACATATGATACAATTGTTTCATCTTGAGCTCTTTCTGGACCTTCTTATGGGTTCTCTTATGCCCCTTAAGCGGAAGATTTATCCCTTCGTGGCAAGTACTGGTTTGAGGGGGAGTAGGTTATGTTCCCTTCCTCATGTACACCAATATACAACTAGGAATTTCAGGGGTAAGAAAGAGTCTCAGAAGTGTTCCAATTATATCTACCAAACGCCAGACTTTCTTTTTCTACCAAAGGAGTTTTAACATAAAATTTGTTAAAAGAGGGAGATTGAAAGCGCTGCTGATTTGAAGCAAATTTTTGGAAGAACAGAATGTCAAAATATATGTTTAAACATGAAGAAGTCTGATGAAAGAATACTGGTCAGATATGATGTCCTAACGAATGTCTCGACATCTTGAGCTGATATTGCAGGATGTTTCTAAATCTGTTGCAAGATTCAAGGAGCAATCAGAACATGGATCATGGAAGAAATAAACAGAAGATTCGAATCCCAAGGAAACAAAAGATTATAAAAGAAGACCTAGACCTAGGACTAAATATAGATATACCTTTTGTAACCTTGTTCTCTCGTGTAAAAATAAGGGTTTAGGGTTTTGAGAGTCGTTGGCTCTCTAGGTTTGTAAGTCTCCCTTTGTATCGTTTGATGCATTATGGTAGACATAGGTATCGCACAGATCCATAAGCATTTAGGTATTGGATTACGTATTGTTCTTGGATGAAGCTTTGAAGCAAATCCAAGTTAGCGTGTTGGTCAAGTATGCTTGACAGAATTCTGTATTAACAGGGATGGTTTAGATATCACAGATTGTGATTAGAGGAAGTGAGTGGTGATTCTCATATCAAAGAGGGTGTTCTTTGGTAAAGATTTCATTGGGTAGTATTTAGGAGATAAAGTTGTAAACGGGGGAGTTTAACTTTATAAGTTTACTACAGATAGTGGAGCCTTCTTTCTGGATTGGTATCCCCTAGATGTAGGTGAATTGCACTGAATTGGGTTAACAATTGCTATGTTCTTTTATCATTATGTAGATTTACATATTCTGTTATTGGTTTTGATAAACATGTTGGAACAGATGTCGTAACATCTGTGATTTTGCAGTTACTGATATTCAAGGTATCAGTCTGCTGTTCTGTTCTTTGTTTAGGACATTTGCTGTCTGCTGTGCCAAAATTTCACTCCTCTAATTGAGACAGAGGTTACTACTCCGACTTCTACAAAGTTGTATGTACACATGGTTAAAGATTTTCCTGGAGGGCCTAATGATTGTTCTGTGCTTACTGGATATTCCAATCACATGAATTTCAGAATATGGCAGGGAGAGGTATGTCTATGTTATGTTGAACTTGACTTTATATATTATTGATACGTTGAAAATAACTGATGCTTTTTACTTGCATTACTACATGACCGACTGCAGCTGAAGGGGCCCACCTAGGGGGAGTTGAAGAAGTTCTTAGATACCCCGATGCCATAGGAGGTCAAGGTGATTGTCGAAGAGTGCAATATCCTTTCACTAGTGAACTATTTGCTGACGATGCTCAGAAGTCAGCAATTGACAACCTTTGTTGAATGATGGTGTAAAGAGTTATCTTTCTTCCATCTTCCATTTGATGTGATAACGATTACCTTGAATGATGTCTCATATCTATTTAATCTTTCTTTGGCAGGTAATTTCTTCACCATTTATCTCATTAGCCAGCAGCTAGCATGTATTAATGTTATACAAGACTTTGGATTTATTGAGGAACAGACGATAGAGGAGTTTGAGGCTAACACGGGTGCCCATTTTTTCCTATCTTGGCTTCGGCATAGGTATGTTGACCTAGTGCGTCAGGTTATGTATTAGGCAGCTGCTAGGGTACACATACTACATCTTGTAGTATGTACTATCTAAGCGGATAAGTCTTATGTATATATTGATGCGAAATACATATGGTTGTTCAGTAGCCTTCCTAATGTTAGTTGGGCATGTGGGTGTGCTGCACTGACTATTTATTGTTAGAACAATATTTGGTTCTGCAAGATATCTCTTTGACAAACAGGTGCGGACTCTGATAAAGATAATTATGACTCTGATAAATATAGCTCTGACTCTGATAGAGATCATGTGAAACGTCACTCTAAAATTCTCAATGGTCGCTTTTGCGTCAAAGAAGCAAGATTGCTTCTGATCTGCTGTGCTTCAAAAAGACTCTAAGAAGACAATATGTTGCTGCTGCAATGTTCTCTTGGATTCTGGCTCTAAATTTAACTCTGATACTTATCTTCTGAAGACTAAGTGCTAATGACTCTGAAGACAATGTTCTGATGAACAACGTTCTAAAGACTCTAAAGACTTAAGTTTCTGAAGACCAAATTCTGAAGACTCTGAAGACAAGGTTCTGCTGAACAAGTTCTGAAGACTCTGAAGACTTATGTTTCTGATAACCAAGGGTTCTGAAGAAGGAGTGTTGAAGACTCTGAAGACAAGGTTCTGTTGAACAAGTTCTGAAGACTCTGAAGACTCAAGACTCTGAAGACCCAATGATTCATTCTTCTGATCATGCTTCAATCATATCAACTCAGAAGCCTCTGATGGATATAAGAAGATGAAACGTTTGCTAGGGAAAATAGTACATAGTACAGATCAAACACGTTCTTCTCCACTACCATTCCACTACCCTGATTTGGTGGTACAAAGGACAATTTTAGTGTACGATTTTCATCCCAGCACAATGACATTATTTCAAGTTACTAGTATTTTACTTATATTCCTGATCTGCCCTTCAACAGATCTTTTTCTGGCTATATAAAGACTTGATCATTCAACGAATCATGTGTGACACCAAGTGTGAAAAAGAGAAATATTCAAAACATTGATTCATATGAGAAAGAACTCAAGAAATAGAGAAAATCATGAGTGATTAGTAAAGCACCACAATACAAAGAAGAAGATTATTCTTACTGTATAGATTCGCTCTAAGTTAGATTAAGCTAGAAATTGTCTTTATTTCAGCTTATGTAAGAAACATTTCATTGTAAACATTTTATTTGATCAAACTGTTGTTTGAATTCCTTAAGGGACCAGGTGGGTCAGAATCCTTAAGAAGAGACAGTTAGTCTGTGTAATTTTAGTCTCCAGCAGTTGCTAGTGCAGTTGTAATCAGTTTGGTTATAGTGGATTAAGTCCTTGTGTATAAGGCGAAATCACCTTGGCGGGTGGACTGGATTAAATTGATAGTTTTCGAGTGAACCAGGATATATCGTGTGTCTTTCTCTATTGATAGTCTATTTATGATCTTTGTTTGAGTTTCACAAAAAGCTTTCATTTTGAAAACCCAATTCAAATCCCCCTTTCTTGTGTTGTTCTCACACCTTTAATTGGTATCAAAGCTCCGGTTCTAATTGTGATAAACGTTTTATCAACAATTAACAGTGTTCAGTACCGACCCAGTATTTGTGTGAGATATCGTGACAACTCCTGCTAATACTACTACTGAAGAGAAAGATCATTACAGTGCCAAACAACCAGTCTTTGATGGTGAAAAGTTTGACTACTCGAAAGACAGAATAGAAAGCTTCTTTCTTGGTTATGATGTAGATCTTTGGGATTTGGTAGTCGATGGATACACTCACCCAGTTGATGCTACAGGTGCTAAAATATCCAGAAGTGATGTGACCAACCAACAGAAGAAAGATTATAAGAATCATCACAAGGCAAGAACCATATTGCTAAATGCTTTCTCTTATACTGAGTATGAGAAAATAACAAATAGAGATACTGCCAAATCTATCTTTGATTCTCTAAGAATGACTCATGAAGGTAATGCTCAAGTCAAGCAGACAAAGGTGCTAGCCCTAATCCAAAAATATGAAGCATTCAGAATGGCGGATGATGAGACAGTTGAGACCATGTTTTCAAGGTTTCAAATGCTAGTCGCAGGACTTAAAGTTCTGGACAAAGGTTACTAAACTGCTGATCATGTTAAAAAGATCATCAGAAGTCTTCCCAAGAAATGGAGACCTATGGTAACAACTTTAAATCTATCCAAGGATCATAACAACATAAGTCTTGAAGAGCTTGTTAGTTCTTTAAGAAGTCATGTGATAGAGCTCGAAGAAGATGAACCTCAGAAGAAAAGCAAATCTATCGCTCTTAAGTCTAAACCTGAAAAGGAAAAGGCTTATCAAGCTGAGGAAGAATCAGAAGATTCTGGTTAAGAATTAGAAGATGAACTATCACTAATCTCTAGAAGAATCAACGAACTCTGGAAGCATAGGCAAGGAAACTTCAGAGGATCTAGAAGAAACAAAGGTCGCTCTGAGTCATCATCTGGATAGAAGAAGCAGAACTCTGGAAAGGAAGTTATCTGCTATGAGTGTAATGAGCTAGGTCATTACAAGAACGAGTGTCCAAAGATCAAGAAAGACAAGAAGCCTAAGAAGAACTTCTCCAAAGCAAAGAAAGGACTAATGGCAACTTGGGATGACTCTGATTCTGAAGAAGAAGAATCTGATGAAGAACAAGCAAATGTTGCGCTAGTAGCAACAATTGACGATGAAGTTTCTGGAGAACCAGAAGATAGAATATCATCAGAACCAGAATCAGACTCAGACTCTGACTCAGAGGTATTATCTAAACTCTCTCGTTGTGAATTAGAGTCATGTTTGTCGGAAATACTGGAAAAGTATCAAACTCTTCAGAGTAAATACAAAGATCTTAAAAGATCACATGTAATTGCTTCTAAAGAAAAAGATAAGCTTGAGCAGAATAATTCTTCTCTAAATGAAAACATTTTTTGCTTAAAAAATAGTAATTATGCCTTGCTAAACAAAGTTGCTAAATTAGAAGAAGAATTAATCTCTAATGTCTCTGACACAAGCTGTATCAACAAGTATGATATAGCATTCCAGTATTTTCTTGCTAAAAGCATAAATAGAAGCAGAATAACTTTCATGATCTATGGAGTAAGCAGAAATGGTAAGAAAGGTTTGAGATGTACAGAATCATCTAATATTGACAAAAGTTAAATTGTTAAACTAAAACCTCTCTATGAGCATTTTGTGCCTTCTGGAACTGAGATTGTTTGCTCTGAGCTTGCACAAGAACCCCCGCCAACACAAAAATCTGTTTCTAAAGTTAAATATCATGCACAAATTCCACTTGATTATCCTGTTGCACAAAAGCCCAAAGTTGTGAAACACTCTGGGAAAGCTAACAAGAAAGAACCCAGAAAATGGGTACCTAAGGACAAGATAATCTATGTTGCAGATATCCTTAGCAGCTCAGTTGAAACACCAGTCATGGTACCTGGACAGTGGTTGCTCGCAACACATGACGGCAAGAAGGCATATGTTCTAATGTCTGGGACTTAAGCCTAGAGGCTTCATCGGTTTCGGAGGAAACCAGAAAGGAAAAATCATTGGCTCTAGAACCGTTGGTAATGGTAACCTTCCTTATATTACTTATGTTCTTTAAGTCGATGGTTTGATGCATAACTTGTTGTCAATTAGTTAACTTAATGACAATGGTTATGATATCATCTTTAATCAAAAGTCCTATGAGGTTGTAAGTCAGAAAGATGGTTCAATCCTATTTATTGGAAAGAGGAAAAACAAAATTTATAAGATTAGACTTTTTGATCTTCGTGAACAGAATGTCAAATGCTTAATGTCCGTTAATGAAGAGCAATGGGTATGGCATAGACGTTTAGGCCATATTAGCATGAGGAGGATTTCTTATCTAAATAAGCTTGAACTTGGTAGAGGCTTGCCAAATCTGAAGTATTCTTCAGATGCTCTTTGTGAAGCATGTCAGAAAGAAAAGTTTTCTAAAACTTCCTTTAAAGCAAAGAATGTTGTGTCCACCTCTAGACATTTAGAACTTCTACACATTGACTTGTTTGGACCAGTGAAATCTGCTTCAATAAGTGGAAATAAGTATAGATTAGTAATCGTTGATGATTATAGTCGTTGGACATGGGTAAATTTCTTGTAACATAAGGATGAGTCTCATTCTGTGTTCTCTACCTTTTGCTCTCAAGTGCAAACAGAGAAGGATTGTAAAATAGTCATAGTCAGAAGTGATCATGGTGGAGAATTTGAGAACAGATACTTTGAGAATCTTTTTGATTCTCATGGCATTTACCATGATTTCTCCTATCCCAGAACTCCACAACAAAATGGAGTAGTATAAAGGAAGAATATGACTTTGCAAGAAATGGCTCGAACCATGATCCAAGAAACTGACATGGCTAAGCACTTCTGGGCAGAGGCAGTAAATACAGAATCTTACATTCAGTACAGGATTTCAATAAGACCTATTCTGGGTAAGACTCCTTATGAATTGTGGAAGAATAGAAAACCCAACATTTCATATTTTCATCATTTTGGCTGTACTTGTTTTATGTTGAACATTAAAGAGAATCTTGGCAAGTTTGACTCCAAAGCTCAAAAGTGTCTACTGTTAGGATACTCTAAACGCTCTAAAGGCTACAGAATCTATAACCTAGAAACATGAATTGTTGAGGAATCAATTCATGTCAGATTCAATGATAAGCTTGACCCTGAAAAGTCAAAGCTAGTTGAAAAGTTTACAGATCTGAAGATCACCTTATCAGAATCTAAAGAAGAAGAAGATTCAAGAGAAACAGACAAAGATGGAGATTCTCTAGATTCAGATACAACCTTACCAGAAACTGAAAATAACCCATCTCATCAGAAGAAGAATAGATTAAAGACTTCTCATTATGAAGAATTGATTATGGGAGATAAAGCTAATCTAGTCAGAACTTGTTCATCATTCAGACATTCTGAAGAAACCCTTCTGGGTTTGGTTTCTCTGATAGAACCAACAACAGTTGATGAAGCTCTTAAGGAGAATGAGTGGATTCTGGCCATGCAAGAAGAACTGTATCAATTCACCAGAAATGACGTCTGGGTATTCAGAAACAAGTTAGATGAGAAAGGTGAGGTCGTAAGAAATAAAGCACGACTGGTTGCACAAGGTTATAGTCAACAAGAAGGAATAGACTATATAGAAACCTTTGCACCAGTTTCCAGGTTAGAATCTATTCGCATTTTAATCTCATTTGCTGTGAATCATGACAATACTTTATATCAGATGGATGTAAAGAGTGCATTTTTAAATGGATATATTTCTGAAGAAGTGTATGTACACCATCCTCCTGGTTTTGAGAGTTTTGAAAAGCCAGATTTTGTTTTCAAACTTAAAAAATCGTTATATGGTTTGAAACAGGCTCCCAGAGCTTGGTATGAAAGGCTAAGTAACTTTCTTTTGGAAAATGACTTTACCAAAGGAAAAATGGATACAACACTCTTTTGTAAAACCTTTAAAAATGACATTCTGATTGTTTAAATCTACGTTGATGATATTATATTTGGTTTTGCTAATATGTCCTTGTGCAAGGAATTTTCCAAGTTAATGCAGGCTGAATTTGAAATGAGTCTGATGGGAGAACTCAGATTCTTTCTAGGAATTCAAATTGATCAAAGATCAGAAGGAACGTATATTGATCAGAGCAAGTATGAAAAAAAAAGTTATGAAGAAATTCAACATGTCAGAAAGTAAACATGCTAAGACTCCTATGGATCCGACATGCATTCTGGAGAAAGAAAAAGTAAGTAAAAAGGTTTGTCAGAAGCTCTATCGTGTTATGATAAGACCTCTTCTGTATTTGACAACTTCTCATCCAGATATTCTGTTCAGCGTATATCTTTGTGCTCGTTTCCAATCAGATCCAAGGGAAACTCATTTAACTGTTGTTAAGAGAATCCCAAAGTATCTAAAAGGAACAACTAACCATGGCTTGATGTATAAGAAAACATCAGAGTATAAGCTTTCTGATTACTGTGATGCAGATTATGTTGGAGACAGATTGGAAAGAAAAAGTACTTCTAGAAACTGTCAGTTTATGGGAAGTAACCTCGTCTCCTGGGCAAGCAAGAGACAATCAACAATTGCTCTCTCTACTAATCATCATCTCTGTGCAGTACTTAGATACTCTGGATGAACAATCAACTTGAAGATTATCAGATACACGAGTGTAACATTCCTATCTTCTGTAATAATACTTCTTCCATTTATTTATCTAAGAATCCTATTCTACATTCTAGGGTAAACCATATTGAAATAAAACATCACTTTTTACGTGACTATATTCAGAAGGGTATTTTTCAGTTAAAATTTATGGATACAGATCACCAGTGGGCTGATATTTTCACAAAACCCCTTGCTGAAGATAGATTCATATTCATTCTGGAAAACTTATTTATCAAACCGTGTCTAGAATGAGATTATAATATTTTAATGTGTCAAGCTACCAGAACGTCTGATATAAGATTCTGATGTTAGGCAAAATGTGTTAATTATTTGTTTATTGACTTTCTGATTCATGATACTTCTATAAATTAGAAAATATCCTGATCAGAAATTATTCCAGTCAGATACCTCTTGGTATTCTAGACGTTGGAAACATCAAAACGTGCTTTGTTGAATAACAAATGGCTATGATTATTTTTGACACGTGTCCAAAATCAAATCATATCTACTGTTGAAGAGACACCTCAAGCGTTGTGATTTCATGAGACTAGGTTTCAAGTAATTATTTCCTATTACTCCTTAATATCTCTATAATTATGATTAACACATTGGATTTGAAAATTTACTTGATAACTATTTAAATATTTACGTCTTCCTCCCATATTATGCATTCATAAAGATGTGTGTAAGACAAAGATTTCTTGGAATTAAACACTTGTCTACCTTCCTTTATTCTTTGTCAGTTTCTACTCTCTCTCTTTCGAGTATACATTTATTTGTATTTATTGACTGATGTCATAATACGAATAACGTATACTGATCTGTGATCTTTTGGAGACTAATACACTCATTTATCATTATTTGTTCTTGTTTGCATCCCTTGTATTGGAAATGATGAATTACTCGTCTTAATTCATCTAGCCTTTATTACTATTTATTGCTATCACTCTTTGTTCTCTTTATTTACCACACTTCTCCCCATAACTATTCATCCTTTTCTAAACTTGCTTTTCACTCCTATCTCTCTTGCTTTCACTATGTCCTCTAAAACCATTAAGGGAGAAATCTCTGACTTAGATCTCTTGAAAGAATACTCTATTGATTTAAACGATCTTGTTGACAATGGTCATACCAACATTCTCTCAAACATCATCTACCAAAACTGGGATAAATATCTTGAAATTTTCAATGGACCTATCTATCCAGTTCTTGTAAAAGAGTTCTGGGCTAATGCTCGCATCCTTGCATATGAGTTCCCATCATGATTAACTCCATAATCATCTCTCAAGCTATTAAATATAAAGAGGATGGTGAATGTGTTGAATACTGCAGAGGAAATAACTGGTTTGCTAAACACGTTCACATCATTTATCTTCAAGAAGGACCTACTAACAATCCCTCTTCTCACACCCCTGAGGCTAAAGTCTGGTACCAAATTATGAGAACGAATCTTAGACCCGTGGAAAAGGGAACAGGAAGGCTCTCTGCAATGTACAAGCTCTTCATTTTCTTCTTAATCTCCAAGATTAAGATCAATCTACCTCAATCCATATTCAACTTCTTGAAAGGAGAAATTCTTTCATCGAGAGCGGAGTTATCATTTCAGATTCCCTACAGTAGAGTTATTTCTCACATTCTTGATCTTTAAGGAGTTGTTTCTCACTTAAAACAGATCGAAATGAATGGGAAACTTGATACTGAATGGTGTTCTCCCATGAACTATTCTGAAACCATCATCAGGGAATGAGATGGCTGAATGGCGGGTGTTTCTCTTGGTCTCTTGGTTGCTTGTTGCTTGGTCTCTCTTTCTTTTATCATTGCTGTTTTTGTCCGTTGTCCTTGTTGTTTGTTTGTTTTCCTGTTTTGGGATTCTGTTCCAGTACTGCGCCCCTGGCGTTTTGTTTTTATCAATGAAGAATTTTCCTTACTTGCATTTATCTTCTCTTACCGCATTTCAATATTGATTGCCATAAAAGGAGGAAAAATACTGAATTTAACTTATCTAAATTCTCTCAAATCAAAATGCTTAAGTTAATCAGTTTGATTACCCTTTTTGATTATGACAAAAAGGGGGAGTATTAATATGGAAAAGTTATTTTGATAAATATCTTGTCTCTAATCATAGCTCTAACATTCTAACACTTTAAATGGCATATCTTTTTAGAATGTTTTTCAGGAAAAATAATTATAATGGCAAAATGACTGATATCAATCAGGCTCTGATTTACTTAATATGCATCACCACTAAAATCAAGCTCTGTTATTTTGGATCTATCTAGATCTCTGCAATCAGGCTCTATATCCCAAATCTTATAATATTTTGTTAAGTCTTAGATTCAGGGGGAGTTTGATAAAGGAAAGTTTACTTTGAACCTATCTGAGTCAATTTTTATTATTTTTGTACAAAATTGTGTTATCAAAATACATTGTTTTGTCATTATCAAAAAGGGGGAGATTGTTAGAACAAGATTTGGTTCTGCAAGATATCTCTTTGTTTTGATAATAACAAAGTTGTATTTGCGTGAGAACAATTTTGGTACTTTAACGTTTGTTTTCTAAAGTATTGACAAACAGGTGCTGACTCTGATAAAGATAATTCTGACTCTGATAAAGATAATTCTAACTCTAATAAAGATAATTCTGACTCTAATAAAGATAGCTTTGAATCTGATAGAGATCATGTGAAACGTCACTCTAAAATTCTCAATGGTCGCTTCTGCGTCAAAGAAGCAAGATTGCTTCTGATCTACTGTGCTTCAGAAAGACTCTAAGAAGAAAATATGTTGCTGCTGCAATGTTCTCTAAGATTTTGGCTCTAAATTTAACTCTGATACTTATCTTCTGAAGGCTAAGTGCTAACGACTCTGAAGACAATGTTCTGATGAACAAAGTTCCGAAGACTTTGAAGACTTAAGTTTCTGAAGACTCTGAAGACAAGGTTCTGCTGAACAAGTTCTGAAGACTCTGAAGACTTATGTTTCTGATAACCAAGGGTTCTAAAGAAGGGGCGCTGAAGACTCTGAAGACAAGGTTCTGTTGAACAAGTTCTGAAGACTCAAGACTCTGAAGACCCAATGATTCATTCTTCTGATCATGCTTCAATCATATCAACTTAGAAGCCTCTGATGGATAGAAGAAAATGAAATGTTTGCGAGGGAAAATAGTACATAGTACAGATCAAACACGTTCTTCTCCACTACCATTCCACTACCCTGATTTGGTGGTACAAAGGACAATTTCAGTGTACGATTTTCATCCCAGCATAACGACATTATTTCAAGTCACCAGTATTTTTCCTGATCTGCCCTTCAACGGATCTTTTTCTAGCTATATAAAGACTTGATCATTCAACGAATCATTTGTGACACCAAGTGTGAAAAAGATAAATATTAAAAACACTGATTCATACGAGAAAGAACTCAAGAAATAGAGAAAATTATGAGTGAACAGTAAAGCACTACAATACAAAGAAGAAGATTGTTATTACTGTATAGATTTGCTCTAAGTTAGATTGAGCTAGAAATTGTGTTTATTTCAGTTTATATAAGAAGCATTTCATTGTAAACATTTTATTTGATTAAACAGTTGTTTGAATTCCTTAAGGGACTAGTTAGGTCAGAATCCTTAAGAAGAGACGTTTAGTCTATGTATTGTTAGTCACCAGCAGTTGCTAGTGCAATTGTAATCAGTTTGGTTATAGTGGATTAAGTCCTTGTGTATAAGGGAAAATCACCTTGGCGGGTGGACTGGATTAACTTGATAGTTTTCAAGTGAACCAGGATATATCATGTGTCTTTCTCTATTGTTAGTCTAGTTGTGATCTTTGTTTGAGTTTTATAAAAAGCTTTCATTTTGAAAACCCAATTCAAACCCCCCTTTCTTGTGTTTTTCTTACCCCTTCATTTATATGATGCACTTTGAGATTAGGCAACTTGTCGGTTATATATAAGTCTATTTGAGGTATGAATTTTTTTTGTTACTTATTGATTTGGTTCTTATTTATGACATTTCTTTATTTACCTGTGTGTTTGTGCAGTGTTGGATATATGAGTATTTCCCCTCCATTTGTGAGATGCGGATTATTCCTACCACTGCTGACTCTACACGGGCCAAGAGATGGAAGTCCAAGCATGCACACCCAGAAGGTGTTATGGAGTACTAGAAAAGTATTGATGCGCTGACTATAGACGATGTCAATTGGAAACCCTACCCAGATCATAGAGTACACCAGGAGTTCGATGACACTTTACCTTGTTTAGGTTATCTACGATGGGAAACCTTAGTGGCTAGACACTTATCTAAGAGGTGTGTGCGCTGGTTTGGATATGTCTAAGACATCATACGACCAATCTCTTCTATTCCATTTGAGGGTGTTGATATATTGTTTGTTAGTAACGTTATCTCTTCTGCTCGTGCCATTAGAGATCGTGCAATGGAGGTTGAGTTCCGTATGCAGTGCGTGGATGGGTACATGGAGTGGTACCTTGATGTATCAGACCCTCGCATCATCTCACCTGGGCAGAATGGAGATGATGTTGGACATTCTCATGCTAGGGGACTTTTTGATGACGTGTTTCCGCCTCCACATGGTGCGGATGATGCTCAGTGTCTGTAGATGATAGTAGTCATTACGGATAACCTCATGGGTTTGGTAAACCCATATGATGAGGTTTATACTTTGCCATTGCAGGAAACATACTTAGCCTGTGGGGGACCTATTTAGACATTATTATCATGTTTGTATTATTTGTATATTGGATGTATTATTACTCATACTTTTGCACCACACAATTTATTAAATAACATTTTGTCACTTCCATTATTGCAAAATAAATTTACATTTGACAAGTAGCATATCACAAGACTATTAATATAAATTTAGATAGATGATTATATAACTTAACATAATACTTATAAATAACAAAACTTAAACACTGCGAGACGATTCTATACGTTTCAACATCTTGACTATGTCGTCGAATGATCTAAAAATTATCGCATCAAACTCAATCAGTCCCTTAGTTAGCCCAAGTGACATGTTCTCCACATAACCTTCAAATCTTCATCACTGTTTAACTTAATACGATTGTATTTCACCCTTCCATCAGTAAAAATCTATGGTGGAAGAAAATCGATTTTTCTCACCTTTCTTTTCTCAGCTTAGGTGAATATATTATTCAATTTGAATCTTAGAAGAGTGAGACAAGTGGTGTCCTCTGGAAGTCCTAACTCAATAGGAGGTTTCACCCCGTTAAAGTTCACTTCTACCTTAAACAAATAGTGAGGCATTATAAGATGTTTTTCTTAACAACACATGATCCCTATTTATACAAGTTTAGATTCATATTGTACCACATTAAACAGTCGAAGCAATCACAACCATACAAAAATATCAGCAAAATCTTAACCCTTACATTTACATTACTCGAATATTTGTAAATCCTCTAAATATCTGATAAATGCAGGTTTTTTTTTATAAAAATAATGGTACTTTTAAACAACAAAATTATTAAGTTTTTCCCAAAAAAAAAAAAAATGGTACAACTTGTTTTTTTTATAATAAAAAAAACCGATATGTTTTTCCACACACCAGTTTTTTTATAAAAAAACCGATATAACTGCATTCTAGAATTTTTAAATAAACTACCATATTTTTTTATTTGTTATAAATATTTCATTTCTTCTACCGAAATTTTCGACTAAACTTTTGACAAGGATAATATGAGTATTATGGAAAACTGGAGTTGCGAGGTTCAATTTTTGAGGTGGTAGGATAAATTTCCCCCTCTGCTGTTCTTTTAAAAATAATTAATTTTTTTTTAATTTTTTTTGTTTAGTAGTCCAATGGCTGGACTTCACCTTATTAAAGATGAATAAATAGAATGTCGCATATTCAAACTCGTGCCCCTACACATGATATCCTTATATAATTATTAATTGAGATGCCTTAACAGGACATGTTTCTTTATATATATATATATATTCCCTCAATGGAAAACCATGTTTTTAATGAGCTCTTCCGCATCTCTAACTCCAATTCTTTTATTTTTTATTAATTATTTATTAATATATTATTATTTAATTAATAATAATAATAATGATAATAAAATAAGAAAAGATTAGAAAAAAATATATTTTAAATTTTAATATGTTTCAATCATAATAATATTAATATTTAAATAATATTATTAATAAAATAAAATTTATATATTAATAAAATTAAAAAAATTATAATTACATATATTTAAAAAAAAACTATAATGATGTCATTGGAGTTGATTGTTTGTTCCACATAGACGAGATCTCAATTGACAGTAACAACGATCATATTGTTGAAGTGGAGGAAATAATTATGATCGTTGAAGTGGAGGAAATAATTAAGTGTCTGATCTTTGATCTTCTTAAGTTTAATGTGTTTGGAAACAACCACTTATGTCAAAATCAATTGTCTGAGTAGTATTTATGGGTGTACCAATAATATTGAGGAATCCATTGAGTCTTATGAGATTTGTCTTATATCAAAATTTAGATCAAAATCAGTGACCAAAGTGAAACAATCTAGGGGTTGTGTTGGTTGTGTGTCGATGTTTGAGTTTGTTGGTTTTATTTTAAGGTAGTAGCAGTTGCTTTGAATGGATGTTATTGGATGTTGAGAGAATGATGGGTTAGAGAAGTGTTGATGTGGGGTTGAATAATTAAAGTTTAGTTTAGGGATTTGAGTGATATGTCAGATTAGATGAAATGAGGTTTAGTAGTTTCTGGAGTTCCGATGTAAGGAGGTTGTCGTTGAAATTAGAGGTGTAGTAAGATTGTTATTGTGTTGTTTTAATGTAGTGGTATTTGTGGGGATTTTTGGTGTATGTTGATTGTCGTGAAAATTGATGGCAAATGTATGATTGATTTTATATTGTTTCATGTATGTGTTTGGGTTGTTTCTGTAACTTGGTTGTGATATAACTTAATAGGTGTGGGTGTAGGTTGGTTGTTGAGAGAATGAAGAGTTAGATTGTTGTCTTGAAGTTGAATCGTGCTTATGTAGGTCGTCTAGTCATTGTGTCCTTATAGAAAAATGGACTCGAGTGTATGAAGGTGGTCAGGAGCGACATGACAACCAATTCACATCTTTCCCTAAAATCAACCAACCAATAAACATTTGCTATCAAAAATTACGTAACCTTGAGTTTCCCATTGCACTTGGGAATATATATAAGCGAGATTCAAAGACTCACTTGACACCCTAATAAAAAACTTATTTTTAGCCCTTTTCCTTTTCCTCTCAAATTTTTAATAACAAGAAGAAAACAAATAAGCGAAAGCTAACACTTTTATTTGCAAAGCTAACTAAATGGTTTCCATTGAGTACAACGGATGTAAGGGGTGCTAATACCTTCCCCTTGCATAACCGACTCTCAAACCCGAATTTGGTTGCGATGACCATTTTCTTTATCTTTAAGATTTTATCAATATTTTCCATTTCCGTTTGGAATAAATAAACTTCAGTGGCAACTCTGTTATCATATCTAGCGTGAGAGCGTTCGTGGTCATTTTTTGCGCTGCGACAACGCCCTGTCTTATGACACTTGTAGTATTAAATTTGATCTCTGCTGAATCTTCCTATACCACGACCGCGAAAGCCACCACATCCTCTATCCCAATTGTTGTTACCACCACGACCATAACTTGCAATCTTTAACACTTGTTCTTCTTCATTTTCTTGGTGAATCTCCATTCTTTGCTCATGCACAAGAAGAATACTTTGTAACTCATCAATGAATAATTTTGTGACATCATTCGATTCTTTTATGGAGCACACCACATAGTTGAATTTCATAATCTTATACCTCAACACCTACTCAACAATGGTAGTTTGTTCCACTCTTTCACCTTGAGCAGTCATCTTGTTTGCGATTGCCAAGGTTCATGTGAAGTATTCATCCACTAATTCATTATCCTTCATGCAAAGTACTTCAAATTCACGACGCAAGGCCTACAATTAATCCCTCTACACCTTTATAGAACCTTTATACTTCCTACGCATGGAATCCTAAATATCCTTTGTTGTGTCACGAATCATGATTGTTTCAATAATTATTCGATCAATAGCTTGAAATTGGTAATTCTTGGCTTTGAGATCTTTAAATTTGCTTTCCTCTGCGAGCTTTCTTTGTTCTAGTGTCGCATCTGGTGGTGCAATTGTCACGGCCTTATGAACTCATTTAGAATACTCTTTGGATCGAAGAAGATTCTCCCATAGTATGGGCCAGTGATCATAGAATCCATCGAATTTGGAAATTGCTGGGGTCAAGAAATTTGAAATTTCAACCATAAAAAAACTCAAGAGATGATACACAAGCGAACAAACAAAAATCGATTACTTTTTCCCGTCTTGAATCAGAAAAACTGCGTTTCTAGATTGAAGAAAGAACGTCTGGATCAAGAACCGTGCTCTTGATACCACTTATAAAAAAAATAGGAAAATATCATTTTATAGATTGCATGACATCACTCCTCGTCTAAATGTATAGTCAATTACTTATATAACAAGTAATCATATTCAAAACTAACTACCTCATAATTAACTCTTAATTAATTATTCTATTGGCCAATCACATTCTAACAGACACATCATCATCCTAATTATCTCAATAAGTAATCAGTCAAATTTAACATATAGCAAGATTTGAATTTTTTGTTATACTAAAACAAATTAATTTGCTCTTTGATACTAATCCCAGTCTAAATATGCAGTCGGTGTTATGGTGGAATAAGCTTTAGATACCCTGAACATACCCACTGACCCTTTGAATTTTTATTTTCAAGTTTTCAAAGATGCTTATCATGTCCACACGAATTATATAGTTAATCTCTAAAATAATGGCAAGTGCTATATATGTTGTCTTGTTATATCAAAGAAGCATATATATATTCTCATATTCTTCATAACTTGCATGTAACAAGAAATATACAGGAAACTTCGTCGGAATTAGTAAAAGGGGAGTGTTATTAAGACATGAATCAAATCAAAAGTGAATAACTATGAGATAGTTAAATAAAATATGAGAAACAAAGACTCACTGTATCTAGTATTTGTCACAGTTTGACTAAAACACTGTCAAAATCTTTTTAGAAGTATCTTTTTCTTCAATAGCGCTTATTGTTATAGAATTGATAAAATACGAGAAACTAAGACTTTTTATGTCTATTTAGTGTCGGAGTTTGACTAAATACTATATTAATTTTTTTTTTTTTGTCTTCAACAACATTTAATATCTATAATTAGTGGCGGAGTTTGACTAAAAAACACTAATTAAATTAAATTTTGATGATATGTACATAAATTGAATTTTGATGTTTTTTTTTACTTCCCTCAATTTCTACATTAACTAAAAATATGGTAAGTGTATAAATAAAAAACAAGTAAAAGTTTCTTCCTCCGGTCCTTTTTATAAAGAACACTTCACTTTTTAGATTTATTAAATAATTAATGTATCTGCTCTGCATTGTAGACCAAATACATTAATTATTTAATGAATCTAAAAAGTGAAGTGTTTCTTATAAAAATGACCGGAGGTAGTAATAAATAAGAAACATAAAAATAATGCCATAAATATGAGATAAAATATCTCTTTTAGCTTAATCATAGGTTTTAGGTTATTAGCTCAATTTTAAGCATGCATCAATATTAATTTTTTTAAAAAGAACTTTACTGTGTACTGTAGTTCTTCCCGACTCAAATGATTAGTTTCTACAATTACATGCAGATGATACTTGATTTCTACCGGAAAAAAATATTATCATAAATGTTTATTCTAAATGCCCAGTTTCAAATATATTTCAATGACTTTGTTAAATAAACAATGTATATTTGTCTAAAGAATTCAGATTAATATTTTTGTCTGTCTTTAAGCGACATTATTGACAAACTAGATAAAAAAGATCACATGTTAGCGAATGATGGATTTCTATTATCAATAGTTGGCATATGCCCGCATTGAGCTGCAAGTATGATTTTGTTGTTTTGTACAATATTATGATAATCATGTTTTTTATTAAATATATGACTATTGATTACATATCCTGAGTAATAAAGAACAGATGAATCTGAGCTATTTGCTAGTCATCTTAATCTTTCTAAAATAAAATTTGTGTTTTTAGAAGAAAAAATAACTTTAAACCATAATATAAAATTAGGATTGTGTTTTCTTATTGACCAATTTTCATTTCTATAAAGGTTCACCCTCTTAAGAATTTTCTTGTTCTTTTTAACAAATGGATGCTCCTCATCGGCATTGAGAAGAACATACAACTGTGCTTGATTCCATTCAATGTTTGAGATGATCACCGACTTATTCGCACCAATCCCCTCCCTTGTTGGGTTTCCCAGGAGAAATGACACTAGAAGTCATATAGGTTCAATATCCGAGAGAAAATCATTTCAGAACTTAACAACTTCTTCAAGTATATACTTTTCAATAATACAACCATCTGGTCGACTTTGATTCTTCACACGCCCTTTTAATATCTTCATGTAACATTCAATTGGGTACATCCATCTGATATAAGTTGATTCATGTAATTATATTTCCATGACAAGGTGGAATTTTAAATGAATAATCATGATACAAAGTTTATGGAGACAACACCTTATGGAAACGGCGTTTGATAAAGTGAACAAAGATCTCTGGTCAAGCGATTTGTTAGATGATGGAGTTTATTATGAAGAGTTATCTGAAGTCTCGTCATAAGAAGATTCAAGATTTTAGATTAATGCTAAATTCAAAGTGTTGTATCCCAAATTTTACCTCTTAGATGTCATAACATCTTGCACAGACATTTAGAATCAGTTACATATGCATTGTTTAAACTAACCCATATCTTGTAGCTTGTTTCTCTTATGTTTAAAATTAAGGCTTGTACAAAGAAATGCAAGGCCTCCTGAGGTGTCCTCTGGTTACTTATCATCATCACAAAGACCCACTAATGGAGTGGAATCAAGGCATCAAGACCTTGAATCAAATCAAGTCAACAAGAGATCACCAGGTCAAAGCTTGAAATTAAGGTTTTAACCTGAAGAAATCACTGAAGAATTTTGTCATGTTAGGTCAAGATTTTATTGGTTCGTCAACCATTTGAGTTACCTACATCCAAGAGGTCTCACTCCACAAGAATTCAAGATCAGCTGATTCTCATCATGGGTAGTTTAAGCCCTAATCACACCCTATCTCCAAATTAGGGTTTCCACAAGACACATGGATCATTGGGCCTTGATTGTCATCAGGAGGTGCCTCCAAATCTTAAATCATGATTCCATAAGTTGATGGACATCCCTAAAGGTCTTCTAGGAGCCTTGAATGTGAAGGAAGAAGCAAGATCACAAGTTTTATCTCAAGTACATTCACAGTCCAAATTAGGGTTTTTGACTGAAACCCTAATCTTTGGGATTTTGACCCAAATGAAACTACCAATGCCTTATATCATCCTAACATGTCTTGTTGAGGATTTAAAGTACCAAGGACAAGTTTCAAGAAGTTTCTTGCAAAGGAAGCAAAATTATGATCACAAAACCTTTCAAAAAGTGGAATTTTCCCCTAATAGCAAAAATGGAAATGATCATAACTTCCTAACCGCACATCCAAATTGAGCCACTCAAAGCTCATTGGGAAGCTCTCTTCAAGATCTACAATTGTTTCAATATGACTTTTCTCCTAAAAATGCATGGTTTTTAAGTTATAGAGCTTGCAAGCCAAAATGTCCAAGGACTTGGTGAAATTTCAGCATTTTCACCTTATTCTTCTTCCAACTTTAACCCGATTTTACACATGGTCCCAAGGCCCAAATCAAAAATCTTCCAACATGAAAGTTGTAGAGGGCAATGAGGGCTTTCCAAAAAGTACAAGAACTCCTCAATCCATGGAGTGAGCTGGGAGTTTCGAATTAATGAAGTTAGAGGTCCATTTCTTGAATTTCAAGTTACCAACTTTTGTGAAATGGTACATAGCTCTTCTAATCACCAATTACCTCACTTTTCTGAGATTTAGTAGTAAGGTTAACATGTTTTGAACCTCTCCCACGAAAATGCAAGTTGCAAATCAAAATATATTAGTTTAACAAAGAGTGTGCAAGTGGTTTTCAATGGAGAGAGAAACTTTTCCAACAATTCACTATTCTCCTTGCAACTGGGGCTCTGAACCACTCCCATCAATCCACATTGCCACAGAGGTCTATGGCTAGGGCAATGAAAACTCCTCCCTCTGCATACAGCTCACACGAGAGAGAAACCTCTCAAGAGGGTGTTTTTGGCAATTTTGAAATTCTGGCCATGCTGCAAACCCTAATCTTTTCCTATAAATAGAGGCATCATCCCCACTTCAAAGATAGCAGAATCACCTTAAAACCAAGGTTGATACTCTCCAAATTCTCCCATCTCCCTCTTCTTGCAAATCTGCAAGATCACATCAAACTCCCATCTCCCTCGAGCACTTGTCCTCAAACTTCATAAACCTTCTCTGAGCATCACATAGAGAAGTTCCAAACACCTGGAACCATGCTGTAAATACTCCATCATCAT
This sequence comes from Lathyrus tuberosus, assembly GCA_022829125.1. NCBI lineage: Eukaryota > Viridiplantae > Streptophyta > Magnoliopsida > Fabales > Fabaceae > Lathyrus > Lathyrus tuberosus. The sequence goes on from JALAZF010000277.1 coordinate 8,260,202, forward strand.
ATACCATTTCAACACTCCAATTTGCAAAAACCTTGCTACAGAGTTTTTCACTCGAGCACTTGTCCTCAAACTCCACAAGCCAGCTCCATACATCTCACAAAATTCCTCCAAACACTCAAACTCTTACTGTAACACCTCTAGCATCTCTTTCCATTTCAAGCTTCATTTTGCACAAGGAGTCGGGTTTGGAATTCCAAGCACTTTCCAAAGCTGCTCACCATCTGCACACTCTATACAAGGACCAACCAAGGGCCGGGGAGTGATTCTCATCATTTATAAGTGATATTCAAGAGGCCTTGGACCTACTCCAAGAGGTAAGCCTTTGAAAGCTTGAAACTCATGAGAATGCTATGTTTTTATTGTTTCTTTGGTACTGTCATATGCTTATCAATGTGTTTAAGTTGTGTGAACCATTGCATTTATAATTTGGCTTGTGTAGTTAAAGTTATGAATTTCTGAATCCTTATTTGTACCACCCTGGTTTTTGCTTGATATGTGTTTTATATGATCAATATTAAAGCAAACCATTGGCATATTCATGATCCTTGATCTTTTCTGATCAATTTGGACTATTGGTTTGTGAAATTTGATGAAGAATTGAGACTGGACAAGGTTGAGGAAGTTGAGGGTTTTACCATGGTGTTTGTCTTTTTTCCACGATAGTTTTTCCAAGTTTGACGCATGGTGCATGGAGGGAGAAAGGGCGTGGCAGGCGTTGATTGGCCGGGCGAGTGTCTTTGTCGTTTATAACTTAAAATATGTGACCAATTGATATATGTGTTGTTGTTACGTTTTATGTGTTCATTATTCCATTCATACAGCAAATATATATTACACTGGGGGGCTGATACAATGGATGTATCGCCACCCCAGTGGTTCACGCCTTGCCTTGTAAACAAAGGGACGGGGGTTCGAATCCCCCTCGCCCCTGTCCCATTTGTTTTTTCATTTCCTTCCATTTTTTGTTGTTTTTTTTGCTGAAAACCAATTGGGTTTGGGCCTAGCGCCTTTGCTTTTGCCACCCCCCCGTTTTCCAGGCCCACGTGCTTTCAACTGAATCCCTTTTATTTTTGTTTTGCTGATGCACCCCCACTGCTTTTATTTCTTTTATTTGTTTTTATTTTGTTCCATTTCAAAAATGTTTATTAAAAATAGTTTCTAATGATTAAAAATTCTGAAAATATTCATGTTGATACTTCACCTTTCATTTTAATTTTCTAATATTTTTATTTCCATTTTTATTCAATTTTAATATTTATTTCGCATTTTTAAATTTGAAGTGAAATTAAATGTTAAACTTTCAAACCTCATTTTCAAAAATTCATAACTTGCTCATGCTTCATGCTTTTTAATCCATCCTTTTTGCAAAATGTTTCTTAAGATGTCTATGTTCTGATTGTGAAAAGAAATTGGTAAAAATGAGTATTTTTGAGACATTTATTCCATGTTGCAAGCGAAGAATTTTCTTAGGGTTTTATGAAAGATGCATCTTGATTTCTCTTAATCTTTTTTGCCTTGTTTTTATTGTCCAAAGTGACCCAAAACATGTTGTGTAAACCTTGAATGGTCTTGATATTGTATGTTGTTTTTCACTTGATTCCTTTGAGTTCTTAAACTTGTGATGTGCATGAAAATATCTCTTTGAATCCCATGAGATCTCTTTAGACCACTTGCCTTGTAATATGAACCTGTTTGATCAAATTTATGACATGTTTATGTCTTGAAACTTGAATGCTATGTTTGAACAATCTTGCATGTTTCATGTCTTGAGTTTACCACTTTTTATGCACAAACCTCAAGTTGTTATCACTTTTTGTGTATGCTCTTGTGAAGTGTTTTGATCTTTATCATTGCTTTTATGTGCATCCCAGTTGTGTTTATTTATCTTGTAACTTCTTCAAGTTATCCCCAAGTGAGGCTAGCTCTTTAGCTCTCCTCCTTAACCCTCATCATTTCATTCCTTCCAAAGGAAAGACTCTCTATTGGCTCTTCAGTCATAGATAGCTCATCATCCTCCTTGACCTCATAGTCATAGAGCCACCCCTTGAACCTTGACCTCATAGTCATGGTCATTCTCCCTTGGCCTCATAGCCAATCTTCTCAAACTTAGAACTAGCATAGAGTTCTTAAACTCTATGTGAATCTCATCATCATGAGCATTCACTTCCCTTTTACAACATAGACTTAGAGAGTTTCTTAAAACTCTAAAATGAGCTCATACTCATTTCCCCCTGGAATTTTGACCATAGTCAATGGTTCCTCTTCCACCCTTTTATAGGGGAACTACGATTGCTCTGATTCTTTTTTAGCCCAGATACGTAGGCACGAGATGCGATGTCTTGGCAAGCAAACTTAGTGTATATATCCCTAGGTCTTTACCTTAGCGCTTTCCCTTAGCAAGCAGCTTTAGCATAACACAAGTACTAACAAGAGGTTCCCGTAGAGTACTACGGATACTTAGGGTGCTAATACCTTCCCTTTGTATAACCAACCCCCGAACCTTAGATCTTCCCCTTTTAGGTTTTTTTAACGATCTTGAACCTTTCCTTTGGATAAATCAAAGTCGGTTGTAAAAGAAACATGATGCAAATTAATTAATAATTTGTTATCCGATTTTCACCGCAACAGAAATGGCGACTTCACTGGGGATGAAGTATTATTTGAGGGTTAAACCCACCTTGTTTATACTTGTGCTTGTTATATGTTTTGCTTGCTATACTTGTACATATCTGTATATATTTGTATACCTGTTTGCTTGGGATCTTCTGGGTGCAGGGTGCTACTATTGAGTGGTGAGATAAGTCCTAACCCGGACTCGAGAGCACATATTATAGGATCGTGGTGTAATCAATAGTCGGTTGTTGGCAGTAGTACCAACAATCTATGGCATATGATGACCACACTCAGATGAGGCCCTTTGGGATTGTTGATGTCTGATGTGAGCAGTCACATTGATATTACTTTTTCAATTGGGAGCCAGGGATTCTGAGGACCGTAGTTACCTTTACCCCACTTGGCCTTTTAGGATGTAGTGCGGTGACTATGAGGGAGCCAGTCCTGAGTAGTTGTCACGCGATACTACACTCAGACGAGTTTATCTTGAGAATATTATTAACCCGTGTAAGTAGTTACATGGGCCGATGATATCTGAAGGATTTACGTAGACTCTGGGAACTTTTAGAACCATGTTCTGCAGATGAAAACCCATAGTACATACCTTTTGAGATGGGTAGACCATGGCTCCACCCTCGTGATCTTCAAACCTAGGCCTTCTCTTGTTTGTGTGTGCATATCTGTGAATATCTGTATATGTTCGTTTGTGCATATCTGTGAATACCAGTGTACATACGTTTGTGCGTTGCATACATCTCCTCGCATCCGTTGATGGTTCCAAGGAACTCAGACGTTCTTTTCTTTGCAAATATCCTTAGAAATCACGGATTTTAAAACAAAACTCTTCAGTTTCCAAAATTTTCGCAGTTGGCCTTTGAGTTCCTTGAAACCATTTGGCTTGCATTAGCATTGCATTCTCATTGCATGTCATTTGCATTGCATTTGCATTTCTCAGCCTTGAGTCTTGTCCATCCTTTGTCTGTAACCCAGGCGGCTTCCTGGAGCCATCATTTGACTTGAAGTAGCTTTTGAAGCTGTCTTTTTCAGACTCGTCTGTTGTGACCACCATGCTGGGGCACAGATGCATTCAGCTGAAGACTTAGGGTACTCAGAAGCCAAGTTCAGACTCTGTTTGACTCTGATATGTTCTCATTCACGCCTCAAGGCGTCCAAATCAGCAAACTGTCACCTAGTCAGGCAGGTTCATCAAACTCTGAGGGGGAAGAATTTTCTGAGAGTATATGTGAAGATGATTCTCAGACGGATCTCGACAATCAACTTTGAAGATGACTATCTCAGCTTGACAGATCAAGAAGGAAATTCCAGTTCCCCGAAGCTGGCAACCTTTTGACTGTTTAGCATTTTGTTGCTTTTTCTTTGCATGTTTGAATTTATATTTGTTTATAAGCATTGTTGTACTTTCAAATTGGCAAGATTAATGAAATGTTTGTGCATCTTTTTATTAAGTCCATTCGTTTGACTCATTTACTTTTGTGTTCATAAAAAAAAACAGACAAATTTTTTCCCATATCAATTCTTTTGTTCAAGCAAAGATTGGGGAGGATGACGAAAATATTATCAATAATTGATGTGGTATGCTTTCGATTAAACCTTTCCGAGGATGTAAGGCATTGTTTCAATTCCCAAACACTGGAGAAATAAGGAAGATAATCCCTCGTTAACCCTTCGAGCCTAGAAGTAGGAGTTTTCTTTCTTTATACAAAAACCCTTAAAATCTAAACCTTGGGGCAGGGTAGTTCTCAGCTTAACTTGGTTACACATTCGAACGCAAGCGCTTCATGCAAGACATCAGTCAACTCTCTCAAATCAAATGAGTTAGCGTTGTACAAGTTATTCATCTGAGCAACAATAAGGAAGGATAGCTGAAAAATCCTTAATCAAAGGATGAGCCGAGTCCCTTTCAAGGCAAAAGCCAAGAAGGATGGGAAGCCCAAAACTTTGCCTTATACAAAAAGAACTTGTACAACAGCCAAAAAAGGAGTTTCAAAGCAACAAAAAGGAGGTCCTAACCGCAAACAAAGAGAGGTATCGTGACCTCAATCAAATCAAAAGAAGAGGTATCGTGACCTCAACCAGTAAAGACAAGGAGAAGTCTCAAAGTCTCAAAGATTAACCAAAATTCTGCGAGGGAGTACTGACTATCCAAGGTGTCTGAATCATCATCAACTATCATCAATTCATTCCTAACCTAGAGGAACCTGAATGTATGGCTTAAGTTAACTGAGCTTAGGATTGGAGTTCATCACAAAGATTGGGTGGGGACAAACAAATTTTGAGCCTTTACCCTTTGTTTCATAAAACCATGAACCAGACCACGTTACAACCCTTAAAAGACCTAATTGAGGTAAGGTTACTTTGAAGGCATACTACAGCAAGGTTGATTAACCTGACTCCTAATGATCTTTGCGAATTGTGTATGTGTTATTTTGTAAATGGCTAGATCCACCTTTGTTGTTAAATATTTGATCATTCCACTGTGTGTGTTTCATCAATAAAACTTTGATTTCAAAAGTTTACATGAATTTTACATTAAAATTGCCAATTTTTAATGAACAATACTTGTTTGCAAGACAATTCAATATCAAGGGAATCCCAACAAATGCAGCCAGCTAGGGAATTTGACTTGATAAAGGGCTCAGTCTGGGGCATCTCCTCCATAGATACAGCATCTCAAGAGCTACTAAAACAGGGGGCAGAACTCTTCGAATTCAGGATGTTGGGGCATGCCTTCTTGAGGTCATCTTACGACAAGTTTGGACTCCAATGACCTACCAACAGGGGCATGTGTGTTCCCCAGTTATTTCTACCGCAGTCTGAGGACCTTGTATCGCGAATACCGTTAATCAGGGGCAATCAGGTCGAGATTCGATAAATCTCTAAAAAGTCAATTAGTCTAGGGCACTTCCTTCGCGGATCAGCCAGTCTGAAGAACAAGTTCAAAGACCTTGTTGTATAAATGCAATAAAACTGGGGCAGATATGTCAAGATCCATGAATCTCTTCAAGAGTCTGAAGATATTGGAGCATCTGCTATACCAATTCTTTTGTAAAATCCTTTTGATGACGTATCCTCCCAGACCAGTTGATCAGAAGAGATCAGGTTGAGATTAGACAAATCTCTCAAAGGTCAGTTAGTCTGGGGCATCTATTTAGCATGGGACGAATTTGTTTCCCCGTTGTTACTCCCACAGTCTAAAGAAAAAGTTCAAAGACCTTATTGTGCAAGCGTAGTTAATCTGGGGCAGTTATGTCAAAATCCCTGAATCTCTCCAAGAGTTTGAAGATATTAAAGAATTTCGTGTGTCGATTCTTCTATAAAATCCTCTTGGTATTTTCTCACAAAAGACCATGCAATCTGGGGCAGAGAAGGTTTGAAGAGTACCTGTTGCAAGAGCCGTTGTTCATTATGGTGATCATCATGCAGGTCATGACGCAGAATGACCCTATTCTTGTGGTATTCTCTTCCAGCTCCCCAGTAAATCGCTGTTTCAGTCGATCTTGGAAAATCTCCATGGATTTTCCTCATCCAATAAAGAAATCAATCTCATGATGGCAATCTTAAGTGAAGTCATGATGTTGTACCAAAGGGAGTACTCTTTTCTCCATAGAAAGTGTAATCTTGAAGCAAAACAACCAATTCTGCAAGTTCATCCCAAATAATGGTCTAATCTGATGAAGTTTGGCTGGGTATCCTTGTCAAGATGTTTGTTTCATCTTCAGTCTCGCTTCCTTTTGTCTGTTTTGTCAGCATAAGCATAGCATGAGCATGGCATAAGCATTCTTATGCATGGAATCTTAGCATTTCCGCTTCCATCTTGGTGTTTACCGATTTTTGTTCGCTTTGGCGTTTACCTCTCCAAGTGATTGGGTTTGTCTATTCTCTCCAATAGAGTTATCAGCCCTAGGCATAAAGTGCCTATCCTTTCTAAATTCCCCTCAGAGATTGGTTCTCGTGGATGATGGTTAGTTCAGTTATCTTTTTCCATGCATAGGATAAGATAATCCCCATTTGAGCTCATTCCTCAATGGTTGGAGTTCGTTTGACCGTTTCATTCTAGCTTGTTCCTAGATTAAACTTTGATCCCTGACGGTGTGGTTTCTAAGCCCATTTGGAATGTGCATTTATTTTGCACTATGTCTCGCAGAAGAATCTTCTGCAGATCCTCATTGAAGATAATTATTCCTCTGGTAGTGTTGTAATATCAACATCTCTTTGGAATCTATACCCATCAACAAGTGGCAATCACTTTGAGAAGCTTGTTTTGCTATCATTACCTCTACAACAATAATTGGCAATCCCTCTTACGAGAAGCTTATTCGTCCTTGGTTTTATTCATACTTCTACAGTTACAAATGATGTTACCTTCAATCAGTCACTTTCCATCAACCTGTCTGACGTAATCCCTATTTCAGTTATTCCCTGCCGTCAATCTGTTTGATGAGGGGTTCCGATTTCAGGTTCCGTACCTCCAGATATGTTATTATTCCCTGCCGTCAATCTGTTTGATGAGGTGTTCCGAGTTTAGGTTCCGTACCTTCGGATATGTTATTATTCCCTGCCGTCAATCTGTTTGATGAGGTGTTCCGATTTCAGGTTCCGTACCTTCGGATATGTTATTATTCCCTACCGTCAACCAGTCTTGACAATATGCACCTAAAATCCAGCTCATGCTGGTACCCAAAATCCAGCTCATACTGGTATCCAAAGCCCAAACTCATACTGGTATCCAAAGCCCAAACTCATATTGGTATCTTATCCAACCTAAATTGATGTATACTGACATGTCACTTCTGAGTCCAATCCTTGTTGGCACTTTAATCTTGTTCCCAGCAGAAGTTCGGTCATTATCAATATCTCTTTGAAAGTCCTTGTGATTGATCATCATTTGGCACACACAGAGTTCGTCTCTGTCCTTTCTGGCTTTTCTTGAAGATCCCGTTTGAACTCTTCAATATAAGAAATCCCCAGAAAATCTTCTATTTGGATGTCTATCCCTTTATTTCAAATTGATCCCCAGTGGATATCATGTCTTCTTTCTGGTTTCATGCCCGATAAGAATGTGAATTATATTTCCCCAGTGAAGTGAAGGCAGCCAGGGACTAACTTTGAACCCATGGCCGTCATATTGCAGTATGTTGGATGTGTCATCCTTCCACTCACTATTCCAGTCCATCGTCTCTCGTTAGAGTCGTCTCTTACATATCATTAAACATTCACATCATACCATAACATTGTGCATCTTTGCATCTTTTGATGTTTCGCTCGTGTGGGGTCTTTATCTCTCTTTATCTCTTGTGTCTGGTCTTCAGACCTTCGTCTATGTCTTGCTCGCGTCCGGTCTTCACCTCGATGCGCCCTATTCCGACCCTTTATGCAGTTATTCCCCATGAAGTCCAATCTTCGCTTATGCAACCCCGGTATTGACTTATCTGATATTTAATCCAGCTGTCGACGCCCACCTTAAGTCCAGTAATCGCTGGCATTGATTTTCAGGTCACCTATGAACCTTGGTCACCTATGAACCTAAACTTTGGTCACCTATGAACCTAAACTTTGGTCACCTATGAACCAGAACCTCAGGTCACCTATGAACCTTAAGTCCAGTAATCACTGGCGTTGATTTTCAGGTCACCTATGAACCTTGGTCACCTATGAACCTTAAGTCCAGTAATCGCTGGCATTGATTTTCAGGTCACCTATGAACCTTGGTCATCTATGAACCTAAACCTCAGGTCACCTATGAACCAGAACCTCAGGTCACCTATGAACCATAAGTCCAGTAATCGCTGGCATTGATTTTCAGGTCACCTATGAAACTTGGTCACCTATGAACCTTAAATCCAGTAATCGCTAGCATTGATTTTCGGGTCACCTATGAACCTAAACTTTGGTCACCTATGAACCAGAACCTCAGGTCACCTATGAACCTTAAGTCCAGTAATCACTGGCGTTGATTTTCAGGTCACCTATGAACCTTGGTCACCTATGAACCTTAAGTCCAGTAATCGCTGGCATTGATTTTCAGGTCACCTATGAACCTTGGTCATCTATGAACCTAAACCTCAGGTCACCTATGAACCAGAACCTCAGGTCACCTATGAACCATAAGTCCAGTAATCGCTGGCATTGATTTTCAGGTCACCTATGAACCTTGGTCACCTATGAACCTAAACTTTGGTCACCTATGAACCAGAACCTCAGGTCACCTATGAACCTTAAGTTCAGTAATCGCTGGCATTGATTTTCAGGCCACCTATGAACCTTGGTCATCTATGAACCTAAACCTCAGGTCACCTATGAACCAGAACCTCAGGTCACCTATGAACCATAAGTCCAATAATCGCTGGCGTTGATTTTCAGGTCACCTATGAACCTTGGTCGCCTATGAACCAAAATCTCAGGTCGACTATGAATCTCGTTTCTTATCCAATTCATATTTTTTCCTTAACCTTATTCCCCAGCCAAAGGTCCAGTCATATTATCTGGCGCACGAGTTCATTTCTACCTTTTCTGGCTTTTCTTGAAGATCCCGTTTGAACTCTTCAGTACAAGAAATCCCTAGAAAATATTTTGCTGGATGCTTATCCTTTTGTTTTAAACTAATCCCCAGTGGAGATCATGTCTTTTTCTGGTTTCATGCCCGGTAAGAATATGACTTTTTCCCCAGTGTCGTCCGGTCACCTTTGAACCTGTCACCAATTTCCCTGGATCTTTCCCCAGTGGAGAATACCTTTCTGGCTCCTATCTCCAGTGAGGATCCGTAGGGTTTCCCCTTTAGCTCTATCTTTCTATCCCCAGTATTTCCTCAGAGTCTCCCCCCAGTGAGTCTCTTTTGTTGGTCAACCTGTATCCCCAGTGGGTTTTCCTCACAGATACTAACCTTCATCCTTTCCCAGTAAGCTCTCTCTGGTAGTTTGCTCTTCACCTTCGGTGTCTGGTCTGTCTGCATCTTTGCACTATCATCATTTCATCATACTAGAAGTTCATGACATGTCAGCATTTGTATTGTCCCTCGCTTGTCCTTAGCATCTGCATTCCATCTAAGGGCAAAATTTTCGGTTTGCTATATTTAAATACCTTTAACCCTGATGTCCCGAGGATTTCCATTCCTCACGACCATCTGGCAAAGCTATTTAAATAGGGGCAACTGATGTACCCCAAATTTTACCTCTTAGATGTCATAACATCTTGCACAGACATTTAGAATCAGTTACATATGCATTGTTTAAACTAACCCATATCTTGTAGCTTGTTTCTCTTATGTTTAAAATTAAGGCTTGTACAAAGAAATGCAAGGCCTCCTGAGGTGTCCTCTGGTTACTTATCATCATCACAAAGACCCACTAATGGAGTGGAATCAAGGCATCAAGACCTTGAATCAAATCAAGTCAACAAGAGATCACCAGGTCAAAGCTTGAAATTAAGGTTTTAACTTGAAGAAATCACTGAAGAATTTTGTCATGTTAGGTCAAGATTTGATTGGTTCATTAACCATTTGAGTTACCTACATCCAAGAGGTCTCACTCCACAAGAATTCAAGATCAGCTGATTCTCATCATGGGTAGTTTAAGCCCTAATCACACCCTATCTCCAAATTAGGGTTTCCACAAGACCAATGGATCATTGGGCCTTGATTGTCATCAGGAGGTGCCTCCAAATATTAAATCATGATTCCATAAGTTGATGGACATCCCCAAAGGTCTTCTAGGAGCCTTGAATGTGAAGGAAGAAGCAAGATCACAAGTTTTATCTCAAGTACATTCACAGTCCAAATTAGGGTTTTTGACTGAAACCCTAATCTTTGGGATTTTGACCCAAATGAAACTACCAATGCCTTATATCATCCTAACATGTCTTGTTGAGGATTTAAAGTACCAAGGACAAGTTTCAAGAAGTTTCTTGCAAAGGAAGCAAAATTATGATCACAAAACCTTTCAAAAAGTGGAATTTTCCCCTAATAGCAAAAATGGAAATGATCATAACTTCCTAACCGCACATCCAAATTGAGCCACTCAAAGCTCATTGGGAAGCTCTCTTCAAGATATACAATTGTTTCAATATGACTTTTCTCCTAAAAATGCATGGTTTTTAAGTTATAGAGCTTGCAAGCCAAAATGTCCAAGGACTTGGTGAAATTTCAGCATTTTCACCTTATTCTTCTTCCAACTTTAACCCGATTTTACACATGGTTCCAAGGCTCAAATCAAAAATCTTCCAACATGAAAGTTGTAGAGGGCAATGAGAGCTTTCCAAAAAGTACAAGAACTCCTCAATCCATGGAGTGAGCTGGGAGTTTCGAATTAATGAAGTTAGAGGTCCATTTCTTGAATTTCAAGTTACCAACTTTTGTGAAATGGAACATAGCTCTTCTAATCACCAATTACCTCACTTTTCTGAGGTTTAGTAGTAAGGTTAACATGTTTTGAACCTCTCCCACGAAAATGCAAGTTGAAAATCAAAATATATTAGTTTAACAAAGAGTGTGCAAGTGGTTTTCAATGGAGAGAGAAACTTTTCCAACAATTCACTATTCTCCTTGCAACTGGGGCTCTGAACCACTCCCATCAATCCACATTGCCACAGAGGTCTATGGCTAGGGCAATGAAAACTCCTCCCTCTGCATACAGCTCACACGAGAGAGAAACCTCTCAAGAGGGTGTTTTTGGAAATTTTGAAATTCTGGCCATGCTGCAAACCCTAATCTTTTCCTATAAATAGAGGCATCATCCTCACTTCAAAGATAGCAGAATCACCTTAAAACCAAGGCTGATACTCTCCAAATTCTCCCATCTCCCTCTTCTTGCAAATCTGCAAGATCACATCAAACTCCCATCTCCCTCGAGCACTTGTCCTCAAACTTCATAAACCTTCTCTGAGCATCACATAGAGAAGTTCCAAACACCTGGAACCATGCTGTAAATACTCCATCATCATATACCATTTCAACACTCCAATTTGGAAAAACCTTGCTACAGAGTTTTTCACTCGAGCACTTGTCCTCAAACTCCACAAGCCAGCTCCATACATCTCACAAAGTTCCTCCAAACACTCAAACTCTTACTGTAACACCTCTAGCATCTCTTTCCATTTCAAGCTTCATTTTGCACAAGGAGTCGGGTTTGGAATTCCAAGCACTTTCCAAAGCTGCTCACCATCTGCACACTCTCTACAAGGACCAACCAAGGGCCAGGGAGTGATTCTCATCATTTACAAGTGATATTCAAGAGGCCTTGGACCTACTCCAAGAGGTAAGCCTTTGAAAGCTTGAAACTCATGAGAATGCTATGTTTTTATTGTTTCTTTGGTACTGTCATATGCTTATCAATGTGTTTAAGTTGTGTGAACCATTGCATTTATAATTTGGCTTGTGTAGTTAAAGTTATGAATTTCTGAATCCTTATTTGTACCACCCTGGTTTTTGCTTGATATGTGTTTTGTATGATCAATATTAAAGCAAACCATTGGCATATTCATGATCCTTGATCTTTTCTGATCAATTTGGACTATTGGTTTGTGAAATTTGATGAAGAATTGAGACTGGACAAGGTTGAGGAAGTTGAGGGTTTTACCATGGTGTTTGTCTTTTTTCCACGATAGTTTTTCCAAGTTTGACGCATGGTGCATGGAGGGAGAAAGGGCGTGGCAGGCGTTGATTGGCCGGGCGAGTGTCTTTGTCGTTTATAACTTAAAATATGTGACCAATTGATATATGTGTTGTTGTTACGTTTTATGTGTTCATTATTCCATTCATACAGCAAATATATATTACACTGGGGGGCTGATACAATGGATGTATCGCCACCCCAGTGGTTCACGCCTTGCCTTGTAAACAAAGGGACGGGGGTTCGAATCCCCCTCGCCCCTGTCCCATTTGTTTTTTCATTTCCTTCCATTTTTTGTTGTTTTTTTTGCTGAAAACCAATTGGGTTTGGGCCTAGCGCCTTTGCTTTTGCCACCCCCCCGTTTTCCAAGCCCACGTGCTTTCAACTGAATCCCTTTTATTTTTGTTTTGCTGATGCACCCCCACTGCTTTTATTTCTTTTATTTGTTTTTATTTTGTTCCATTTCAAAAATGTTTATTAAAAATAGTTTCTAATGATTAAAAATTCTGAAAATATTCATGTTGATACTTCACCTTTCATTTTAATTTTCTAATATTTTTATTTCCATTTTTATTCAATTTTAATATTTATTTCGCATTTTTAAATTTGAAGTGAAATTAAATGTTAAACTTTCAAACCTCATTTTCAAAAATTCATAACTTGCTCATGCTTCATGCTTTTTAATCCATCCTTTTTGCAAAATGTTTCTTAAGATGTCTATGTTCTGATTGTGAAAAGAAATTGGTAAAAATGAGTATTTTTGAGACATTTATTCCATGTTGCAAGCGAAGAATTTTCTTAGGGTTTTATGAAAGATGCATCTTGATTTCTCTTAATCTTTTTTGCCTTGTTTTTATTGTCCAAAGTGACCCAAAACATGTTGTGTAAACCTTGAATGGTCTTGATATTGTATGTTGTTTTTCACTTGATTCCTTTGAGTTCTTAAACTTGTGATGTGCATGAAAATATCTCTTTGAATCCCATGAGATCTCTTTAGACCACTTGCCTTGTAATATGAACCTGTTTGATCAAATTTATGACATGTTTATGTCTTGAAACTTGAATGCTATGTTTGAACAATCTTGCATGTTTCATGTCTTGAGTTTACCACTTTTTATGCACAAACCTCAAGTTGTTATCACTTTTTGTGTATGCTCTTGTGAAGTGTTTTGATCTTTATCATTGCTTTTATGTGCATCCCAGTTGTGTTTATTTATCTTGTAACTTCTTCAAGTTATCCCCAAGTGAGGCTAGCTCTTTAGCTCTCCTCCTTAACCCTCATCATTTCATTCCTTCCAAAGGAAAGACTCTCTATTGGCTCTTCAGTCATAGATAGCTCATCATCCTCCTTGACCTCATAGTCATAGAGCCACCCCTTGAACCTTGACCTCATAGTCATGGTCATTCTCCCTTGGCCTCATAGCCAATCTTCTCAAACTTAGAACTAGCATAGAGTTCTTAAACTCTATGTGAATCTCATCATCATGAGCATTCACTTCCCTTTTACAACATAGACTTAGAGAGTTTCTTAAAACTCTAAAATGAGCTCATACTCATTTCCCCCTGGAATTTTGACCATAGTCAATGGTTCCTCTTCCACCCTTTTATAGGGGAACTACGATTGCTCTGATTCTTTTTTAGCCCAGATATGTAGGCACGAGATGCGATGTCTTGGCAAGCAAACTTAGTGTATATATCCCTAGGTCTTTACCTTAGTGCTTTCCCTTAGCAAGCAGATTTAGCATAACACAAGTACTAACAAGAGGTTCCCGTAGAGTACTACGGATACTTAGGGTGCTAATACCTTCCCTTTGTATAACCAACCCCCGAACCTTAGATCTTCCCCTTTTAGGTTTTTTTAACGATCTTGAACCTTTCCTTTGGATAAATCAAAGTCGGTTGTAAAAGAAACATGATGCAAATTAATTAATAATTTGTTATCCGATTTTCACCGCAACACAAAGATAATGTGGCAAGGAACCAGAAGCTTCGGAGTTGTGAAAGAGAGGAACTGTGAAAGCTCTTCTATCTTTTTCGAGTGATCCGTGTTTGTAAAGGTATAAAAAGATGAATTCTCAATTTTACTAAGGAAAATAATATGCACACTTAAACCTCTTGAAAATACTCTATTGTCTTATAAAATCACCTAAAATTATTTTAAAATTCTATTAATCGGAGAAGTCCCTTTGTCGATTATGTCACTTTGTAACACCTAAATTCAATCGGAGAAGTCCCTTAGTGGTTGGCAAATGCTAGATATCAAAACCTTCATTTTTAGGGTTCCATAATCGATTATGCACTTAACATAGTCAATTATGAGGCTTAATTACCCATGGATTGTTTCCTATCTTACACCATATTTCATCGAGAAAACGAGTTTTGATCCCTCTTTATCACTCTCCATTCTTTTTCTACAAATATATGTTTTCTCACTTTAGTTTTGCCTTAGTGTTTTGAGAGTAAATCTTTGCTTTGTGAGGATCATTATTCTGAGGTAGATTTGTAAATTTCTCAAAGAGTATATTGTCTCTTATGCAATATTTTTCTTTTAAGAAGGTTTTGTTTCTTTGAGAGTTAAACCATTAAAAATATCTCTTTTGGTTATTGAGTTAAACTAGTTAAAATCTTATATTGGTTAGGGAGATCTTCGTAGTTAAAACTCTAAGTCGGTTCGTGAGCTTAACATGTTGTTAAAAAACTCTTAGTTGGTTGTGAAGGTCTCCGTAGTTAAAACATTGTTTTGGTTGGGTAGTTAGCCTTTAAAAAAATTCAACCCTTGTAAATGGATGTTTGTGGGGAAAGTCTGTAAAAAGCTCACATAGTATTAGAAAATCTCAAGAAGGAATTCTTGGGGAGAGTACTAGTTCACTTCATTAAGTTCAAACCTCTATATATCTCTACTGCATTTCTCTCATCCCTTAACTCTTTACTTTTCCATTTTAGTATTTTCGCAGCCTTTTACTGTGTACATTTTGCAAAAGAGTTTTAAACTTTGTTTTGTAAAAGATTTTTTTTGTTTTGAAAATGGATTTTTAAGTAAACATAATTCAACCCTTCTTGTGTTTTAAGTCTCATGCCTAATAGATTATACAATGGCTAATCAATTAAGGACATGGTCTAATCAATAATTGTAAGGAAAATAACTTCCTAATTGATTAGAAACACTTTTAAACGATTAAAACATATAGTCAGTTAGGGTTTCCTTTTCTGGATTAGGGTTGTCGCCTTTTGGAGTGCCTTAATCGGCTAATTGATGATTTAATCAATAAAAATATTTAATTTTTCCCATGGATCATTTCCTTTTTGGCCATATTATTTCCTATATAAAGAAGGCTTATCCTCATTTCATAATACACCAATTTTCTGAAAAAATAATCCTTTATCTCATTCTTTCTACTATTTTTTCTCCTTTTTCTATTTTTCACTAAAGTTGCCTTAGTACCTTGAGAGTGAAAAATACTTGTGAGAGTTAGGTTGTACTAGTGTTCGTCCTTCAGTTGCTTTTCATCAAGAGTGTGATTATCTTGTTTGATTTCTTTATTTTGATCCTGAGATTATCCTGGTAAAATCTATGTTTGGTTCTTGAGATTATCCTAGTAAAATCTCTAATTAGTTCTTGAGATTAACCAGGTGAAATCTCTACATTGTTTGTGAGCTCAACTTGTTAAAAGCTCTATTTTATTTAGGGGATCTACCTATGTAAAAGCTCACATTTATTGTAAGAAGGTACGTGGGCATATTCTTAAAAGCTCGAGATATTGTATTAGCGGAACTCTCAAGAAGAAATTTTTGGGGGAAAGAGTAGGCCTAGTGGTTAGGCCAAACCTTTAAAAATGTTTGTGCAATCTCTCTATCCCAATCTATTTAATTTTTTAATTTAATCGTCATTCTTCTCTAGTTATTTCTCTTCAAATTTTATACTGCTTTATCTCTGCTTATTTGTTGAACTAACATAAATTGTTTTAAGAAAATATTTTTGAATATTAATCGCGATTTCTAAAAATCAAAATTTACCTCACTCTTGTGTTTGGAGTCACTTGGCCAAAAGTGGCATCAAATGCTAACTTCTATTTTAAGAGTAATTGTCCCAAGAAGAAGGAATAACTTCAATTGATTCATTGAACAAACCTCCATCCTTTAATAGAGAAGGGTATACCGTGTGGAAAGAGAAGATAAGAATCCTTATATATGGGACATATTTTGACATTTGGAAATCAATAAATAATGGTCATTTTATTCCCACACATCAAGTTAATGGTGATGTGGTAAACAAAGAGGAAGATGATTGGACCATAGAAGAAAGAGAAAATGTTCAGCGTAGTTTAGAGGGAAAGACTATCATCATTACTGCTATTGACATTGATGAGTTTTTGTGTGTTTCTCTTTGCAAGAATACTAAGTAAATGTGGGACACCGTTGAAGTTACCCATGAAGGTACAACCTATGTAAAAAGGGCAAGGACGGACACATTAACTCATGCATATGAAATCTTCTGAATGTAACCTTAAGAAAAAATTATGATATGTAGAAATGCTTTATCCACATTGTTAATCACATGAGAACTCTTGGAAAAGTTTTGCAAAATAAGGACTTGGTTGTAAAAGTACTTAGACACTTCAACTAACCAAAAGTCATTGTGATTTCTGAATCTAGGGATCTGTCATTTATGAACTTGACTCTTGACTACATTTTTTTAGATTGCAGGAACATGAGATGGAGGTAAAAATACTTGCATATGATGATGAAGGTGACAAGAAGAACAAAATTCTTGCTCTAACTGTCACAAATGTCAAATACATGGAGTCATAATATGATGATTGCCAAATGAAAAGTGATGAAGGCATGAACTTCATGTTTCAAGAATTTAAGGAACTTTTATGGTATGAAAAAAATAAACATCATAATTTTAAAAGAAAAAAATGATAAACACAAGAACAAATGAATGTGCTCATTCATTACTACATGTTTTTTATGCGGAAAGAAATGACACAGAAGACCAAACTGCCATTAGAACCAGAGAAGCAATCAGAATCATAGAAAGTTAAAAAAAAAGCTAAAAAAGAAGCAAATAAACTCTACATCGTCTTAGATGACAATGATATAAAATTATCAAATGACGAATAACCTAACATCTATCTCATTGAAGATTATAAAGAAGATAAGGTAACTTCACATATTTCTTATCATAATTTATTTTTTATTTGCAAGAAGTTAAATTAAGTGGTTTTCCCATAATTATAACTTTTATGGTATTTTTTTTCTCCGAGATTTTGTTGTTAAATTATAGACGTTTTGTTTGTCGTATTAATGTGGTGTTTTATGATAAAATGTCTGGATGAGATGTTTTTTATTAAGATTTACATATTAGCTTCAACCAAATTACATAATCAATCAATGACTTGAGTGTCTATATTATATTTTATCAGACATTATTATTTCAGTCACTTTTTTTTCTTCATGTTGTAGGCATTTTCAATTTTATGATATTATCTTGGATATATGGAATTTGTTCCATATTCATTTTTGCTTTTGTTCCCAGGGATGTTGAAATAGTGTTATTTTTAATGTAGTATACCAATTTGAAAGAATGAATATATATTTTAGTTTTAAAAAACGTATACCATTTCATGTGTTAATATATTTATTAACTGAATCCATCTTTAGAAATTGATTTAAAGTTTTTGGTCACCATAAATATATATTTTTTCGTTTTAAATCTGTTTAAACTTTTTAACAAAACAATGATCTCTGATATTATTTTGGTTAGCATATTAGGTCATCGTTATTAAAATAATCAATAAACATGATATTATATAGATGAATTCAAATGAAAGAAAATAATATATTTATGTTTCTGGACCGACCAAAGACCTAATTGACCAAGGTCCAATCTATCTCAAACCCACTCTACTCAACACAAAGTATAAAAACAATTTACATGTTGAGAGCAAGGGACAATCTCTGGTTTCCATTTTCACTATTTCATCTTGAATCTTGAACTGACTTGAGCGTCGGAGTGCTAATTATACAAGTTCACCCCGCACCATCGTGAAGGAGACAAGAGCCATCGTTCAACACCACCAGTTATCCAACTGTATCCATTTATGGTTCTCGAACAGAACTAGAGCATCGATTTTTGGTTTTGGATTGGAACAATGGTGCCGTCCGTAGGAATTAACTTTTGGTTCCTACGATTTCCACAAAAACCATGTTCGCTTCACAAACTCCATCGAGCGAGCATGGAAGTTCTACATCTGAATTCTCATGATTTTAGGTCCAAATCTCTTATTTACCTATTCGCATCCTAACCTCATTAGGTCACAAAATAAAGTGTGAATCAACCTCCAATTTCTACGTTTTCCACGAATCTGCATTTGCTTTCAAATTCATCGTTCGCAACTTTCTCAGATCTCATAATCGAGAAACGGTCGAAAGAAAACACAAAGATCTGTCGTAGTCGATCCAGTTAACACCAATTTTTGCTCTGATTTTTTGGAATTCAGATATCCAATTTCCTTGATAATTTTGTAGAATATGAAAAGACGAGTCTCAGATCTAACACATTTATACGATTCTGAAACGACTTAAGCGCACTGCCTGCAAGAATGTGTATATGATACAAACTTAACACATTTCTATAATTCTTATATGGCTTAAACACATTCCATACCTAATTGCGTATCCGATACATTCTTAACGCATTTCTGCAATTTTGATATGACTCAGACGCACACCTCGCATGACTCCTCATCCGAGGCATATTAAAACACATTTCTGCATAGCTGTCGCACCCCCTCTCGGAGCTAGCCAATCCAATGACGTAGGTGTTGGAGCCTAGATACGTCCACCCCGATCCGAGCCAAAGCTTTAGGGGCAGGGACGAGGATGTTACCCATAGCCGGGGAACGGTCCTCTATGACGTGCAGCGTAGTATAAAGTACAACCGCATAAAGTCAACTTTGCTGATCCTAGGCCTCGACCCGGGGAATGCAAGCAAACTGCCAAACATGTTATACAAATCAATACGCTACTATAACAAACGCTAAATACAACAAACAAGTTGATGAGATTTGTCATTAAGTGATTTTTATGAGGAAAATCTAATGAATTCAGAAGAATAATGACCAAAAGCCATGTAGAAGTGTGAAGAATTAAGCAAAAAGCCAATGCAAAGAAGAAACAAATACTTAGTGAAACCTTTGAAAAAAAATGAAGAAAATGAAGGATTTGCTTTTGGAATTCTCGCGCTCGTGGTGCATCCCATCGCGGCGTGATACTGACTTATCTTGGCGTGATGGTTACTTTTTGGGTGACACATAATTTTCTATTTAAAGGGGTTTTTGGCTTCTTTTTCAAGGGTTCTGAGTTTTAGAGAGAAAGTGACGGCAATGGATATTCAAGGTGAAATTTTGGAGCACATTGGAGTCATTGGTGAGCAATTCTTCCATATATTTTGATTATGAATACTTCTTCATTCATGGTAGTTTTTAATTTATTAATGAGTAGCTAAGCTTCTCTAGGTTAGTTCTTTTAAGATGAACCTTATTTCTACTCTGTTAGATAATATGTATGTTTGAGATCTGTTGAGTACATTGTCGCTACGCGAAAAACAATCGGAAAAGACACAGAGTCTCCATCAAAATTTATTTATCCCAACGGGGAAAGGAAAACATCGAGAAAACCTCAAAAGAGAGAGAACATGGTCTCGCAACCAAATTTGGGGTTCGGGAGTCGATTACGCAAGAGGAAGATATTAGCACCCCTCGCGCCCGTTGCACTCAATAGGATCCACTCTTGTTGTTCTAATCAAAGGGTGTGTATATCTAAAGCTTACTTGCTAAGGGAATACATGAATGAAAAGGAAAAAACAAAGGGGGCTCGCCAGGATCTCGCAATCCTGTGTCTACGTATTCCCTCGTACAATGGGAAAGTTAGAGCAATCTTTGTTGAAAAATTTGTGTTCATTATCATCCAATTGGTTTACGTTATGCATATCCGAGCTTTTCGATAGTAGGTTCGGTTAGACGATTCAATTCAGGTTTTTTACATTATGTCATAAAACTTTTGAAAACATTTTTTTTGTCAAAAGTTGTGTTTTTAATTTGTGATCTATTCACCCTCTCTAGATCGAAGCTTATCGTCTAACAGTTATGGATCTTAGTTAGATGAAAGTCGATAGATTAGGTTCGGTGTATGAGAAATGAGTTCTTGAATTCCTTGAACTTTCCAAAAAAAAATGTTCCTGATAATAATGGTATCTTTTATTGTCCTTGTGTTGTTTGCAAGAATATCAGTAAACGGTCAAAGAAAAAAAATATTACAACACTTATATTTTGATGGAATATGTCAAAATTATACAACATGGACGTGGCATGGAGAAGTGGATAATAATCAAAATGCGATGTCACAAATGGATGAAGATGATGATGATATGGATGATAAACTAGAAGATATGATTCGTGATATTGGAGAATCGTATTATATGAAAGACCATATTTATGATACTTTATGTATCGACAAAGATATACCTTTATATAATCGGTGCACCAATTTTACACGATTGCTTGTGATGTTAAAATTGTTTAATCTGAAGGAAAAAGGTAGGTGGTCGGATAAAAGTTTCACAAATAATAATTTGTCGGATCGTTGTTATGAGGCCAAGAAGATATTGTGTCCAATGGGTTTGGAGTATTTCAAAATACACGCATGCCCTAATGGTTGTATATTATACAAGAAAGAGTATGAAATTTTGGATCAATTCCCAGAATATGGTGAGTCACACTACAAGTTGAAGATCAACAATGGTGATGACAATGACAAAGTTAGTAAGAAGGTCCCCTTGCTAAAGTGTTATGGTACTTCCCAATAATTTCGAGGTTAAAGATACTTTTTTCTAATGCGAATGACGCAAATAATACTAGATGATATGTAGATGAAATAAAATGTGATTGAAGCATTCACTATGTAGTTTATTCTTTACAATGGAAGAAAATTTATTCATCGTTTCTGGATTTTGGCCTTGTGCTAAAAAACCATAGGCTCGGGGTTACCACAGATGGAATGAACCCCTTTGCATGATATCAAAGTTCCCTAAGTTTACTCTTCAAACATTAAGAAACTTGTATCAATGAAAGATCTCAATTTAGTTGGCTTAAAATCTCATGATTGTCATGTCTTGATGCAACATCTTCTACCAGTAGCTATCTGTGGCATCCTTCCAAAAAAATGTATGAGTAATTATAAATAGACTGTGCTTATTCTTCAATTCTATATGTAATAAAGTTCTTGGTTTCAAAAAATTAGATGAATTATAAGATGAGGCTGCAGTAGTATTGTGTCATTTAGAGATGTATTTTCCTCCATCATTTTTTGTACATTATGGCTCACTTACTTGTTCATCTAGTCAGAGAAATCAGATATTATGGTCCAGTTTATTTAAGGTGGATGTATCCTATAGATCAATACATGAAGATATTTAAGGGATATGAGAAGAATCATCACCGACCGGAAGCTTCAATCATTGAAAGGTACATCACAGAAGAAGATCTTCAGCTTTTTTTCAAACTATTTGTCGGAAATAGAGGCTATTGGAATTCCAAAGTCTCTTCATACTGACAGATTTGAAGGAAGAGGTACTCAAGGTTTAAATGTTAATTCAATGGGTTGGGATGTAGTAATTCAAGCATATTTATATATAATGAATAGTCTTAGTGTAGTTGAACCTTAAATAGCTACTCACAAAAAAGTTATAAAGAAAAAATATCCCTAAATGAATGACAAGTTATTGTTGACACGACATAACAAGGAAATCATAAATTGGTTTAATATGAGGATTTCTAATTATGATTGTGCATCCGAGACAATTAAATGGTTATCGTACATGCCAAAATTTAATGTGATGACTTAGACGACATACAACATTTCTAATTATTCCTTTTATACAAAAGCAAAAGATGATCGTAGTACAATGCAAAATAGTGGGGTTATGGTTGAGGCTGAATCCATGTATTTTTCTAGTTCGAAAGATAAAAATCCTATTTGGCAACAACCGCATTCTATGGTGTCATTGAGGAGATTTTGGAGATTGATTATGTTATTTTCAAAGTGCCTTTATTTAAATGCAAGTGGATTCCCAATAACAATGGTGTACAAAATGATGATTTAGGATTCACACGGGTTGACCTTGAAAAAGAAACTTATAACACTGAACCATTCATCATGGCTACTCAAGCAAAACAAGTTTTTATGCAACAGACCCTGCGGACTTTTTGAGGATGTCGCTCCCGAAAGATTCGCATCCAACGGTACAAACACGAGAGTGGCGCAAAAGACACAGAGTCGCCAGCAAAGTGTATTTATCCCAAGAGAGGGAAAGGAAACACTGCGTAAACCTGAAAGAAGGGAAAGAGCATGGTCTCACGACCAAGAGAACGGGTACGGGAGTCGGTTACGCGAAGGGAAGGTGTTAGCACCCAACACGTCCATCGTACTCGATGGGATCCACGCTTGCTGTCTGCATCAAAGGGTGTCGTCGTCTGGAACTCCACTGCTACTGGACCAAAGAAAGAACGAGAACGGGAAAGAACGGAGAAATGAAGAAGAAAGGAAAAGGAAGTGACTCGATAGGACGGTATCGTTGTCATAGGCCTACGTACTCCCTCAGTGCAATGGGAAAGTCAGAGTCAACGTAGTTCGGACGGGAACTGTGGGGGAAGGTTGCTCGCCAAGACAATCGCTGTCTTGTGCCTACGTATCCTCAATCGGACGAGAGAGAGGAATCAGAGCTGACGTAGTTCGTGGGTACGACCACGGGTGGGTAAGTGTTTTTTATGTGAGCGACGAGCTCTTTCTGAAAAAAGAAGTTTGAAACCCAACAATCCCGAAGGATAAAAAGATTGAATTTGTTTGGTGTTTTTTTAGACAGAAATGTCTTTTAAGTTGTTTCGCAACTTGCATTGAACCCAAGTCTTGAATACAGGAACGAATACTTTCGTGCATCGTCCCCAACAGGACAAAAACTAGGTATCCTAGAAGAATGAGAGGAAGCCCCTCACTCCCCACTTCCCACATAGAAGGCTCAAGCGCAATACACGTTAACTTTTATTACATGTCTTGAAGAAGTTTTGAGATGAGAAGAGAGACGACACAAAGGAAACTCTAAAGGGGAACTAAGAATCCTAATGTTATCATGCATGGATGTCCTATGGTTAGTGAGGTTTAGGAGATACGGCTACCTAACCTAATGCTAATCCTACTCCAAGCTTAATCAAAAATTAAGTTGGACTAGGTAGCTCTAAAGGGAGAGAATCCAAGACTTAAACAAGTCCTGAGACTCGAGGGATGAAAAGAGTGAAAGAGGAGGAGGAGAAAGAGAAGTGAAACACAAGTGGCCTAAGCTCACTTCAAACACAAGTATGAAAGTTGAAAGATAAAGGAAGAAAGTAAAATGTGGAAGCATATCCGCACTCAAACAACTTACCATTTGCCCCTGAAAGTGTTAGAAATATTCACATATGACAAAATGAAACTCAAACAAGCATAAGGCAATAAAGAAACAAGTTCTAAGGTAAATCAAACATCAAGTTCAGAACCTAATGGTCCTACTGACCTCTAATATTAGTCATGCACAATTAGTCAAAAAGAAAAGGGAGAAGTCAATCAAGTACCATTCAAGTCATTAAAGAAGGAGTGAGATGAAAAGAAGTGATCATGTGAAGCAACCAAGTCAAAATTCCACAAAGTAAACCAAGTCCAGAAGTGACACAATCCTAAATATGTGCCTAAACAAAATCTTCAAACATCATTCAAGTCATACGAACACTTTCACAATCAATTAAGAAGCAAAGAAGAAGAAGTGAAGTGAAGTGAAACATGATTCATTCTTGTGAAACAAGTGACTTAAGGTGCAAGGCAAACATCAAACATGCAAAGATGAGATCCAAATATCATAACCAGAGGTCAATTAACATGCTATCAATTCTCAAACAAGACCCCAAATTATGGCACAAGTGCCTTCATGATCAAGCAAACCAAACATGAAGCATACATTCACAAGTTGGACAAGTTAAAGTTCATGCTTCAAAGAAATAACAAACATGCCTAAAAAATTATGTCATTCAGTATTCAAGCATCTCAAACATGTATAATTGACATATCAAATCCACAAGCAATGAATCAGAACCAAAGTCAATCAACAATTACGTCAAAACATCAATAGGATTTCATACATTCATGCTCAAAGCAACACATCAAAAGTCATCCAAAAAGGACCTAAAAATCATTCCAAAAATCTCAAACATACCTCAACATGTTATGAACACAACCCAAAAAGAATTAGGATCAAATCACTTTTAAAATGAGAGAAATAAATGATGCAATATAAAGTATGCAATATGAAGTGCAAATGAGAAAAATTAATTTGGAAAATTAATATTTAATGCAAATTTAACGCAAAAATAATAAAATAAATGTGAAAAATTAAATTTAATAATGAGTATGCGTGATGATTTTTTTTGGAATTTTTTAGTATATGCAAGCATTTTTAAAAATTAATTATGAAATGGTATGTAAAAATAGAAAATAAAAAAAAAGAAATGAAGCCAGGGGTGCATCAGCAATTATTGGATCAAAAGGAACTTAGAACAAAACGCGCATGGGCTCACAAAATGGAGGTGCAAAAAGTAAAAGCATAAGCCCAATATCATTATTTCATTCAGAATCAAACAAAACAAAAAAAGGAAAAAAACCAAATAAATGAAACGCTGCGTTCCACTAAGGCCGGTTAGTCAAACGAGGATTCCACCACACGCGTCGCTAGCACATTGGTTGGTCAGCAAAGTCAGTCTCACACGTCAGCTGCACACATCAGACGCCGGAGCTAGGGCTCCAGTCGTCTTCTCCGGGAGGTCGCCGGAGTCGTAGACATCAACCTCAACCAAATAACATAAAATGGACATTATTCTCAAGGGTTTTTCATGCTGATACCAAATCCACACTCAAAAACGATTTTCAAACACAATAACACCACGAATCGAAGCGAACAAGAAAACATGTCCAAACTGAAATCTCACCAAAACAAAACAACAAGCATCCACACAGTGCCTACTCAGTTGTAGGACTTCAGAATCACAAGAAACAAGCAAAGTGGACGTATAGCATGGCAGATTCGAAGGGAAGAATATTACCTAACGGAGATGTTCCATTGACTCTTCTCAGCAGCTAATAACTTCAGGAAATGATATGGAAAACTTCAAAATGTCTTGTAGAAGATAGATCCAAGCTTGATTCACCCAGAAAATTGATGAAACGCTTCACACAAGTTCAAACCCGTGATGACCCAAAACCAATTTTGTTGAGCTTCATACAACAACCACAGAAGGCGAATAATGCATACAGAAGTGAGATTTCACTTGTTAGATGATGATTCTAACAAGAAAAGACTTCAAAACCCTCAAAGAATGAAGAACTCGAAGGTGGTGAAAAATGAGAGAAAAATCGTGTTTCTGATCTGTCCTCTACCAAAATGAAAAAAACCTCTCTCACTTTAGGGTTTGTGATGACTTTATATATCCACTTGGCACGTGAGAAAGTTGATGAAATTGCTCCAAAGTTTGTTGTGTGATTTTTACAAATTTAGTGGAAAAAAGTTCACACGATCAGCACATGGGAAAGGTGTGTTTCTTGCCATCTTTTTTAGTGGAATGGAGTGTGAGAATGTTGAGGAAATGAGGTGTGTACTCGTGTGTTAATGGGCTGGCACTATGAAATTTTCTTTGATCCATTTTCAAGTTCTCTAACTTTGCATTCTTTTTGGTATGACACCCCCTCATGTGGCAGGCTGCGTGCTTAGCCTATTTTGGCAAAGTTTTGGCATATGGGATCAAAGAATGATGGCTGGTACGATTGGTGAGGTACAATGAAGAATTTGGTACACTTTGGCCATGGTATGCAAAGCTATCACAATCACCATGGGAGTACATTCAAATAACCATAAGTTGATGTATAATGATTCAAATGAAATAAACTTGGACCCTTTGGAAAGGTGAGATTTCACTCTACAATTCTTATGTTAGAAGTTTCTCAATCCAAGGCTTGGAAGTCATCCAAAAGTGAGCATGAACATGAGTGCACCAAACTGTCCAAGAACAACTTAGAAAAAATTCTAAGTTTTCAAGTTTTTACAACTTAAAACCTCCATCTTTGAAACATCATAACTCTCTCAAAAATGATCCAAATGGCATGGTTCTTGTGCTCATTTTGAAGGGAAAACTTCAATCTACAACTTCCATGTGGAAAAGGTTTTTGAATGAGGCCTTGAAAATGGTGAAAAATGGCTTAGAAAGTGATTAAAAACTTACTAAAAATAGTAAGTTTCTAAAAACCTAATTTTCCAATTTTAGCAACTTTCCCAAATTCTTGATTTTTTATGAACCTTTGAACATTTCTTGATCAAATCTTGTCCATGGACCATATTTGACTTGAAAATCATGATGTTGACCTCAAAAAGTCAGGGGTTGACTTTTCCACTGCACAGTTGACTTTATTCCCAATTCTCCTGATTTTCAAATTTCTGATCAATTGAAAACCTTCTGAAGCAAATTGATGGACAATTCTCCAATCCTAGACACTTGAGGACATGAGGAATACCATGAGGTCAAGTCTTGTCCTAAAAATCAGAAATAAACTGATTCTATAGGAAACCCTAATTTTGGCTCCTCTGGTTAGGAGAAATCAGCACATCCTCCAAACTCAAATTCCTCTGAGTATGATGTGTGTCATGTCCACCAATGATGATATGTGCCATTTGGAGATGATAAACAATCAAAGAGCTTGCTCATTTGAGGGTTAAATCTCAGACTCTCCAAAACCCTAATTTAAGAAACCAAGTTAGGAGAGTGTGATTCTTTTGAATTCCCCTGCCAATCTTGATCTTGTGATGAGATGATGGACCAAATAAAACACCTTGAGGCTCAAGGTTCATTTGTGGTTCAAGAATTGATAGCATCAAGAATTTTCTCTCCTCTTAGCCCCTTGGACAATGCACATGAACTGTTGTTTGAAAACCTGAAAAACCTCTTCTTCCTTTGAGTTAAACCAAGTACCTTGATCCCATGCTAGGACCCAATTCTATGCACAAATGCTAATGCAAGAAATGAAAAGAAACATAAGCCAGTTATCTAAAAACAACAAGGCAAATTTTGGGGTGTTACAGCTGCCCCTATTCAATCAACTTGATCCTGAAGGTATGATAGTGACGGCTATCATGCGTTCCAAGGATTCACGGAGATTGAATACCATAAGAAACCTGAAATTTGCAATCCTCAAAGGAGGGACGACTCCGCTGGGGGAACAAACAAAAATGTTGCATTGTCACAACACATACGAGTGTTGGAAACCAAAACTGTATTGAAAAGTCTTGAAATAAACACAAACGAGTGTTAGCTACGCCGGGGATAAACACGGAAGAGTGTCAAAGAATCCAGGATATCAAATACGGACGGGTATTGAGAATATACACGGACGGGTGTAAAATGTCAATGCGGACGGGCATTGAAATAAAAGTTCAAACACATACGGGTGTTGAAAAAGGTACACGGACGGGTGCCAAATGTCAATGCGGACGGGCATTGAAACAAAAGTTCAAACACGGACGGGTGCTGAAAGAGGTACACATACGGGTGTAAAAGAAGGTTCAAGATGACCTCTCTGGGGATTGAGAATGCACACGGACGGGTGTCGAAAATTCAATACGGACGGGTACTGAAAAGGGTACACGGACGAGTGTAAAAGATTTCAATATGGACGGGTACTGAAAAGGTTGTAAAGCAACTTTATCGAGAATTAATCTCGCTGGGGAATGGAAGGCAACACAGACGAGTGTCATCAAAAGGTCAATACGGACGGGTATTGAAATCAAAGGTTCAAACACGGGCGAGAGCTGAAGGAAACACAGACGAGTGTCAAATGTCAATGCGGACGGGCATTGAAACAAAAGGGTCAAACACGGACGAGTGCTGAAAGAAACACGGACGAGTGTCTGACGGTAAAAATTTTGAGGGAATAAACCAAAGGACCACCTGGACGAAGGGGTACAAATAAAATCAAGGATAAACAATCCTGGCAAAACACTCTGCCGGGGAACTGTCAAATATTGCTTAACCTAACACCTGTGGAGTAAAGACATCTTTCTGAAATCTGGCTTTCCTAACGAAGGAAAACTCAAACATGGCTTATGCTTCGGATGCATATGTTTGAATTTTGCCGTAATGCTCCACACGAAGTGGAAATGCTACGCATTTGGGAGGATGCCATGCAAAACAAATGCTTATGCAATGCAAAAGAGGCGTCTCAGCAAAATAAATGCTGAAGAACAGAAGCAACCCCGCTGGGGATGGCAAACTAAATTGCCACTGAAACAAAGGAAAACTTGTTGAGGAAGACTTCTCCCTGCTAGGGGAGATCACAATCACCAATTCTGCCGGAGATGGACGAAACTCCGAGAGAATATCCACTCTGTTGGGGAATATCAAGATCAACTACTCTGCTGGAGATGGACGAAGCTCCGAGAGAATACCCACTCAGCTGGGGAGGGATATGAATACTGAAGATGGAAATTCCACCGTTGGGGACGACCAACTATTTCAGAACTTGGCTTCGGTGCCTGCCAAAAACGATCGGCCTTAAGACCTGCTGGGGATACCCCTCACCACCAGACTCTGCTTGGGGAAATGAGCTTAATCTGCTGCTAGGGAAGTAACTTTACCCTCACCCTGTTGGGTACTAGATCAAACCATTGTCGTCGAGACTATACTTTCTGACAACCGAGGAAAGTAGACACCAGGACCCTGTGGGGATAATAACATCTTCGTCCACAAACTTCCTGTTGGAGGTACGGCAACACTCACCTTAAAGCAATTAACCTCTGATTACTTGATGGGAAATAGCATTCCAAACACGGCTTCGGCTGGGTATACAATCCTCCATACTCTGCTGAGAAGAACGATCCTCAACGACTCCGCTTGGGAGAGAAAGTAGTTGTCAGCATCCACCCTGCTAGGGGATAACACATACTTCCTGACTAGCTGGGGAACAAATAGCTGCCCCATGCTCCGTGGGGAGACATCACTTGCTGAAGAAAGATGAGCCAAATCACAACTCTGGCCAGAAAAAAACCTTTTATATCCTGCTAGGGAGGACGATCCTTAACGACTCCGCTTAGGGAATTACTTCTTTACACTCTGGTTGAGGAAGACGACCCTCGATACTCTGATGGGGAAGAGTAAAACCCTGCTGAGGACGATCAGACTTCAAAGTTGAGGAGAGCTCTACTCTACTGGGGAAAGCATCCAACCACTGAGGACGATCAGACTTCAAAGATGGAGAGAGCAACTCTACTGGGGAGGTACACCTGTCATCCTGCAAAACCAACAAAAAGTCTACGTGCAAGAATGAATACATTGATTATCCACATGGTGACTGTCGCCTAAGCAATTGCCACTGTTTTTCTATCTTGTGTCATAAAGCTCAACGTTTTAGCATGTGATGTTTTTATCAAAAATATTGGACATTTTCACAAACAAAACAGATAAAACAGAAAACAAAAGCTCTTTAACTGAAATGCAAACTTTATTGAATGAATTGGCCTGTAAATAGGCATTTACATCTGGAAGCAATTCCTGAAAAGAGGTAATTGCGCAAAAAGCAAAAGAAAATACAAATGTCGGCAATGTGGGGAACAGACATCCACCATGACTCAACTCAGCTATAACCCATATGACTTGTTCATCCGCAGATACTTTGGCCTTCGAAGACGACTAACTGGACTGATTCCTTTCCTCTGAATTTTCCAAGTGCGAACAGTGATCACAGATCGAACGCGGATTGTAGTCTTTGCTTTAAAATCCCTAACTTTTGCCTGGATCGCCCTTTTCGGGTTTTCAATCCACCGGGATACCCATTTTTGCCAAGGTTTCCTTTTCAGGTTTTCAACCTTGCGGGTTTATTCTTTTACTTTTTATCCCTAATTTTTGCCCGAACCTTTTCTTTTTATGGTTCGCCAGGATGCCCCATTTTTGCCTGAACCTTCTTTTTATGTTCAGCGGGTCTCTTTTATGCAAAGTATTTTTTGACTACATCCGCGTTCACAGGGGACGTAAAATCTTTGCCATCCATAGTTGAGAGTAATAAGGCTCCACCAGAGAAAACCTGTCTTACTACATATGGCCCTTCGTAATTCGGAATCCACTTGCCCCTGTGATCTGTTTGAGGAGGAGTGATCCTTTTCAGCACTAATTCACCAGCTTGAAAACACCGAGGACGCACCTTCTGATCAAAGGCTTTCTTCATCCTGCTTTGATACAACCGGCCATGCGCAATGGCTTTCAGTCTCTTCTCTTCAATGAGGTTCAGTTCATTCAGCCGGGAACAGACCCACTCAGCTTCATCAAGCTTCACATCTGTCATAACTCTCAAAGAAGGAATCTCAACTTCTAATGGCAAAACCGCTTCCATACCATACACCAGTGAGAAAGGAGTTGCCCCGGTTGATGTGCGTACCGAAGTACGATAACCATGCAAAGCATAAGGCAACATCTCATGCCAGTCTTTGTATGTCACTACCATCTTCTGCACAATCTTCTTTATGTTCTTATTAGCCGCTTCAACAGCCCCATTCATCTTCGGACGATAGGGAGAAGAATTGTGATGTTCGATTTTAAAGCTCTGGCATAGCTCCTTCATCATCTTGTTATTCAGATTTGAACCATTATCAGTGATGATTCTCTCCGGGACTCCATACCGGTAGATGATGTCCTTCTTAATAAACCGGGCTACCACTTGTCTGGTAACGTTGGCATACGAGGCTGCTTCCACCCACTTCGTGAAGTAATCAATGGCAACCAGAATGAAACGATGCCCGTTGGATGCAGTTGGCTCAATCTTTCTAATCATATCAATGCCCCACATGGCGAAAGGCCAAGGTGACGAAAAAACATTCAGAGGAGTAGGTGGTACGTGCACCTTATCAGCATAAATCTGGAATTTATGACATTTCCGGGCGTATTTGAAATAGTCAGACTCCATAGTCATCCAATAATACCCCGCTCTCAACAATTTTCTGGCCATAACATGCCCATTGGCATGAGTACCGAAGGAACCTTCGTGAACCTCTTCCATTAACAAGCCTGCCTCGTGTTCATCAACACAACGTAGCAAGACCATGTCAAAGTTTCTCTTGTACAACACATCATCCTTGTTCAAAAAGAAGTTTCCTGATAACCTCCTCAATGTCTTTTTATCCTTGGAAGATGCCCCAGCTGGGTATTCCTGACTCTTCAAGAAGACTTTGATGTCATGATACCAAGGCTTGCCATCTGATACCCCTTCAACTGCAAATACAAAAGCAGGTCTATCCAAGCGCATGATTCTGATTGAGGGAGCTTCATTCCAAAGATTCACTTTATACATTGATGACAATGTTGCCAACGCATCAGCCATCTGATTATCTATCCGGGGAATGTGATGGAAGTCTATTCTGTCAAAGAAAGGTAACAATCTTCTGGCATAATTGTTATATGGAACAAGATTTACTTGACGAGTCTCCCATTCTCCTGTAATCTGATTCACCACCAACGCAGAATCACCATAAACATCGAGGTTCTTGATTCTCAAATCAATTGCTTCTTCTAACCCCATGATGCATGCTTCATACTCCGCCTCATTGTTGGTGCATATGAACGCTAATCGGGCAGTAAAGGGTATATGAGAACCCTGTGGAATCGTAATGACTGCCCCAATTCCGTTACCATATGAATTAACGGCTCCATCAAAAACCATCTTCCATTGAGACCCAATCTCAAGTCCTTCATCAGGCAAAGGTTCTTCACAATCCTTCATCTTCAGATACATGATGTGCTCATCCGGAAACTCAAACTTCATCGGTTGATAATCATCAATTGGCTGTTTGGCAAGATACTCTGACAACACACTTCCCTTAATGGCCTTTTGGGAAACATACTGAATATCATATTCTGTCAGAACCATCTGCCAACGGGCTATTCTACCAGAAAGTGCTTGCTTCTCAAACACATACTTGATCGGATCCATCTTCGAAATCAAAAGGGTTGTATGGTTTAACATATACTGCCTCAAACGCTTAGCGGCCCAAGCGAGTGCACAACATGTTTTCTCCAGCATCGAGTATCTTGACTCGCAATCAGTAAACTTCTTACTCAGGTAATAGACGGCGTGCTCTTTTTTACCTGACTCGTCTTGTTGACCGAGCCCACAACCCATTGAATTCTCAAGAATCGTGAGATACATAATCAAAGGCCTTCCTGGCACTGGCGGCATAAGGACCGGAGGTTCCTGCAAGTATTCTTTAATCTTTTCAAACGCCTTTTGACAATTTTCATTCCACCTGACCGCTTGATCTTTTCTTAGCAACTTGAAGATTGGTTCACACGTGGCTGTGAGATGCGAGATGAACCTAGCAATGTAATTCAATCTCCCCAAGAAACCGCGAACCTCTTTTTCTGTTTTCGGCACAGGCATTTCTTGTATGGCTTTTACCTTTGCAGGATCAACCTCAATACCTTTTTCACTAACAATAAACCCCAGCAATTTTCCTGATCTCACCCCGAAGGTGCATTTGTTTGGATTCAACCTCAGTCTGAATTTCCTTAACCTTTCAAATAATTTCTGAAGATTCACCAGATGTTCTTCTTCCGTCTGTGACTTCGTAATCATGTCATCAACATAGACTTCAATCTCTTTGTGAATCATATCATGAAAGAGAGTCACCATCGCCCGCTGGTAAGTTGCCTCTGCATTTTTCAATCCAAAGGGCATCACTTTGTAGCAGAAAGTTCCCCACGGTGTTATGAATGTTGTTTTCTCCATGTCCTCTGGGGCCATCTTGATTTGGTTATACCCAGAGAAGCCATCCATGAAGGAAAACACAGGATACTGAGCAGTATTGTCAACTAACACGTCAATGTGAGGGAGCGGGAAATCATCCTTTGGGCTTGCTCTATTCAAATCCCTGTAATCAACACACATCCTGACCTTCCCATCCTTCTTAGGTACAGGCACGATGTTAGCAACCCATGGAGGATAATTTGTTACAGCAAGAAATCCGGCGTCTAGCTGTTTCTGAACCTCTTCCTTGATTTTGACAGACATCTCCGGTTTAGTTCTTCTCAACTTTTGCTTGACCGGAGCACAACCTTCTTTGAGTGGTAGCCGGTGTACAACAATATCAGTATCCAGCCCGGGCATGTCTTGGTAAGACCAGGCGAAGATGTCCACATACTCACGGAGCATTTCAATCAATCTTCCCTTGACACTGTCTTCCAACGCAGCCCCTACTCTTACTTCCTTTCTAGTGTCCTCGGTTCCCAGATTCACAATCTCAATTTCCTCCTGATGAGGTTGGATGTCTCTCTCCTCTTGCTTCAACAATCTGGCCAACTCTTCGGGCAGTTCACAATCTTCGTCAGCCTCTTCTTCAGCCTGATAGATTGGATTGTCAAAGTCATACCGAGCTATAGCTGAGTCATGATCGGTGTCATCTGAACAAAAAGACCTGCAATGATTTATGAGGTATGTTTTATTATGATGCAATAAAAGAAACACATTGCCATTTTGATGTGGGTTTTTTAATGCATAAAAATAAAAACAGAAAGACAGAGATCAAAATATTTGAGTGTGAAAAGTCCTTTATTGATGATAAAGCAAAACATGCGACAGTTAAAAGCCCTATAAACAGAATCACTACGTCTTGGGCAGAACGTAGGATTAACAAAATAGGAAAACAAAGCAATTACTCGAAGCCTGTCACTTGAATGACTTTTTCGGAAGACCAGTTGTGCAGACTTTCCCCTGGGACACAAGGACGGATCCAGCTATCCATGTCACAATCACTGTCTCCTTCTTCATCAATAGCATTAACTCTGTCGAAGAAAACTCCAGCGCTAGTGAACCGGACAGGGCCATAGAATTTTGGGGGATCCTCATCTCTTTTGGATGGCTTATATCCCAATCCATAAGTATCCTTCTTTTTCTGGACTTCAACCACCTGGCCCCACCTCTGTGAGCTACCAGCTTCAACCACAGCTTTGGCGTCTCTCAACGAAGACATGGAACCCACAGGTTGATTTGCCACTATGGGCTGTATTATAACTTCAGACTGAACAACTTCTTCGGAAACTTTCACCTTCTCAAATCCCTGGCACAACGTCTCGTGGATTTCCCCATCCACTTCCACGTATTTGAAGGTTGACAGCTCACTGATCATTATGTCTTCTTCTTCGCACACTGTCACTATGTGACCATCAACCATATACTTCAGCTTTTGATGCAAAGTGGAAGTTACAGCACCTGCCCCATGGATCCAAGGACGACCCAATAAACAGCTGTACGCTGGCTGAATATCCATAATGTAAAACGTTGCATTAAAGATTTCTGGTCCAACCTTGATTGGAAGCACAATCTCGCCAAAAACAGATCTCTTCGAGCCATCAAAAGCTCGCACCACCAAGTCACTTGGTGTACAAATAAGTCCTCGAGTATCCAACTTCATTAACGCTTTCTTGGGCAATACATTCAACGATGAACCAGTATCAACCAAGACATGTGACATCAGCGAGCCACGGCATTCGATCGAAATATGCAGGGCATTGTTATGATTCCTGCCAGTAGAAGTCAAGTCAAGATCTGTAAAACCCAGGCCGTTACCCGCATTCACGTGCGCTACAACCCCTTCCAGCTGATTAACAGAAATCTCTTAAGGAACGTATGCTGCATTCAAAACCTTCAAAAGAGCATTCCTGTGAGCCTCAGAACACAAGAGCAGAGACAGAATAGAGATCTTGGACGGGGTCTGATGTAATTGGTCCACGATCTTATAATCACTTTTTCGGATGAGCCTCATAAATTCCTCTACATTTTCCGAAAAAGCATCATCAACCGGCTTCACTGTAGATTCCACAATCACTGGAGTCTAAACAGAACCATCCATCGCCTGTTTTCCTCTATCTTTCCTAGAGGTACTGGGTTGATCGTTAACCGGAGGGAGCACTCTACCACTTCTGGTTATAGCATCAGTCTCAACTTTAACCCCTGAACTAGAACCCACTGGTGAAGTATTCATTAGCTCTTGCTTTTGCCCATTGACAAACACCTCTGCACCATAATTCCACAAAATAGCCTTAGAACTCTCGTACGGAATGGGTCTAGCCCTTGTGATAATGACTGGAGGTGGCCTTGCTGGACCAGAAATAGTAATTATTTTAAACGAAATAGTGATAGTGGCAACCTTTTCACTAACAACCTCTTCTAGCTGATTACCTCTGTCAAACTGTAAACAGCCCTCATCAATCAGATTCTGAATACCCCTCTTCAACGAATCACAACCATTAACCTTTATCAAACAATCTGAGCAGTTCTCACCACAACCCGGATAGACATCACCTTTCAATAATCTGTTCTTAACCACCACCAACGGAGTCTTCAGTTCCTCCACATCCATGATCAAATTCAAAGTTTCACAGTCCTCAATTATAGCATTCACCCTTGGCCCATTGTGATTAGGCATCGGGTTTTGAATAACATTGGGTCCGTCATTCGAGAAATTGATGGCTTTAGAGTCCACAAGGTCCTGCACCTTGTGCTGAAACGCCCTGCACTTCTCCACCGTGTGCCCAGGGGCACCAGAATGAAAATCGCAGTGTGCGTTAGCATCGTAGCCTCGTGGGAGTTCCCCTGTTGGTGGAGCCAAGGTACGAAGCTCAACTAGACGCAACTGCAGCAAGTGTTGCAACAACTGTGCATACGACATTGGGGGTTGATCAAAATGCCTCTCTGCATTCCTCTATCTGTTCTGATACTGACCCTGCTGCCTATTCTGATTAGCATTACCCCTTTGTTGCTGTGGTGGAGGTAACGTTGCTGGAATGGTTACTGATGCTACCTGTTGATTGTTAAACTGGCGCTGTTTCCCTTTTCCCCTGTGGGATGATACAGCGTTGGTCTCTCCTTTCTTCTTATAATTATCAAACAGCTTTTTTCCCTGTCCGGAAGACGATCCATCACCGCTAGAAACCTTCTCAGCCTTAATTCCGACCTCTATCTTCTGCCCAATAGCAATCACATCTGCAAACTTGCCTAGAGAACAAGGCAAAAGCTTTTCATAGTAGTGCTTCGGCAGTGTATCCATGAACATATCTAACATCTCTTTCTCTAGCATTGGTGGCTGCACCCTAGCCGCCAATTCACGCCACCTTTGCGCGTATTCTTTGAAACTCTCATCATTCTTCTGGGACATGCTCAACAGCTGAGTTCTGTTGGGAGCCATGTCCGTGTTGTACTGATAATGCTTGATGAAAGCTGCAGCTAGCTCTCTCCAGGTACGAACATCTCTACTTTCTAGCCCCATGTACCATTCCATAGACGCGCCAGACAGGCTGTCTTGGAAGAAGTGCATCATTAACTTTTCATCCTTAGCGTGAGCTACCATCTTCGTGGTATAGGCCTTCACATGAGTCCTTGGGCAGGTAGAACCATTGTACTTTTCTAGCGTAGGAATCTGAATCTTGTGTGGAATAACAATATCAGGGACCAACCCTAGGTCGTCCAAATCAATCCCCAAATCATCCTGTTTCACCACTCCTTTCAATTGAGCTTCGATTAAACGGATTCTTTCATCACTAACCACAGGAAGGGCAGCATCTAGACTCCTGACCAAGAACACATCGTCCTGTTGATCATCAAAATGATAGCCATGGATAGCCCGGATAGTACTTCCTTCTCCAACCACTGAAGGAATTCTGCCCTGTCCACCAGCACCAACTCCGCCCGGAGGGATATTACGGTTAATAAGACCACCGTGTAGGATACCATTTTCGTCGACCTGCGCCACTAACGGCTGAACCAGAGTTCTGAACTCGTTCTGACTTTGCACCACACCCTGCATCATTTCCATGAACTGGTCGATGCGAGCTTGCATAGCGGCCATATCTGCTTGAACTTTGTCCATCACTCTGTTTTGATTGAGCCTGGTAGAATAACGATGAATTGGTTGATCAATCCTGACTGAAAGAAAGAGAGAACATAAGAAAACCAGAGAAACCCAAGAAAACCTGCAATGCAAAGAATGAATATGATTATGCAAATGAAAATGCAACAAACATATTTGAGCATTTCCAAGGTATATCCGCTTTGATTCCATTCCAAGCAACCGAGCCAGGGATTAGACGCAATATCGGAAAATAAATCCGACCCAGAAATACCACCGGATCCAACCACTGGAAACCAATCACAAAAATAAAAAAACTACCAAGGCAAAAATATCTGAATCAAACATTCTATTATCAAGATGGAAGAATTCATACAAATAAAGTCAATCATAACCAACGGTGATTCCATCAACAATCCTGATGGTAACCACATAAAAACAGATACACAATAAACTACAATTCTACCCCAAACAGGCTAGCCTCCACTTCTTCCAGAAGATTCAAAGTGTCAGGATGTGCCGGTCGCGAGATTAGCCCTTTGATTAACCTGTTTCTCTTTGCAATCTCTTGGTTCAGCGTTGCAATCTGTTCTTCAGCGTTGCTACTTTCATGTCTTACCTTCTTGATTCCAACTTGTAATTTGAGCTCTTCAATCTCCTTTTGGGATTCTTTCCACTTGTTGAAGAAATGCTTCCCCTTTTCTTTCGCCTTTTGCAGCTCTTTGTTTAGTACCTCGTTTTCGACTTGGACCTCACTCCACATCTCCTGATAAACATCAAGCTCGGTTTCAGTCTTAGCCAAAAGCTTCTTAGTTGTCCTAGTGGTCTGGCTTGAAGTCTCTACTGCCATGCTGATCTTCTTGAAATGCTGAATTCTGCTATCCAGATCATTTTCTGTCTTCTTCAGACGCTCAGTCGACTCTTTGACCTGCCACTTCAGCTCCAAATTGTCATGCAAAGCTCCTTGCAGCTGACTACTCATACCGGAATTCTCTGCTCTTAATTCTTGCACCAACTTCTGTTGCTTGTTGAACTCTTCAATAGGCACAGTAAGTCTTTCCTCCACACTCTCTAAATACAAGGGAGACGCCCGATCAAAAGGCAAATAGAACTCTTCTACCCTCTTTTTCACCCATTCAACATACGGAGCGAAAGCTTGGTTATTGGGTTTCCCCAAAATAGTTTTACCTATCTTCTGTCTGTTGAGCCAGGCTTGAGAAGCTTCTTGTGCAATAGCTATACCATCAGTCATATGAAAATACAAGGATTCTTCCAAATTTTTTCCAGCTGGAGGATCTCTTAGGGCGTACGCAAATTGCCTGATAGCCAAAGATGGGTTGTAGTTAATACCTCCCTTTCTTCCGATCAAAGGTACATTAGGATACCTGCCACAGCTATGTAGAATATCAGTCCCCAACAAACCCTTATCCACCCAGAGAATGTCTTTAGCAGCTAATCCCATCAGACGCTTACTCCACTCTAAAGAAGTCTTCGAATCCACAAAAGCACCAGATTGGGGTAAACGTTTGGCAAACCACTTGTAGAAGAGAGGTGCGCAACAACAAACCACACCACCTCGCTTTTTCTCATTCCTGTTATATAGAGCGTAATGGAGATCACCTAACAAAGTCGGTATCGGATTCTGAGCTGTAAATATCTGAATAGCATCCGTATCGACGAAGTCAGACTCATTAGGGAATAACACAATGCCATATATACACAGAGCTAATATTGCATTGAAAGCCCTCCACCTATTCTCCTTAGCTTCCTCTCGAGCCCTCTTTACCAAGTACTCCAAATGATACCCTCAGGATTTTCCTTTCTTAGAAAAATCATCCTCCACTGTAGATCTGCTCAAATAAAGAGCCTCAGACACTGCCTGGAAATCACACTCTCCTTGGGAACCACAGAAAGGAACACCTTCTTTGACAGGAATCCGCAAGATGTTGGAGTATTCCTCCAGGGTAGGAACCAACACATAATCTGGCATCACGAAGCACCTCAGGGAAGGATCATAAAACTGCATCAAGGTGTGTAGCCCATTATATTCATATTTACTGAGACTCCGAACCAGGGACAGTATCCAACCATACTTCTCTTCAAAGGCTCCCAAAACTTTCGGACCAGCTATACTCTGTAAACTGCTCAAAGGACCAAGAGTGATCTTCAGAAACTTGTAGATGATGATATTCTTCTTACCCCTCTTAGTGTCCATCCCTAAGAACGCCCTCTGATTGGAATCAAAGACTAGATACTACCTGAAAATGCACAAACATGAATGTCAGATAAATGGAATACAATGCAGAGCACGGGATCAAGGTATCCACATAAACTGGCTGCACTGTGCTGACTGAACAAATCAAGGCTCTGTACCAAAACTCAGGATCAACAACAACCATAGTGATAACAACAGAAAACCGGGTCGGTTGATGGTCACGGTTACCTGCAAACCTGTAAACAAACCGTCCCTCTCACATGTGGGTACTAGAATGTTCAGTATCCCCAGCTCTCAGGTCGAGAAATGATGATACGTTCACCATTTCTGGTTTGGCATCATCATCAATCGAGGAGGCCTCAACTGATTCTCCAAAAACGAAAGATCCTCAGCTTCAGAGGTTTGAGAAGCAATAGCACATTCAGCCCGAAGGATACAATGCTACCGCCAATCAAAGAGGTCGTCTGCTGATTCTCTTTCAAAAAGAAGGATCCTATGGCAAGTTCCCAGCATTGGGTCCTCGGATCGAGAGTGTGCAATGGGTTTGCCACAGAAAGTGGGCTGCCACTGTCACATCCCGGGAGGAGTGCCGCAACTGAGTCCTCGGGAATGGTCATCAGAGTCGACGATTCCTCCAGAGAATAACTACTGGCCTGTATCAGCATACAGTAGCAGAAAGCTCCGGATAGAACCTCGTCTGATTGTAGGGATCGTGATCACCTGCACGTGGCCAACACCACGAGAGCGTCACGCCTGCCCACGCTAAAGCCTAGGTGTATACTCGAGCCTGTGTATTGAGCTCATCTCTCAGAACATCCCAACCCGCCAAACAGAACAATAGCCAGCACAGCGCAGTATATCCAGTATGACAATATAAAATGCAATGCGATAAAAGCTGTAAAAACAGTAAAGCAGTAAAGCAAAAATACAGTAAACAACAGTACAGTAATATACAACAAAGCAAAGCACCATAGAAACACCTAACAAAAACAAACAGACAAGCGCTAGGATTGACTCGCTAAAGGGGAAGGACCAGCAGTAGGTCAACCAGAGTCCCCAGCAGAGTCGCCAGCTGTCGCTCCCGAAAGATTCGCATCCAACGGTACAAACACGAGAGTGGCGCAAAAGACACAGAGTCGCCAGCAAAGTGTATTTATCCCAAGAGAGGGAAAGGAAACACTGCGTAAACCTGAAAGAAGGGAAAGAGCATGGTCTCACGACCAAGAGAACGGGTACGGGAGTCGGTTACGCGAAGGGAAGGTGTTAGCACCCAACACGTCCATCGTACTCGATGGGATCCACGCTTGCTGTCTGCATCAAAGGGTGTCATCGCCTGGAACTCCACTGCTATTGGACCAAAGAAAGAACGAGAACGGGAAAGAACGGAGAAATGAAGAAGAAAGGAAAAGGAAGTGACTCGATAGGACGGTATCGTTGTCCTAGGCCTACGTACTCCCTCAGTGCAATGGGAAAGTCAGAGTCAACGTAGTTCGGACGGGAACTGTGGGGGAAGGTTGCTCGCCAAGACAATCGCTGTCTTGTGCCTACGTATCCTCAATCGGACGAGAGAGAGGAATCAGAGCTGACGTAGTTCGTGGGTACGACCACGGGTGGGTAAGTGTTTTTTATGTGAGCGACGAGCTCTTTCTGAAAAAAGAAGTTTGAAACCCAACAATCCCGAAGGATAAAAAGATTGAATTTGTTTGGTGTTTTTTTAGACAGAAATGTCTTTTAAGTTGTTTCGCAACTTGCATTGAACCCAAGTCTTGAATACAGGAACGAATACTTTCGTGCATCGTCCCCAACAGGACAAACACTAGGTATCCTAGAAGAATGAGAGGAAGCCCCTCACTCCCCACTTCCCACATAGAAGGCTCAAGCGCAATACACGTTAACTTTTATTACATGTCTTGAAGAAGTTTTGAGATGAGAAGAGAGACGACACAAAGGAAACTCTAAAGGGGAACTAAGAATCCTAATGTTATCATGCATGGATGTCCTATGGTTAGTGAGGTTTAGGAGATACGGCTACCTAACCTAATGCTAATCCTACTCCAAGCTTAATCAAAAATTAAGTTGGACTAGGTAGCTCTAAAGGGAGAGAATCCAAGACTTAAACAAGTCCTGAGACTCGAGGGATGAAAAGAGTGAAAGAGGAGGAGGAGAAAGAGAAGTGAAACACAAGTGGCCTAATCTCACTTCAAACACAAGTATGAAAGTTGAAAGATAAAGGAAGAAAGTAAAATGTGGAAGCATATCCGCACTCAAACAACTTACCATTTGCCCCTGAAAGTGTTAGAAATATTCACATATGACAAAATGAAACTCAAACAAGCATAAGGCAATAAAGAAACAAGTTCTAAGGTAAATCAAACATCAAGTTCAGAACCTAATGGTCCTACTGACCTCTAATATTAGTCATGCACAATTAGTCAAAAAGAAAAGGGAGAAGTCAATCAAGTACCATTCAAGTCATTAAAGAAGGAGTGAGATGAAAAGAAGTGATCATGTGAAGCAACCAAGTCAAAATTCCACAAAGTAAACCAAGTCCAGAAGTGACACAATCCTAAATATGTGCCTAAACAAAATCTTCAAACATCATTCAAGTCATACGAACACTTTCACAATCAATTAAGAAGCAAAGAAGAAGAAGTGAAGTGAAGTGAAACATGATTCATTCTTGTGAAACAAGTGACTTAAGGTGCAAGGCAAACATCAAACATGCAAAGATGAGATCCAAATATCACAACCAGAGGTCAATTAACATGCTATCAATTCTCAAACAAGACCCCAAATTATGGCACAAGTGCCTTCATGATCAAGCAAACCAAACATGAAGCATACATTCACAAGTTGGACAAGTTAAAGTTCACGCTTCAAAGAAATAACAAACATGCCTAAAAAATTATGTGATTCAGTATTCAAGCATATCAAACATGTATAATTGACATATCAAATCCATAAGCAATGAATCAGAACCAAAGTCAATCAACAATTAGGTCAAAGCATCAATAGGATTTCATACAGTCATGCTTAAAGCAACACATCAAAAGTCATCCAAAAAGGACCTAAAAATCATTCCAAAAATCTCAAACATACCTCAACATGTTATGAACACAACCCAAAAAGAATCAGGATCAAATCACTTTTAAAATGAGAGAAATAAATGATGCAATATAAAGTATGCAATATGAAGTGCAAATGAGAAAAATTAATTTGGAAAATTAATATTTAATGCAAATTTAACGCAAAAATAATAAAATAAAATGTGAAAAATTAAATTTAATAATGAGTATGCTTGATGATTTTTTTTGGAATTTTTTAGTATATGCAAGTATTTTTAAAAATTAATTATGAAATGGTATGTAAAAATAGAAAATAAAAAAAAGAAATGAAGCCAGGGGTGCATCAGCAATTATTGGATCAAAAGGAACTTAGAACAAAACGCGCATGGGCTCACAAAATGGAGGTGCGAAAAGTAAATGCATAAGCCCAATATCATTATTTCATTCAGAATCAAACAAAACAAAAAAAGGAAAAAAAACCAAATAAATGAAACGCTGCGTTCCACTAAGGCCGGTTAGTCAAACGAGGATTCCACCACACGCGTCGCTAGCACATTGGTTGGTCAGCAAAGTCAGTCTCACACGTCAGCTGCACACATCAGACGCCGGATCTAGGGCTCCAGTCGTCTTCTCCGGGAGGTCGCCGGAGTCGTAGACATCAACCTCAACCAAATAACATAAAATGGACATTATTCTCAAGGGTTTTTCATGCTGATACCAAATCCACACTCAAAAACGATTTTCAAACACAATAACACCACGAATCGAAGTGAACAAGAAAACATGTCCAAACTGAAATCTCACCAAAACAAAACAACAAGCATCCACACAGTGCCTACTCAGTTGTAGGACTTCAGAATCACAAGAAACAAGCAAAGTGGACGTATAGCATGGCAGATTCGAAGGGAAGAATATTACCTAACGGAGATGTTCCGTTGACTCTTCTCAGCAGCTAATAACTTCAGGAAATGATATGGAAAACTTCAAAATGTCTTGTAGAAGATAGATCCAAGCTTGATTCACCCAGAAAATTGATGAAACGCTTCACACAAGTTCAAACCGGTGATGACCCAAAACCAATTTTGTTGAGCTTCACACAACAACCACAGAAGGCGAATAATGCATACAGAAGTGAGATTTCACTTGTTAGATGATGATTCTAACAAGAAAAGACTTCAAAACCCTCAAAGAATGAAGAACTCGAAGGTGGTGAAAAATGAGAGAAAAATCGTGTTTCTGATCTGTCCTCTACCAAAATGAAAAAAACCTCTCTCACTTTAGGGTTTGTGATGACTTTATATATCCACTTGGCACGTGAGAAAGTTGATGAAATTTGCTCCAAAGTTTGTTGTGTGATTTTTACAAATTTAGTGGAAAAAAGTTCACACGATCAGCACATGGGAAAGGTGTGTTTCTTGCCATCTTTTTTAGTGGAATGGAGTGTGAGAATGTTGAGGAAATGAGGTGTGTACTCGTGTGTTAATGGGCTGGCACTATGAAATTTTCTTTGATCCATTTTCAAGTTCTCCAACTTTGCATTCTTTTTGGTATGACACCCCCTCATGTGGCAGGCTGCGTGCTTAGCCTATTTTGGCAAAGTTTTGGCATATGGGATCAAAGAATGATGGCTGGTACGATTGGTGAGGTACAATGCAGAATTTGGTACACTTTGGCCATGGTATGCAAAGCTATCACAATCACCATGGGAGTACATTCAAATAACCATAAGTTGATGTATAATGATTCAAATGAAATAAACTTGGACCCTTTGGAAAGGTGAGATTTCACTCTACAATTCTTATGTTAGAAGTTTCTCAATCCAAGGCTTGGAAGTCATCCAAAAGTGAGCATGAACATGAGTGCACCAAACTGTCCAAGAACAACTA
Source organism: Lathyrus tuberosus (assembly GCA_022829125.1). Taxonomy (NCBI): domain Eukaryota; kingdom Viridiplantae; phylum Streptophyta; class Magnoliopsida; order Fabales; family Fabaceae; genus Lathyrus; species Lathyrus tuberosus. The sequence goes on from JALAZF010000277.1 coordinate 8,304,616, forward strand.
AGAAAAAATTCTAAGTTTTCAAGTTTTTACAACTTAAAACCTCCATCTTTGAAACATCATAACTCTCTCAAAAATGATCCAAATGGCATGGTTCTTGTGCTCATTTTGAAGGGAAAACTTCAATCTACAACTTCCTTGTGGAAAAGGTTTTTGAATGAGGCCTTGAAAATGGTGAAATATGGCTTAGAAAGTGATTAAAAACTTACTAAAAATAGTAAGTTTCTAAAAACCTAATTTTCCAATTTTAGCAACTTTCCCAAATTCTTGATTTTTTATGAACCTTTGAACATTTCTTGATCAAATCTTGTCCATGGACCATATTTGACTTGAAAATCATGATGTTGACCTCAAAAAGTCAGGGGTTGACTTTTCCACTGCACAGTTGACTTTATTCCCAATTCTCCTGATATTCAAATTTCTGATCAATTGAAAACCTTCTGAAGCAAATTGATGGACAATTCTCCAATCCTAGACACTTCAGGACATGAGGAATACCATGAGGTTGAGTCTTGTCCTAAAAATCAGAAATAAACTGATTCTATAGGAAACCCTAATTTTGGCTCCTCTGGTTAAGAGAAATCAGCACATCCTCCAAACTCAAATTCCTCTGAGTATGATGTGTGTCATGTCCACCAATGATGATATGTGCCATTTGGAGATGATAAACAATCAAAGAGCTTGCTCATTTGAGGGTTAAATCTCAGACTCTCCAAAACCCTAATTTAAGAAACCAAGTTAGAAGAGTGTGATTCTTTTGAATTCCCCTGCCAATCTTGATCTTGTGATGAGATGATAGACCAAATAAAACACCTTGAGGCTCAAGGTTCATTTGTGGTTCAAGAATTGATAGCATCAAGAATTTTCTCTCCTCTTAGCCCCTTGGACAATGCACATGAACTGTTGTTTGAAAACCTGAAAAACCTCTTCTTCCTTTGAGTTAAACCAAGTACCTTGATCCCATGCTAGGACCCAATGCTATTCACAAATGCTAATGCAAGAAATGCAAAGAAACATAAGCCAGTTATCTAAAAACAACAAGGCAAATTTTGGGGTGTTACAGAGGAGATGGTGAATTGTTCTCAAAAGAAAACACATTCCTCCTAATAATAATGAAAGTTTTAATATTCTTTCCTCTCCTTCTTATGCAACACAAGTTCCTAATTCGTATGAAGAAGTTGATAGAGATGATGTACATGCTATCTGTAACGATCATCAAGAAGGAATATAGGAAAATTAAAAAGTAAGTATTTTATATTCCCCATTCATAATTTATTTTATGTTATAAATACTAATGTTGTTATTTTCTAACAACTATTATTATTTGAAATTATAGGTGTTTAAAGTCAAGACACCAAGAGACAAGACATCAAGACAACAAGATAATATTATTTGTTGTAATGATGTGTACATTGTAGGTTGTGTTGTTCCATTTTGTCATTGATACCTCAACCATGGGGCATAATAAGGTAAATAATGGCTTCACATTCCTAGGAAGGCATAATAACCGTCCCATGGGGCCAAGAATCCATGCCCAATCAACCTCCATAAATACCTCAACCACTGGGTTAAGAAGGGAGATTAAATTCATTGAGAAATCCTCTAGATACAAAGCTTATCACCATCCTTGTGTGAGCTTGCTCTAACACCAACAACAACCCTAAAGTTTGAGATAGTTTTGCACATTTAGGGTTTGTCACTCATTTTAATTTTTTCAAGTACAAATATCATATTAACTACTGGATATCGTGTTATAACTGAAAAAAACATGATCTTCTGGAGAAGGAATAAAAATCAAAATTTCATGATCTAGTGAAAAAGGATGAATACCATATTATGGCAAAATATTCAAAAGAGCTTGCATTGCATTAATTTTTACTCCTAGATCTAAGACTGGGGGACCTTTGGGATACAAAGTGCATATGCGACAATAAAGTTTCACTCTACATTGCATCCGATATTATGTTATATGAATGGACCAAGCACGTATAAATAAATTATTATTATGTAAGAGAAAATATAATTTTAAAAGAAATTACCATTGCTTTTTGTTATGTTTGAAGACTAGTGGGTTGATATGTTCACTAAGTCTTTTAAAAGCGCTAAAGTGGATTGCATATGTAACAAGTTTTACACATATGATATATTGTTGGATACGGTAAAGCGGGAAGCAAAAATTATTGAGTACCCGATTTTGTCGTCTCCACAGGAATTGGTGCAAGGGAAAGAACGTCGTTCAACGGTCTCTACGTTTCTAAGCATGTTGTGAAAATTTTGGTGGAAAGATTCAAGGTACAATAGATAAAAGCGAAAACTATAAAGACGGAAAATATAAAGCAAAGACTTAAAATAAACAGAGCCTTGTTGGGATTGGAATTTCATCAATCGATAACACATGCATTCTTCTGACCAGTTAAACACAAATCAATAATTCGTCTAATACATTCACGTATCACCCACAACAGAGGTTATGTCTAACGCAAAGTAAAGAGAACAACCGTATTGTCTCATTGGTAATGTCTCACGCAACTCAACAACAAAGAGCATTAAGAACTGATGCTCACGCGAATGTTAAATCTAAATATATGTCTAGAGTTTAGAACCTAACAGGTATTCATCCTAGATCCAGATCTGGAGAGTATATTTCTATAGCGGTTCAAATCAATGTGTAAACAAGTAAATAAGGATAACATCCATATCAGATAAATGATTAATTTATATAAAACACCATGATCAGAATACGTACATACGATTAATCCTTTTTAACATGTATTCAACTAACTTATGTATGTGAACATAGTTCTTCATCTCTATTATCATGTATCATCACAATATCGTTTATGTCTAAAGCGTTATCGTGGACTTTACCGTATTACTCACTAGATGTTGTCTTATGCTAACAATCAACACAATAAAAGCTTGATACTAGTGAATATCAGCTCAAAAATCTATGTATAGAGTTTGCTCATTGATAGATGAATATCTCAAACCCAATAATATGAAACCAAAGTGAAATTATGGTACAGATGTGTGATGTCATAGTGCAATGTCACAACATCGCAATCTGCTGAACAAGGCAATAACAGAAACAATAAATAACACATTGAATTGTTCACCCAGTTTGGTTCAACAACCTACATCTGGGGGCATACCAAGCCAGGAAGGAAGTCCACTATTAGTAGTATCAAATTACAGGCTCAACAGACCAGTTGACAATCTACCTAATTTAATCACTACCCAATGACCCTTCTACCTAAGTCCTCCCTAGGTAAGAGACTCCATCTCACTTCCTATCATTACTATGATGTCTAGCAGTCAACTACACCGTCACTGCATCAACAACTTGATTACCAACGACTTTACTATCATAGAAGACACCCTTCCATGACTCCCTTTGGAGTTGCTTCAAAGCTTCTTCCAAGATCAATCCCAAACTCAAACTCATTACCTACAGGTTTCTGAGTTACACCCAGTGACCATCTCACAACCCGAGTGGTTCACTTTGACAAAGCCCTAAAGATCTACATCTTGGACCCATACCTCTACTTAGGTTACAAGCATTCTATTTATAACATAATCCCAACTGGATTTGGGCCTTCAAATCAGATCATATCTTCTGTAACAAATCTGCTTCTAAATAGATCTTCAATCATATCTTCAATTAAATCTTTAATTATTAACTCTGAATATTCTCCATATCTTTAAGCTTTAAATGGGCAACAAACTGATCTGATTGTAACAGAATATCTCTCCCTTGATCTTCGCCTATATTCTCTGATTCTCTATAGCAGAATTTCTCATTCACACCAGAAACACGTGCATCCCTAATCACATAACTGTCTGATGTTTTAATGTTCTGGTATAGTGATGTTAAGACATCGCATGTGACATCACTCTTCAGTACTTTAACTCTTCAGCAATAAACCAGAATGTTAGCTATACTGTTAGAAGCTCATGTTGCAACATCAACCATGACATCAACATTGTTTTAACAAAATTTCAGCCAATTACTAGAACTTACAATCTCCCCCTTTGGCTAATTTTGGCTAAAACAACTATATAACCATTACAACTCAGATTACAGCAGTTATTACAACTCTATACCACTCAGATTACAGAGATCTGGTGTACATGAGGAAGAAGATTTTAGACACTCCCCCTTGATGTAGCACATTTCTTTTTCCTTTCAACTCAGACCTGGAATCATTGTGGAAGACTCCCCCATAAAAGAAGTGTGTGTCTGTTCACCAAAGACCAATGGTGGCATGAGATAATTCTGCACTCCTTCTTTGATCAGACCCCCTGGTCAATCTGTGGCATAACATGACACGTTGAGAAGTGTCATTCTGCCAGCCCAGGTAACTCAGAACACAGGTCACAACTGTGTTCATAACTCAGGACACAAGTCACAAAGACTCAACATCAACTCAAGGATGTACCATCCTCTTCTGCTGCATCAGGAATTGTAGGTTCCAAGCAAAACCACTGCGCAACCCATATAGACCATCTCTCTCCTTTCTCCCCCTTTTTAGCCACAAATTGGCAAAGGAAACCCTCACAAAACCAGACCCAAGAAGTGCTTACCCAAACACGAATAAAAGCCATAAGACTTATGAGATGCAAACACTCACTGGCTGAAGAAGAACAAACTAACCCCTATAAATAGCTGAACAGTAACTTAGAAATTAACGAGCCTTGAATATGTCAATGTTCTTGGTCAAACAAACGCTATTTTAGGTATAAAAAACTGCATTCAAATTCAATGCCTACCTTCCAAAAACTACCTTGACTGCCTTAAATAATTCACAACTGAATCTTACCATAAATTAGGCCAATAACGCTCCATGCACAGTCTAAGCCACGTGTTTCACTTTATCCTAGCACCACCGTCCAAAATACCACCCTGTTTGGCTCAAGCAAAAACATGTCTTATATCATGTTCTGACATCTCTTCAGACATTGCCTGCTGGCTCATTAACCACATTTTCTTATTTAATAGATGCAAATTCTCACAACTTCTTCTAGATTGCTTCCAACCATCAGCCAAGTACACCACTTTTGCTTTTCAGACCTCTCCTGTATCGGCACTATCTTTACACAGCTATGACAGGTCCCATCATTACACTGCACAAGTTTGATCAGTACACATGCTGTAATAGGCTCTAGTAATCAGTTCAACGCCCTTCATGATATCCTACCAATAATGCCACATTCCTCATGGGGATTATAGGTACAAGATATGCCAAGTCCAAAGGACAACAACCCATTTGATTGGAAATTTTTCACACACGATAAACACCTTTCTGTCCTTACATACACCAGCTCCTAATGAAGTCTTCAACATGATAGTAGCCATGTATTTCCTGAACTACTTACCATCAAGATTAGAATCTGCCCATTCTAATCCACACTATGTCAGAACTGCCACTTCAGACTATAATGCTGCTTCTTCAAACTCCATAAGTATGGTACATACCCAACCATAATGTTGTAACAACATGTAGGACATCAGCACGAGACAAACGACCATCCCACTTAATCAGCACCAGTAGTTATACTCGAAGGAATAACATCAGACAACGAGACAAGACCTAGCCTCATCCTACTAGGACCACTTCCACCCAGGCACCAAGTACGAAGTTCTGGTAACCACTATGTCAAGAAAAACAGGTTCCCAAGAAAAATAGATTCCCACACCAAAGACTACTCTGACTGGTTAGTCGATACAAACAATGCCATATTATCCTTTATAAATACCAAGCCTCCTTACTCCTATCAGCACACCAAGGAAGGAAACATGAGTCAGTCTAACAAGAATGCAGCAAAGAGACACATGCAGGAGGACAAGAAGCCAGATCCTCAGAAGTTGAAGGACACAACACTGTCCAAAGCTGGAGCATCTTCTGGAGCAACAAGAACACGCAAGACATCAGAAACCAGGATGAAGACTATCAAGAAAAACCAAGTGCAACTTCAAGCATTTGATGATGAATGGGATGAAGATTGGAAGACTTTTCTTGATTCGGGGGGTTGGGATAATCTTTAGACACTTTGTTTGTTGTTTTTACTAATATTGTAAGCTTTCATCAATGCAATAAATTTCTGGTTTACATCTGTTCCATTTACACAGTTGTACAAGACACTAAATCCTCATGTAAACAACTTTCCAATTTGCTTCAAACTAAGTGCCAACACCAAAAGCTCCCATAATATTATTCTCCCCCTAAAAAGAACACCTTCCATCAACACCAGCCCCTACTGAGTTCTTGCAAATTTTCCACAACCAAAACTGTCCTTCAGACTCCTCCCCAGAAGCATGTGCACATATGATTTAAACAATTAGCTTCACAAGGGTAGAACCATTTATGTCCACACCCACATGCCATCCAACAGCCTAATGTCATAACATGTTATCTGACATTATCTCCTCACAAGAATCAACCAATCAATGCAATCTTCACAATCCATATACAAGTAATCCCCCTGTCATGGTTCACTAATGCTATAGATGAGGATGAACATTTGAGCACACTTGCTGAGCACATGCATTTTGGCCCCCATTGTCCCTTTCTCCACAGGCATTCATTCCTTACCATGCTCTCCATCTTCAGACTTCCAATCAATACCTGAACTACATTTCCCATCCAAGGTAGACCTTCTACTTCATCATCCTCCCGTATGACTATGTAGATGTTCCTCAGGCATAATGTAGGCACCACGCTTCTGAATCAGAGCATAATCTTCCTTCACCAAGGATATCCACACGTTAGAACCTCTGCCACCCACTAAGACATCATCACCATGATTCTTGATATGCTCCATCAACTGGACCATTTGATCCAACTCCAGGACGCTCAAATCTTGAAAATACTTTCATAAAGTAAATTCTCAACCCTTCTGCAGTCCTATACTTTAACCTTAGACAAATACACAGTCTCCCGTCAATGTATATTGTCATCAGTTGACTGCACAACCCTATCTAAAGCAGACAACTATTCAACTATTGTCATGCAAGATACAACATATTATCTGGTCTGACATCCTTTTTCCGTAGACTTGAGGCACTAATTGATCCTTCTTTTGCTAATCCATCCCACAGATCACATTAGATTAGGTAAGTGGCTTGACCTGATACTTCACCGTGAGCATAATGTTTTAACATCACCAGTCACATGATCCAGCATACTCTAATCTTCCAAGCATCTTTAAACCTTTGATGCCATCCTTATTAGGTTACCACAACTAAGCTTAAGAGATAATTTATCAAGATCTTCACTCCCGCATGAAAACTTTGACAGTGATACTCTTTTGCTTTGTCTCCATCTTCCTCAGATCCTTCCAGCTACAAGGCTGATGCTAACACCAATTCCAATTGACCAAGGGCTGATTGACATATTAAGCTCAGCTTCTTTCTTGATGAATCTCCATACCTCCCAGATGCCTCCTCTTCCAAGTCAGGAGTAGGTTCCAACAAGACGTGATCAACACATTTGTTTAGCCCCCAAGCATCTGTTTGTCACACTCTGCCTTTAACACACCCCAGAGATTGACTTTGGAGGCAAAAAAAAACGCTTCTAACTTTCTTCAGACCCCTTTTCAACAAGCTCATATACGAGTTCCTTTATGAGTGGACTTGGGATGAACCACAAGTATCTTTGGCAACTCTACTATGCTAGTTAAAGATATCCTCAAGTATCATCTCACAGAATGTTGCAGCCTTAACACAAAACCACCAGGAATTTTCCATCAGATAAAAATATGCAGCGGAACACACACCAGAAAACTCCTGTGCAACCTTCAGGCACAACCCTGTACAAACACGACACTCCATAGGTTTGAAACTAAGTCAAACCACACAGCAGCTCACCACCAAAGTTACAAGCCTGATAACAATAGACAGGTCCAATACACATCTTGTCATGAACAGTTCATCCTCCACTTCAAGGGATCATACAAAAATCTCTATGAACTGATCAAGTCCATACACCATCTCAGTAAAACTATCTTCCTTGCTCATGAACCAGAAAGTATCTTCCCAAGATCTCATCCAGAAACAGACAGGATGCCTGCTCTGATACCAATTGAAATTCTGGTACAGATGTGTGATGTCATAGTGCAATGTCACAACATCGCAATCTGCTGAACAAGGCAATAACAGAAACAATAAATAACACACTGAATTGTTCACCCAGTTCGGTTCAACAACCTACATCTGGGGGCATACCAAGCCAGGAAGGAAGTCCACTATTAGTAGTATCAAATTACAGACTCAACAGACCAGTTGACAATCTACCTAATTTAATCACTACCCAATGACCCTTCTACCTAAGTCCTCCCAAGGTAAGAGACTCCATCTCACTTCCTATCATTACTATGATGTCTAGCAGTCAACTACACCGTCACTGCATCAACAACTTGATTATCAACGACTTTACTATCATAGAAGACACCCTTCCATGACTCCCTTTGGAGTTGCTTCAAAGCTTCTTCCAAGAACAATCCCAAACTCAAACTCATTACCTACAGGTTTCTGAGTTACACCCAGTGACCATCTCACAACCCGAGTGGTTCACTTTGACAAAGCCCTAAAGATCTACATCTTGGACCCGTACCTCTACTTAGGTTGCAAGCATTCTATTTATAACATAATCCCAACTGGATTTGGGCCTTCAAATCAGATCATATCTTCTGTAACAAATCTGCTTCTAAATAGATCTTCAATCATATCTTCAATTAAATCTTTAATTATTAACTCTGAATATTCTCCATATCTTTAAGCTTTAAATGCGCAACAAACTGATCTGATTGTAACAGAATATCTCTCCCTTGATCTTCGCCTATATTCTCTGATTCTCTATAGCAGAATTTCTCATTCACACGAGAAACACGTGCAGCCCTAATCACATAACTGTATGATGTTTTAATGTTCTGGTATAGTGATGTTAAGACATCGCATGTGACATCACTCTTCAGTACTTTAACTCTTCAGCAATAAACCAGAATGTTAGCTATACTGTTAGAAGCTCATGTTGCAACATCAACCATGACATCAACATTGTTTTAACAAAATTTCAGCCAATTACTAGAACTTACACAAAGACAACATCAATATTGAATCAAAACTAGTACACAAATACATAGATTAGAAAAAAATACATAAGGTATCAATAGATTACATCCAACTCCAACAAGAGATCGAAATACTTACCAGAAGATCAAGCTCTGATTTGCTTGTATTTGGACTTCTCCCTCTTGGGGTTTTATGTTCCTCTCTCTAAAATATATTTGGAATAAAGAGAGATAAAGTTCTATCTCTAAAAAGCTAAGTTTTTTTTTCTAAAAAGCAAGAAAAGTACATAAATAGCATGACTACGAGCTCTCAGCTTTCACCGCCCCTGAGGATTCTTTGACTTCGCACTGCGAACATCTTCGCCCAGGCCTCACACTGCGTTCAGTGATGCATTTAGCTACTGCCACCCAAAATTTCTAGTTCGTCTTAGCCTTGCTTTGAGCTCGCACTGCGAGGTCGCCTTTACTTTACTGCTTGCTCGCACTGCGAACTTGTTGGATTCTTAATCATTTGTTTGGATTCCTTGTCCATTCATTTGTGCCTTGTTCTTTGATAATCAAGCTTAATTCCTACACAATAACACACACATCAAGGAATCTACAGGTAAAATCAATTATATTGAAGAATCACACAAGAACATGGAATAAATCAATTATGACTTAAGAAATGAATTGAAAAATGCCAAAAATAATGGTTCAAATTAAGACATTTTTGGCATTCAACAAACTCTTCCCAAATAGATTTTTACTTGTCCTCAAGCAAAATATACCCCTCATGAGAACAAGAGGATTTTCTCATGCATAAAATTCAACCAAGTAAGGATTTATGGTTCAAATTTAATATAAGAATGAACATAAGCAATGTTCACTATTTCCTAAAATCAAACAATGATAAAGAATTTAGTAGTAAAAACAAATATCATGCAATGCATCACAAAAAAGCTAAATTCTCATACTTGAATCACTCTAACACTCCTCTTCAATTAATGGATGAAGGAAATTGCGTGTTTGCAACCGCGAGACAATTACACTCAACTAAAAAATAATGCTAACAACAATTCAATTCATACATTCATCAATCAATCATATCATAAATTATGGAAACATAACAATCACTAAGGGCTTGTAAGGTTGTAGCTTAGCCGAGTTTCACAACAAAGGGTCATATCTTAGACCAAGGAAACAAAGTTGCCAATCAAAAGAGACATTCACTATACAAGGTATTTACATATCACAACTTCATTCACCAATCCCTTTTCTTTGTTGCTCATGTCATACCCCAAGTTTTGACCACCAAGATTTCCCATCATTGTGCAAATCATCACCACAATATGGATGTACCTTTATACCTCATCAATCTCCTCAAAGATGGTTGAGCATTCACTACAATCCAGAATTAGGGTTTTGAGCCCTCTCAGAGCACTTAGGCAAAGGATCAATAAAGAAATGACATGATATTCAACTTGTATATCCTCCCAAAGAACCATGAAGGATCAAGAGGTCTCCCACGCCAAGGATCAAGGACAGAAGTTGCCACATTTCAAGTGGTTTGAGCCTCTAAACACCCGATGTCACCAAATTAGGGTTTTCATCGACTGATGCCTCCAGAGTGAAATTTTCATAGGGGATTGAGCCAAGGCTTCAAAATATGACTCAATATGTTCAACATAACCCTAGGAGTCCCTTTACAAAGTTAAATCACCCTCAGAGAATGCATTCCTCAAAAGTCGGGAATTAGGGTTTCTCCGCGACGAACCGCTTCGGAGCCAAAAGTCAAAATATGACCTTTCTGGCAAAAATGATCCTTATGACTCATATTCTCATAAAATATGATCTATAATGTCATTTGAACTAGAATTGATCAAGAAATCATGATAACTTGTAAAAGGGGTAATCTTGAAAAAATTGAAAATTTTTCTAAGTTACTAAATTTGAATGGTTTTAGTGCCAACTTCCAAGGACCATAACTTTTGATCCAAGCAGCCATTTTGAGTGATCCAAAGCCTGATTTGTAGGTCTTCGTACATTCTACAAAAGCTTCAACTACCTCAAACTCCAATTCTTCATAGATTTTTAGTTATGGATGGATCAAAGTGGTAAAAAAAATCAAAGATTAAACACTTAGTGAAAAGTGCCTGAGTTTTCAGCCTTGAACATCAATGTTCATGAGGATTTTTCAGTTGGATTCAAATAGTTTCAAGACAAACTATGATCACATATGGATTGTATCATGTTAGGGCTTTCTAAAAAGTATAAGAGCTTTCCATAACTTCATTTTAGCAAGGAGATATGATCCTCCCAAAATGGCACTTTCCAACTGTCATGTACATGGCAGTTTTGTGCACTTTTGCTTGAGCTGGACAAATTGTGAAACCTTAGGCCTTGTCACACTTCTGAAAACATATAAGGATCTTATCCAAGCAAGTACCTCTGATCCACAAGCCTTACAAGTCAAGACATCACCCCTTTTGGCATGTGGAATTCAATGTTCCAAATCCAAAAACTCCAATTTTGTTTCAAGGCATTCAAGAGGTGCATGAGGTGGCATGGATTTATTCTTTAATCACTGAATGAGTCAAGCCTTATCCCTGCAATAGAAGACCATAGGCTTGTGCTCTAATCTCAAGTCAATGATCATGGAAGACTAAAATTCCATTATGCAACCATTGGCCACATACATGTACTAGTTGCCATTCACTATTGCTTGCAAAACAAACTTGCTCTACTACAAATAGAGCTAATTTGTGATCAGTTTGAGTACACCAAAGCACCCAAACTGATGCTTTACTCAAAATCTCTCTTTCACTCCAAAAAACACCTTCTCTTGCAAGTCACTATTGGGTTTTGCATTTGAGAATAATTCTGTCCAAACTAATGATTGAAACACCTCACATACATCATATGTAAGTGATTAAAACACATAAACAACATCTGGAACATCAGAATCACAAAGTGGTATCCCATTTGCTCAAGTTCAAGAACCTACTGCAGAAGGATTCGAGCTGGTCAGACCAAGAAGTTTCCAATCACTCCAAGCATTCAAACATGTTCCTTGACACCTAAGGAAGTTGTCCAGATCATTGGAACACATCTGTAACATCTCCATCATCAAGCTCGATCACCAGCTGCAAGAGGTAAGCCTGAAGCCTTCAAACTCCATATTCCTTGCATCATAAATGAATTTTTGAGTTACCATCTTGTTCCTGCATGTACATAGAGTGATAACCCTCAATCAATTGCCATGAATCAATTGTATATGGAATTTCATTGTGTTCATGCTGAAACTAGGGTTCTTGAGGTTATCCTTTGATTTCTCACTCCATACCCAATATAAATGCAATTAATCTATATGGTTGAGATCCTTGTTCAAAAACGAACAAGATTGGTGTTTGAATCGTACAAAACCATTGAGTAATCAGAGAGAAAAGTGAGAAAACGCAAATCTGGGGAAAACAGGGCACGCGGGGAAGAACCCTTGTTCTTGGCGCCCTTTTTCAAATTTTCAAATATTTGAATTTTTGATATTTTATTTAATTGATTCAAAAATTAATTTCTCTCTGAGTTTTTATGTTTTTGAATTGATTCTTTTTTTCAAAATTCATAAAAATGTTGAAATATTTTATTCTACAAAAATTTCACAACAATGTTATTTATTTGATATATTTAACATTTTCATAAAGAATTTATTTTTTATTTGTTTTTAACATTTTAAAAACATATCTTTTCTTGATTTTTCAAACTCAATTGATTTTTAAATCATTCTAGGGATAAAACATGATATTTCAAACATTTATCCTAGATCATAATTTGTTTTACACTTATTTGTTAATTTTGATCATTTTTATTTGAATTTTTATTCAAATAAAAATACATTTTTAACCAAATTAGGGTTTTGATCATTCACACTCTCACAAATCTTTTTTCAAGAACACTTTGGGCCTCTAATAGAGTGTAAGACCCATCCCTTGTAAATATAAAACCTTTTTGGGCCTCAGTCATTGTATAAGTCCCAATACATTAAAAAATCTCGGCGCGATCGTCATTTTTTTAAACAAAATCATCTGGGCCTTCCCTTGTGTTGTAAGTCCCATTTTTCTTCTTTTTCAAACATTTTTGGGCCTCTAATAGAGTGCAAGACCCATCTTTTAGTAAATATAAAATATTTTTTGGGCCTCCGTCATTGTATAAGTCCCAGTACAGTTTTCAAAACAACGGTGCGATCACTGTTATTTTTGGGCCTCTCCTTGAGTTGTAAGCCCCATCTCTTGTATAAAAATAAACTTTGGGCCTCTAATAGAGTGTAAGACCCATCTTTTTGTACATAAAACATTTTTTGGGCCCCAGTCATTGTATAAGTCCCAGTACAGTTTTCAAAACAACGGTGCAATCATTGTTATTTTTGGGCCTCTCCTTGAGTTGTAAACCCCATCTCTTGTATAAAAGTAAACTTTGGGCCTCTAATAGAGTGTAAGACCCAATCCTTTTTGTACATAAACAATAATTTGGGCCCCAGTCATTGTATAAGTCCCGATATAATTTTCAGAACAACGGTGCGATCATTGTTATTTTTGGGCCTCTCCTTGAGTATAAGCCCCAAACTTCTTTTCAAAACAACTTTCCCTTTTGATTTAGGTTCAAATTCATAGTTGTTATCAAAACTTTCTTTAATTTCTTGAATAACTAACCATACAGCTGTAGTACCAGAAGCTTGCTCACCTGTAAGTTCTATCAGCTTTCTTTTACATACTTGTATATATTTCATCTGTATATATATATATGCCTGTATATTATCTTACTTAGAGTTTTCCCCGGAAACTAGGTATAGGATTAGATCAAACCAGTGGTCACTCTTTCAACACAGTCAAAACTAGTTCCCCATTGGAAATTCCACATACAGTCTTGCCTCCTCTTGGGCTTATACAATATGGAACAGAGAAAGGCATTATTCCCGGTAAAACTTTTCTCAAGGCTGTCACTATCTAGAAATTTGTCTAAGAAATTCATTTCCCCCAGAGAGGATTAATTCCCGGTGAAACCTCTCTTGAATTTCTTCAAACCCTAGAACTGTTCTCTAAAGAAAGGATTATTCCCGGGGAAACCTTTCTTGAACTTTTCGTAGGTTTGGACCCACAGGCTTCCTAAAAGCATCCCCAGCCTCCTCTTGGGCTTTGTACAAGGACCCTCAGGCTTCCTAGAAGTTCTCATGCCTCCTCTTGGGATTAGTACAAGGACCCAAAGACCTCCTACAAGTATAGGACAGAACTTAGTCATCCTTTGTTAGAGCAGTCTTCCAAAAAGTCAAAACATCAAACCAGTTTAGGGTTGATTCTCATCCCTTAAAACATCAGCCTCCTCTTGGGCATCATACAAAGATAAACCTTTTTATACCAGTAGACTTGGACAGTCTCATCTCTTTTTGGATCCCAAAGAAACCCTTAAGTTTCCTAAAAGCACAGGAAAAACCCTGATCATTTCATCAATTTTCAACAGAGTTAAGACCTCCTCAGGTCTCAAAACTCAATCTTTAAACTCTCACATTAAAAATTCCCTAGCTAGGGTGAAATCACTATCAATAAACCTCTATCAGAACCTCAAGGCATCTGATATTTCAACTCTTCTGTAATCCTCAGCAAGAGTTGATTCCCCAATTTGGACCTGCCTTTGGATTTCAATAATCCCAGTAGAAGTTAGCCTCCTCTTAGGCTTTATATAAGAAATTCCCCAACCAGCCTCCTCTTAGGCTTTGTATAATGATCATCCCTCAACACCTTTTAGCCTCAATCTTGGGGTTTGTACAAGACACCTATAAAAATCCTCCAGCTGAGTCAGTTAACCCTTTTAGCCTCAATCTTGGGCTTTGTACAAGACAGATAAAACCTCTCGCCAGTAGAGTCAATCCCTTTTAGCCTCAATCTTGGGATTTGTACAAGATAGATAAAATATTCCCCAAAAGAGTCAATATACCCTTTTTTAACCACCTCTTAGGCTTTGTATAATTACTTCCCTAAGCACAATCAATCTCTTTTTTAGCCTCAATCTTGGGCTTTGTACAAGACAAAAAAACACTCTCTTGTTGAATCAGCCTTTTTCAGCCTCAATCTTGGGCTTTGTACAAGACATATATAAAACTCCCTCATAGAGTCAACTTTTTAGCTTCAACCTTGGGCTTTTATCAAGGTGTAACACCCCAAAATTTTCCTTCTTGTTGTTGCTTAGCTTATGTTTCATTGCATTACATTTAGACCTAATTTCATCTCATATATCATGCATGTTGCATAAGGGCATGTGATCAGTGGTTTTCAGAGTATTGATTATCCAAAGCAAGAGAACAAGAGCCAAGGGTCTTCAAGCAAGACTCAAGAGTCTCTTACATCTCATATGATTTCATTTGATCCGACAAGCCATTGGAGGATGGGAATTCATCAAGAAGATTGGACAGTTCATCATCTCCTAACCAAAAGCAGTCAAAATTAGGGTTTTGGATTTAAGCCCTCTCCTGAGGAAATTTTGGTTCAAACTTGATCTCAATGTTTTCTACATGATATCAAGTATCTAAGGATGGAAGATTGCCCATTGGTTCATTTTAGAAGAGGTTCAATTGACCAGTTGCTTGAGAATCAAGAAATTGGGGAAAAAAGTCAATTGTGCAGTGGAAAAGTCAACTCCTGACTTTTTAAGGTCAAATTCATGAAATTCAAGTTACATATGGTCAATGGACAAGATTTTATCAAGAAATGATGGAGGAATCATCAAAAATCAAGAATTGTACAAAGTTGCCATTTTTAGAAACTTAGGGTTTCCAAAAATGGCAAGTTTTGGACCATTTTGCACTACACTTTAAGGGATTCTTTCTCCAAGATAAAAGCTTCAAACTTCAGGCCCAAGTTGAGCCAATTAAAGATCACATTCTAAGCTTCAAATCCATATAAAGAATTCTTCCATTGGGTCAAATTTGAGGGAGTTATGAGTGATCAAAGTGGAGCAAAATCAAGGTAAATTCCAAGTCATGGCAAGGCAAGTTCAGGCCTCCAGGCCATAATTTCATCAAACACTTGGTGTGCCAAATGTCAAGCCCATTTTATCAATCAAGGAAGCTTCAAATGAAAAAATTTTGAACATCAAAGTTGTTCATCTCCATGTCCTCTTCAACTTTGATGTTGGACATTTTTTCATTTGAACATGTTATGAAGGTCATACGAGGGTTCAAAGATAGGGGTTTCACACTGAATTTTCAAAAGTCACATTGCCATGCGCAACACAACTTGCCTCGCCCATGATACAGTTTTGACTCCTTGGTTTTCAAGTCTTTTTTAAGTGTGTTAAAGGCCTCCATTCAATTCAATTCCCACATCAACAATGTTCTATAATGTTTCCTCTTTTCATAGACATCAAAAGCTCATGATTTCATGCCATGTACATAGAGAATTCCTTCCACAAACTTCCTTGTTTCATGGATATCATGATGTCAATGTTGTAACATTGTTGTTGTTGTTAAAACTCAGCTCATGTTCATACAATTCACACCATCCACTCTTTTCTTCTTTTGGACAAACACATGATCTTACACACCATAACATGCCATGCTATTATACATATAAGAGGAAGTAAAAAAGAAACTTGCTCTACAAGCTTGCTGCTACACACTAACATCACTACCATTCATTTTGGTCACATAACCTCATCACCATCTCATTTCATAAAACCTTACCATAGCTGCCATAAACCTCTCCACACCATAGCAAACTCACCCACCCGTGCCAATAACTAACATGACTCAGTTAGTTAGCTTCAACTCAGTTAACCAACTCACTTAACTCTCTTTCCAACTGTGAACCACAAAAGTTAACACCTTAACCTCACCTATATAAGCAAGCTTCAGCAGATTTTCAAGAGAGCCTCGTTCATTTTCTCACATTTGCACAAATTTTCACTCTCAAACTCTCTCTGAACTCTCACTCTCTCTTCACGAATTCATCTTTATTTCTCATTCATTGTTCATCTTGTGGTGTTTCTGGATCAAAAACAAGCAAGAGTAAGATTGAATTCTCAAGTGTAACAACTTCTTCAATTTGAATAGCAATCGGTTTTCTTCAAGATCCAAGGATTTAGAGCATTTATTTTGCTCTTTGGAAGATCACAAAGCTTAGGATCCTCCTCTCTGGTTTTCTGAAGGTTCAAGTTGCTCCATATTTCAAGTTTTAACTCAAACTTATCTCGCTTGATTTTCATTAATTTTAAGTTGTTTTACACTGATTTCAACTTATTAGAAGCTATTGGTACTTCTGGCTAGTTGATAGGCATGTTAGATGCATAGTTGCAAAACTTAGGGCAAGATTGATCCCTTCGATTCTCTTTGATTATGTGTTGTTTGTGAAAAATAATTGTGGATCTATGTTCCTTGTGAGCTCATCTTCATTTTGATATAATTTTTGTCAATTTCTGGAAGTTTTGAAGTTGGAGTCGCCGGAGAGTGGCCGGAGAAGATGACCGAAGGTCCTTCTCCGCCCGGTGAGGTTCGTTTAGGGTTTTAAGCTCCAGTTTAAATCACAGCCGTCTGATAGACTTTGATCCAACGCTCAATAAACTTCCAGCGAATAAATGACCACCATCCCACTCACGTGCCATGTTATTTGAATCTGAGTGTTTACCTAGGTGTGCGTGCGTGGTAGTTAACATGTGCCTGCGTGCTGATTCATTGGATCTGTGTACTTTCCTTATCATCTCATATTGACTGAATCCTATGACTGTGATTGCATTCACGTTTGACTGAGCATACACCCTATCTCACACACACACGCACCTTGTTGGGCTGGGTTGATATTTTCTTTTCACACACCCTGCTTATTGAGCCCAATTATTTTCAACATGACTTTTACTTTCGCCACACCCCCTGCACTCTTTTACTTGCATTTTTAATTTCTTTTTTCATATTGTTTCATTTTATTTTATTAAAAATAACAAAATGCATTAAATAATTCCACAAAAATTCATATAACATCTTTATACATTAAACTAATTTTCCATATTTTTTGTTTCTGATTTTATTGATTTTTGCATTTATGTCATAATTTTCTGTTAATTTCTTTTTTTAAATGTTGTTCTTCATGATACTTGTGCATTTCACATTTATGTTGCATAGTTCTAAAACCATTGTGCTTCCAATATTTTTTATATGATTAAATAATATCTAAAATCATCTAAAAAAAATTTTCTTCTATTTTTAAAACCATTTTTGCATAGCATTTGAAATTCATTTTGTTTCATATTTCTTAGTGGTCTTTTTTGAGTTCTTAGACATTAATTGAACATGTTTCTGGTTGAATTTTGAGCTATTCTTTTGATATGTGATCTCATTCTAACTTATATGATTGGTGTTATATTTTCACATTTTTTTCAAGTATCTTTCTATTTTTTCCTTGTTGATTGATCACATGTGCATTTATGTGTTTCATTGTATGCATATGCTATGGTTTTGTGTCATTTTGCCTATGATCTCTTGAGATGATTGATGTTATCTTTTGACACATGTTTACTTGGATATTATAGGTCATTTATGTCAAATTATAGGTATTCCATGTTTCCTTTTGACATGTTTTGCAATTGATGTTCATCTTGCATTCATACTTAATTGTGCACCTATCGCTTGTTCTTCTTCAACATAGCTTGTGTGTATCTCATATTGGTATGTCATTCCCATTCATTCTTGTATGTCCCTCTACTGTATGTGAACCATTTAATCATTCTTTATTGACTCATATTGTCATATCATATGCATTACAATTACATGAACATTTGAAGCATGTTTCATTTTGTATGAACTTCAATTTGTGTTCTCTTCTTCTTAATTTCTAATGTGACTTGTGTATGAACCAAACTTGTTCATTTGTGCATTCTCATGTCATCTTAGAATAGGTATTCTACTGATCCATGTGCATTTGCATCCCTAATTGTATTTCACCATCATGTGTGACTTGTCTTGTAAGTAAACCAACTTGTGTGCATATTCTTCTATTTCCATTGAATATGATTTTGATGAGGCACTTGGGCCACCTTTCCATGCTTGCTTTTGTGTGAGATTATGTGGTTTGTCTAGAGGATTATAGGTCCTCCTTGATTCATTTTTAAATCCTTTTGATTTGGGTCTACCTTTGATGTGTGGTTGTGCATTTTAATTTGCATTTTTGACTTAATTCCACATCTAATTTCTTGTTGTGCTCTACATGATTTGTGTTTGCATTGTGTATGCCATTTCACTCATGTCATTTGCATATCATAAATTGTATGATACTGGTCCACATGTATTCATACTCATTTCATATGTTATGCATCTTTAACATGTAAGTTTGTGCATCTAATTGAATTTGTTTCTCTCCTTTTCCTTTCTTCTTCATCTACTACTTGAATCATCGCATTCATGCCTTGTATGATTTTTCATATACATCCATATGCATTGTAATATGATGTATGCTTCTGACCTTGGCATTTAATTAAGAATAAATATATGTTCATCTTGCATTTTTATTCATGTTTCATCAACTAGTTTCATGTGCATTTTCTTGGATGGTTAAAACCTTGTTTGTGCAAAGTTTGTTGGTGTTTGATCTCTTAACCTTAGAGAACATTATTTTGATTTAGGTTCTGACCTTGAGTGCTTTCCACCCTTTAGGACATTTATTTCTTTAGTTCTTAACTTGTTTGGTCTTTACTTGTTAGTCTTTCCTTATTTCTTTACTTGTAAATGGTTTTTCTAACATTTTCAGGGGCTTATGGTAAGTCAAGTGTGTGGGGTGCACCCACATACAACTTCTTTTCTCTTATTTTTTTTAAGCTTTCAATTTGTGCTTGTGCAAAGTATCTAATGCTTTCTTTGTCCAATCTCTTTCATCCCCTTTGAGTTCTTAACTTAGCTTCCATCTTGGAAGTAAGTTAGAACTCACTCTTCTTCTCTTTTCTTTTAGGCCTAGGTTTATAAACCACACTTAACCATTAGGAACATCTATGTATGATAACTTTAGGGTTTGAGTCTTAGTCTCCCTCATTAGATTTTACCTTTCTCAACCATTTGAGTCTCTCTTCTTATCATCTCAAAACAAAAGCAAAAACACGTAATAAAGGCATAACATGTATTGTATTTGAGCCTTTCATGTGAGAATAAGATAGTGAGGGGTCTTCTCTCACTTTCTTAGAATGTTTAGCATACGTCCCATCTTGGGTCGATATGCGAGGCATTCGATCCTACATGAGAGACTTAAATACAATATGTGTTGTAAACACAAAATAATCAAAACACTTCTTTCTAAAAGACAAAAACAAACAAATTCTCTTCTCACCTCCTTCATTCTGTTCCTTAAGGACTCGTCAAGTCCGTTCTACCACAAACAGGTAACACCTAAGTCTCCATACAGCGAGCCGCAACACCTAACTGCTGGGACGCGCACTCTGACGTGTCCATTAAAAAATGCAAACAAAGCAACCCTTGTTGAGCCGAACTACGTTTGCTATGATTCTTCTTTCTCGTCTGATTGAAGATACGTAGGCACGAGATGCGATATCTCGACGAGCAACCTTTCCCCGTAGTCTGTCGAACTATGTTGACTCTGACTTTCCCATTGCACTGAGGGAATATGTAGGCCTAGGACAACGATAATGTCCTATCGAGTCACTTCTTTTTCCTCTCCCTTTTCTTTTCTGCCTTTCATTTCCAGTTCTCTAGTTAGCAGTTGCTATCCAGTTTCCTACACCCTTTGATCGAAACAGCAAGCGTGGATCCCATCGAGTACGATGGACGCGTGGGGGTGCTAATACCTTCCTCTCGCATAACCAACTCCCAAACCCAGTTCTCTTGGTCGCAAGACCTCATTCTTTCCTTTTCCTCAAGTTTATGCAGTGTTTCCTTTCCCTCTCATGGGATAAATACACATTGCTGGTGACTCTGTTTCCGTGCCACTTTCGCGTTTGTACCTTGGATGAAAATCCCGGGAGCGACAGCTGGCGACTCTGCTGGGGATCGAACCCAGAATCTCTGGTTCCCTAAGCGAGTCAATCCTAGCGCTTGTTTGTTTTTCGTTCGTTGGGTGTTTACTTTGAGGTTGTATCTTGTTGTATTTACTGTTTTAGTGTATTTCTGTTTACTGTATTACTGCTTTACTGTACATTACTGTATTTACCGCATTTTAGCATTTTCATTTCATATACTGTATTATACTATACTGTGCTGTGCTGCTTTGTCTATTTGGCGGGATGGGGTATTCTGAGAGATAGGCCCAATACACAGGCCTGAGTGCACTTATGTTTAGCGTGTTTCATGTCCTCTCACGCTCCATTTCGGTGCGAGGAGGGAATATGAAACACAATCTGGATGTGGTTCTCTCTAGAGAATTCTGCGTTGTGGGTCTGCCACAATGGTAGATCTATTTGGAAGAGCTGTTAAGTCTAGATGACCTTTTAGGATGACCCCTCTTTATTTTGAGGTGAATCAGAGGACGATCTCTTTGTATGGCGATAACATTGTATCCTTCAGGCTGAATGTGCTATTACCTCTCATTCCGAGATCTGAATTTGAGAATCCTCACTTTCTAGTACACACATGTGAGATTGGGGGGGGGGGGGGGGATTGTTTACAGGTGTGCAGGAACCTTTGACCTTCAGCATACCTGGTTTCCTTATGTGTTCTGGATTTGTTACTGAACCTTTGATCCTGACCGGTTCCTTATGTGTTCTGGATTTGTTACTGAACCTTTGATCCTGACTGGTTCCTTATGTGTTCTGGATTTATTATCGGACTTTTGATATTGGTTTTGTGTATTTCACCAAACTCAGACTGCAGTACAGTGGGTTCAGCAATATATGTTCAACATTGATCACATGCCCTCGCATACATATCATCATTCTCATTTTTGCATTTAACCTTCATGTTTATTCATTTGCAGGGTATACTTCCTTTTGATTCCGGTTGACAGTTCCCTTTGCAGCTATGGAGAATCCATGAAAGTACAATGTACATTACACGTTCTTTGACACCAAGGTGGGTCAGTTACAGAAGATGGTATCTCTTGTTTCTCCAGATTATGTGGGTATGTTCATAAAGGCTCATGGAGAGATTCTGACTATGGTTGATGATTTGAATGCCTCAGAGAGGAGTGTTATTCATACTTGCTTGCAGTTTTATGACCCACAGTTAAAGTGCTTCACTTTTTCGGACTTTCAGTTGGCTCCGATGCTAGAAGAGTATGCCCTTCTTCGAGATGTGCCTCTCAAACACCAGATTCCTTTTAACTCTGATATGCGCCCTCCAATGCATGAGGAGATAGCTAAGGCTCTCCATCTGAGAGTACCTGTGGTAGAAGATGACCTCGCCACCAAAGGAGGTTTATCTGGCTTTCATCTGGATTTCTTGGTTGCCAAAGCTGAAGAGTGGGCTGCTAAGGCTCAATGGGAATCAGTTTGTGCTATTCTGGCCTTGAGCATTTATGGGATTATGTTGTTTGCTGATGAGTCCAAGTTTGTAGACATGAGAGCCATCCATATCTTTGTGTTGAAGAATCCTATACCTACGCTCTTGGGTGACTTGTATTACTCTGTGCATTATAAGAATTAGAAGAAACGAGGGGAATTGGTTCAATGTTGTGCACCTTTGTTTCATAAATGGCTCATGAGACACTTACGTAATTTTGAGGCTTTCTTGGATCCTCATCCTTCAATGAATTGGGCTAAAAGGTTAATTAAGTTGACGGCAAAAGATATTCGTTGGTTTGATCAAAGAACGATGGGTGGGAATTTTATCAGTAGTTGCGGAAGACATTCAAATGTGCCACTCTTGGGAATAAGGGGTTGCATCAATTACAATCCTGTTATTTTGAGGAGACAGTTGGGGTTTGCTTTAATAGATCCTCCGAGGGATAGTGAATTAGAAGAATCCTTCTTCTTCTCTGTGAAAGATAATCCTTTGTTGGTAAGGCAAGCGGCCGGAGCCTGGGGCAATTTGCAAACAAAGGGTAAAGTTGTCTTTGGCAAGTGCAATAACGTGTCTTCTTCTCAGTATGATGCATGGTTGAAAAGAAGAGTTCAGATCACTCTTTTACCGTTCTCTATGGAAGGACCGTTAGATCCAGTTGCTGCTAAACCTGTGACCATGATAAGTGTTGTTGAATATAACAAGCTTAAGGCAGAAAAGGACAAGACAGTTAAGATGAATGAGAAGTTAAGCGAAGGACTCCGAAAGACGCTTTGTGAAAAGCGTAAGGTGGAGCATGAAATTCAAAAGTTAATGGAGCGCCATGAGGAAAATGAGAAAAGAATTGCTGAGGACACTGTCTATATTCGCAAGATTAAACAAAATGAGATGGCATTAAACGAGGCGTGCAAGCGTATCAACGAGCAGTTGGTAAAGTCTGAAAATGCACTTTCCAAAGGGCAGCAGAGATGGGATGAGTTCTCCGAGTGCCGAAGGAAGATTAAAGTAGGAATCAAGGCTGAAAATGATGAGTTGAAAAGGAATTTGAAGAGTAAAGAAAGCGAATTTCTCAAGAAACTTAGTTCAGCTAACCGAGAGATTGAAAATCTAAAAGTCCGTGCTGGAGTAAAGAAAGTGAAAGATTTAGTTGTTAAAGACCAAATCAGGAAGCTGGAGGAAGCTGTCAAGATAAGGAGTCAGCTGATCAGGAGTCTTACAGAGCGCCCTAATGATCCCGTTACCGAAGCACTTCTCAAGGAGGTTCGGGAGGACTTGTATGGGCTTAGTGTCTGAAGCATTTTCGTTATTGTTCTATGAACTCACCATCAGACTTGTTGATGGGTTTTCTTTTGTTTGTGTTCATGCTTTCAGTTGTATTTGTTCAGAACAAATTTGTATTTGACAGTTCCATACCTGGTTGTGGGTTTTCATTTATGCTATGGGTATTTCGTTTTGGTATTATTGATTCTATGAGGTGGATTCTTCACCAGATTATACAATGGTTCACACACTCACTGGGCCGTATATGATGGATATTCTAATTCACTAATGTGTACCTCTGATGTTCTATCAATATTAGCAGTTGCAGGTGTATGTGTTACTCCATTGCAGTCAAACTGGAATCGAGGGAAGGAATGCCCAAAAATGAATAAACATGACATTGCATAGCATATATCATTTTGCATTTTGCTGCTTGTTTTTTAGGTACTCGTTGCAGGGTCTCTAACCTTTATTTGGTTTCAGGCACTATAGCTGACAACCACATCCACCGGTATGCAACTCGCAGAAATCAAGCTAAGATCATGGATCAGATGCAAACTGAATTGGCTGAGCTAAGGAACAGGATGGACCAGTTCATGACCTTAATGACTGGTATGGCTCAAAATCAGGAAAGACTCAGGGTAATGGTCGAGCGGCCACAGGTAGAGGTGCAGAATGGCAATGGTAATCAGGCTGGCGTTAATGCAGGCGGTGACCCTCCTAGAAATACTAGGGTTCGTCAGGTTGCAGAAGATAACCAAGAGGGCCAATTCATTCTGTTGGATGCTGAAGATGAGAACACTCGCAGATTCGATGAGCTCGCTGAAAAAATCAGGTCCATTGAATCCCAAAACACTCTTGGTTTTGATGTTTCTGACTTGGGATTGGTACCTGGAGTAAGAATCCCACACAAATTCAAGCCACCAACATTTGACAAGTACAATGGCACTACTTGTCCTAAAACTCATCTCCAATCTTATGTGGGGAGGATAGCTGCTCATACTGACGATGAGAAATTGTGGATGTACTATTTCTAAGACAGCCTTACTGGGGCATCTCAAGAATGGTATATGAATTTGAGCAGGACTATTGCAAGGAACTGGAAGGAGTTAGCTCATGCTTTTGTCAAGCAGTATCAATACAACATGGACATGGATCCGAACCGTACTCAGCTACAGAGTATGGCTCAGAATGCGAAGGAGAGTTTTAAAGAATATGCTCAAAGGTGGCGCCAGTTGGCTGCCATGGTTCAACCTCCGCTGCAGGACCGAGAAATGGCTGACATGTTTATGGGTACTCTTCAGGGAACTTATCTTGATAGGTTGGCCGCCTGCCCTTTAACTGGGTTTGCAGACATTGTAATCACTGGGGAAAGGATTGAAAGTTTGTTGAAGCTCGGAAAAATACAAGATGTCAGTGGTGCTAGTTCTTCAGGGGTGAGGAAGCCATTTGCTGGACCTACCAGAAAGAGAGATGGTGAAGCCAGTGCTATTTATAAGAATATAGGAAAAGGAAGAAGATATTAAGATTCCTATAATCAGGTTGCTGCTGTGACCATTCCTAGTCCACAAGTTCAATCACAACCACAGCAACAGAATGTTTAGCCATAGAATAATCAACAGCCACGGAGATCATATCAGTATAGACAAGCCGACAGGCGTATGGACCCTCTGCCTTTGACTTACACAGCTTTGTTACCCCAATTGTTGAAGCTTAATCTGGTGGAGCTTCGTATGATGGGCCCGGCTCCTGCAGTATTACCAAAGGGTTATGATGCCAATGCTCGCTGTGAGTTTCATTCTGGGGCTCCAGGTCATACTATTGAAAAGTGTCAGGCATTTCAGCATAAAGTACAAGATTTGATTGATGCCAAAGCAATTAATTTCTCGCCTCCACCGAATGTGCTTCAGAATCCTATGCCAGATCATAATGTGCCAAAAGTCAATGCCATTGAAGATGGGAAAGTTTTGAATTTGGTAACTGATGTGAACAGGGTGAGGACTCCGCTGAGTATTGTGAAGGCTCAGTTGTTGAAGGGGCAAGTGTTCCCTGGCTGTGGAGAAGATTGTGTTGATTGTAAGAATCAGAGTAATGGTTGTGATAAACTGCAGGCCGATATCCAAAGTTTGATGGACGAAGGATGTCTACAGTTTGATCAGGGGGACAGAAAGGATGATGTTGTGTCAACTGTTACCATTTATTTTACACCAACTGAAATTTAGGTGCCATCGCCTGCAGCCATTATTGTGCCTGATATGGTGAGTCCTGTTACTATTACGGTACCAGGACCAGTTCCTTATACTAGTGAGCGGGCTATCCCATGGCACTATAATGCAGATGTTTACTACCAAGGAGAAAAACAAGAAGTGGAAGCTCCAGCTGGGGGTAGTTCCAGTATTGATAATGTTGGTGGTCTTGGTGGCTTCACCAGAAGTGGACGCTTGTTTGCTCCACAGACTTTGAGTACCAATGCTGAAGCTGAGTTCGCGGCCAAAGCTAAGGGTAAACAGGTGGTTACAGAGGAGGTTGTTATTCCTGAATCTGTGCAGAAAAATACTTTTGAGAAAGAGGTTGAAGAGTTCATGAGACTTATCAAAAAGAGTGATTATAAAGTGGTTGATCAGTTGAATCAAACGCCATCAAAAATTTCTATCATGTCGTTGCTTATGTGTTCTGAAGCTCATCGAGAGGCGCTTCTGAAGGTTTTGAATATGGCCTATGTACCTCAAGATATTACTGTGAATCAATTGAAGTCTATTGTTTCTAACGTCAATGCTAGCCACGGGCTAGGTTTTACAGATTTTAATTTGACTACAGAGGGTCGCAATCACAACAAGGCGTTACACATCACCCTAGAGTGTAAAGGTGCAGTATTATCTCATGTGTTAGTGGACACAGGGTCTTCCCTGAACGTGTTACCAAAGAAGGCCTTAATGAAGTTAGACGCTAACGGTATTATTCTGAGACCAAGTGATTTGGTAGTGAGGGCTTTCGATGGTTCAAAACGTTTTGTATTCGGAGATGTAGAGCTCCCAGTAAAAATTGGTCCTCAGGTGTTTAAGTGCGTGTTCTACGTGATGGACATTCAACCCGCATATAGCTGCTTGTTAGGCAGACCGTGGATTCATGCCGCTGGGGCAGTGACATCTACGTTGCACCAGAAGTTGAAATATGTGGTTGATGGTCAAGTGGTGACTGTATGTGGAGAGGAAGACATCTTCGTAAGTCAGCTGTCTACCTTTAAGTACGTGGAAATGGATGGGGAGATCCATGAGATGCTGAGTCAAGCATTTGAGGCAGTCAATATTGGTGATTCGTCTTCACAGGCGGTATCTTCTCAGGGCGAAGAACAGGTGGGTACTTCTATTGCTTCGTACAAACAGGCAGTGGAAGTAGTCAAAGCAGGTAATGCCCAAGGCTGGGGCATATTGATTGAAGTCTCTGCAAAGGAAGATAAGTTCAGTATAGGCTATAATCTGTATCAAGCTACTGCAACGGAGCGCAAGAGGCCGATTACTTTTTACAGCGGGGGAATCATTAATCCAAATCAGATGTGCGCTGCAAGTGAAGATGACGTCAACAGTGATTGTGACCTCGTCAAGTGGGTGCGCCCGTGTGTACCGGGTCAAGAGCTGTGCAATTGGTCTATTGAAGAAATTGTTCAAGTTACTCTTCAAACAGAGTAATTTTCTTTGTTTTTCTTTATTGCATGTTAAAATCTCGCGCTCTGCCCAAGTGTTGATTGCAGAATAGGGCAAGCAAGCAAAAATATTTATTTTCGGAAGAATTCCCTCCGAGATTTATGTCGTGTCCACAGAGATCGGTTCGAGGGAAAGAATGTCGTTCGACAATCTCTCGCGTTTATGAGTTTGGTTTTAAATGGTTTTAAAAAAGAAAATAGAAAAGTAAACATTAAAACATAAAAAAAATTCATTCTTCAGCAAGACATACTTATCTGGCATGCACATAATCGACTCCTCACAAACTTAAACTTACCGACCAGTTATACTCAACCTACAATACTCCTCAATATCACCCAGCATCGCTCACAACATAGGTTATGTCTAACGCAAAGTTGAGAGAACAACTGTGTTACCATTGCTGATACTTTCGTACGCTAGCTCAAGGCACGGAGGCATTAAGTTTCGACGCCTATTGAAGATTGTTAGCCCTAAATCTATCTCTAGAATCTAGAAACTAACAGACAATCATCCCTAATCGAAGTTTGCAACGGTTATCTCTAACGCACCCCAAACCCCGCGCACAAAGCAAAAATCAGAGACAATTACCAATAAAGATTTGTAAAGCAAGTTTTATACAACGCCATGGGCGAAAAATATACATGAAATCATAGTTAATACATATACAAAACCCAACATAGAAGAAAAACACAAAGAAGAAGAGAAATGAACCAAAAATCTCTCGGTTTGTCAACGCCGGTCGACGATCAATCCACCCCGAATCATCCGTATGCAAGCTTCCATGTTGTTTTCTAAGCTAATCTACTGAAAAAATGAAGTTTGATGGAGTTGGAGCAAGAATCCCCAAAATCATAACATAAGAAGTAACTGAAATGAATTATATACATTTCAAATTCTGCACTGTTCACAGTGCGAACGATCATTCGCAGTGCGAACGATCATTCGTAGTGCGAATGACTCAAAAAATGGAACTTTAAGTGCCTCTGATTGCTAAACCGCCTTTTCTTTCCTTCGTTGGTTTGCAGTGCGAACGAATCATTCGCAATGCGAATGCTCGCTGACTGGTTCGCTGTGCGAACTTTGGCTTGTTTCACCCCTGCCCCATTCTGGGCTCCTTCGCTGTGGACTTCGCTGGACTTTGCAATGCAAATGCTCGCTGCCAGTTCGCAGTGTGAACATGACAGAAAACCAGTCCTTATTTTGACCACAACTTCTTCACCGTAACTCCGATTTACGCACGGTTTGAAGCGCTGGAAAGCTTATTCAATGCTCTTCAAGAATATGGAAAGATAGCCTTTATTGACTACCTACAAAAAATGAGATAAAATCAATTAAACTACGTAATATTTACACAATACACAATATATACACTAAAACGTAAAGTAAACGTATTTATAAACAAAGTGGGGTTTATTCAACCAATTTTAACACAAAGTAATGATAAGTGCAACAAAACTTATATACAAAAATATGTACATTTTGCACTTATCACCAAGGCGTGTAGATCCATTTGTACGGCCTCATAATTGCATTTGCAAGGTTTTTTTATCATTAATAAAGGACGTTTTGCATTCAAATTTTGTGTTCCTTGTCTTTCATTTTTATTTTTGCAGAAGAAAACAATAAAATGGCAATGTTTTATTTTTGTTGTTTCTTTTTTCAAAAAGTCACATTCTAAAATAAAGCATGACCCCCAACCATGCAGACTTAATCACCCAGATTTCATTGATAACGATTCTGCTATGGCCAAGTATGACTTTGATAATCCAATATATCAAGCCGAAGAGGAGAATGAAGAAGATTGTGAAGTTCCCGAAGAATTGGCCAGATTGGTGAAGCAGGAGGAGAGGGTCATTCAACCTCACCAAGAGACAATTGAGGTTATCAACATTGGTTCCGAGGACGCCAAGAAAGAGATCAAGACTGGAGCCGGTCTGCAGGCCGAGGTGAAGAAAGAGCTGATCAGTATGCTGTGGGAATATGTTGACATCTTTTCCTAGTCGTATCAAGATATGCCGGGGTTAGATATAGACATTGTTGTGCACAGATTGTCGTTGAAAGAGGGTTGTCCTCCTGTCAAACAAAAGCTCCGAAAAACTAAACCAGAAATGGCTCTCAAAATCAAGGAGGAGGTACAAAAACAGTTAGATGCGGGATTTCTGGCTGTCACCAATTACCCACCATGGGTTGCAAATATTGTTCCTGTGTCGAAGAAGGATGGTAAGGTCAGAATGTGTGTTGATTACCGGGATCTAAACAGAGCAAGTCCGAAAGACGACTTTCCTTTACCTCATATTGATGTACTCGTTGACAACACCGCTCAGTTCTCGGTATTCTCTTTCATGGATGGCTTCTCTAGGTTCAACCAAATCAAGATGGCACCGAAAGACATGGAAAAGACAACGTTCATTACCCAGTGGGGTACCTTCTGTTACAAGGTGATGCCTTTTGGGTTGAAGAATGCTGGGGCAACGTATCAGCGAGCTATGGTAACCCTATTCCATGACTTGATTCATAAGGAGATTGAATGTTATGTGGATGATATGATTGCCAAGTCTCGAACAGAAGAAGAGTATCTGGTCAACTTGAAGAAACTGTTTGAGAGGTTGAGGAAGTTTCAATTAAGGCTGAATCCGAACAAGTTAACTTTTGGAGTACGGTCCGGTAAATTACTGGGTTTCATCGTAAGCGAAAAAGGAATTGAGGTTGATCCCGCCAAAATAAAAGCGATACAAGAAATGCCTGTACCATGAACAGAAAAAGAAGTACGTGGTTTCCTGGGTAGATTGAACTACATTGCACGGTTCATATCTCACCTCACAGCCATTTGTGAACCAATATTTAAGCTGTTAAGAAAAGAACAAGCGGTCAGGTGGAATGACGATTGCCAAAGGGCTTTCGAGAAAATAAAAGAATATTTGCGGGAACCTCCAATTCTCATGCCTCCAGTTCCAAGGAGACCATTGATCATGTATTTGACTGTACTTGAAGGATCCATGGGTTGTGTTCTCGGTCAACACGACGAGACGGTAAGAAGGAGCACGCCATCTATTACTTGAGCAAGAAATTCAATGATTGTGAATCCCGATACTCAATGCTTGAGAGGATATGCTGTGCACTTGCATGGGCTGCTAAGCGATTGAGGCAATATATGCTCACTCATACAACCTTGTTAATTTCAAAGATGGACCCTGTCAAGTACTTATTTGAGAAACCAGCATTGACCGGACGGGTTGCACGTTGGCAGATGGTGCTGACTGAATATGATATATAATATACTTCTCAGAAAGCCATCAAAGGAAGTATCCTGTCAGACTATCTTGCGCAGCAGCCTATTGATGATTACCAACCCATGAAATTTGATTTCCCTGATGAGGACATCATGTTTCTCAAAGTCAAAGGCTGCGAGGAACCACTCCCGGAGGAGGGGTCGGACCCTGAATCCAAATGGAGTTAGATGTTTGATGGGGCCGTCAACATGAATGGATGCGGAGTTGGAGCAGTTCTTATCACGCCAGAAGGTGTTCATATGCCATTTACTGCCCGAGTAACTTTCGGATGCACCAACAATGAAGCAGAATATGAAGCTTGTATAATGGGGATCGAGGAGGCAAATAATTTGCGAATTAAGACCCTCGATATCTTCGCTGATTCAGCTTTGGTAATCAATCAAGTGAATGGGAACTGGTACACGCACCAGACACATCTGATTTCGTATAGAGATTATACGAGAAGACGACTGACGTTTTCACGACGGTAAAGCTGTACCATATTCCTCGAGATGAGAATAAGTTTGTTGATGCCTTGTCCACATTGTCTTCTATGATCAAAGTGCAAAGGTGGAACCATGTACCCAAGATTAATGTGTCTCGTCTTGACAGACCTGCACACGTGTTTGTTGTTGACGCAGTGTCTGATGATAAGCCGTGGTTTCATGATATCAAGTGCTTCTTGAAGAGTCAAGAGTACCCGCCTGGGGCATCTACCAAGGATAAGAAGACTTTGAGGAGATTGTCTGGTAGTTTCTTCTTGAACCAAGATGACGTGCTGTACAAACGGAACTTCGACATGGTTTTGCTCAGATGTGTGGATAGACATGAGGCAAACATGTTGATGCAAGAAGTGCACGAAGGCTCTTTCGGTACCCATGCCGGAGGACATGGAATGGCAAAAAAATTGTTGAGATCGGGGTATTATTGGTTGACTATGGATGCAGATTGTTGTTCATACGCCCGTAAATGCCACAAATGTCAGATTTATGCGAATAAAGTACATGTACCTCTGAATCCGTTGAATGTCATGTCTTCTCCTTGGCCCTTTGCAATGTGGGGCATTGATATGATTGGAAAAATCGAGCCTACTGCTTCCAACGGTCATCGTTTCTTCTTGGTCGCTATTGATTACTTTACCAAATGGGTGGAAGCAGTGTCTTATGCTAATGTTACCAAGCAGGTGGTAGCCAGATTTCTGAAGAGAGATATCATTTGTCGCTATGGAGTGCCCGAAAGAATCATTACTGATAATGGTTCTAATCTCAACAACAAAATGATGGCAGAATATGTCAGGACTTCAAAATTAAGCATCACAATTCTTCGTCGTACCGTCCGAAGATGAATGCCGCTGTTGGAGCGGCCAACAAGAATATCAAGAAGATTGTGCAAAAGATGGTGGTGACCTACAAAGATTGGCATGAGATGTTACCGTTTTCCTTGCATGGGTACCGAACATCAGTAAGGACATCTACTGGGGCAACACCGTTCTCACTCGTGTATGATATGGAGGCAGTCCTACCAGTTGAAGTTGAGATTCCCTCGTTGAGAGTTATGATGGATGTCAAAATGGACGAGGCAGAATGGGTTCGCACTCGATTCAATGAGCTAAGCCTAGTTGAGGAAAAGAGACTAGCAGCTATTTGCCATGGTCAATTGTACCAGAGAAGAATGAAGCGAGCATTTGACCAGAAAGTGCGACCTCGGGAATATCAAGTTGGTGAATTGGTACTTAAAAAGATCCATCCTCCAAACACAGATCACAGGGGAAAATGGACACCAAACTATGAAGGTCCATTCGTGGTTAAAAAGGTCTTCTCTGGCGGAGCCTTAATGCTTACAACCATGGATGGTGAAGATTTTCCGTCCCTTGTCAACTCAGACACAGTCAAAAAATACTTCGCATAAAGAGACCCGTTGGACAGAAAAAAAGAAAAGTCCAGGCAAAAAAAGGGCATCCCGACGAATAATAAAAACAGAATAAAAAGGTTCGGGCAAAAATTAGGGATATAAATAAAAAATTGTACACCCGGTGAGTTGAAAATCTGCAAGGACAACTCAGGCAAGAAAGGGTATCTCGGTGGATTGAAAACCCGAAAAGGGCGGTCCACGCAAAAGAGGGATTAATCGAAGACTCCGATCTGAGTCATCTGTACTGCCTTATCGTTTCACTCAAACCGGCAATCTCCAAAGGGTAGGAATCGGTCCAATCATTCTCTTCGGAAAGTGAAGATAATCGAAAAGTCTTGAAGACATACTGGTCATAGCAGAATTGAAACTCAGTGAAATTCCGTTTTCACATTGCCATTAGGATAGTTTCTTTTCTCAATTTTTAGCGATCACCTCTTTCCAGGGATTGCTTCCTGATGTACTTGCCTATTCTGGGCCTTTCAATCAATAAAGTTGATTATTCAGTCAAAAAGCTTCTTATTTGTTTTCATTTTACTGTTTTGCTTGCAAAAACGTCCGAATTTTTGATAAAAAACATTGCATTGTTGAAAACATTGAGGCTTTACAATAACACGCACAGGGAACACATTTAAAATTGCTTTGAATGTTGATTAACTCCGAACGGTGGATTCAAACCATGCAATCCCCTGGACATATGTGTGTGTTTCTTTTGTTGCAGGTTTACATTCAAAAGCCTAACATGAAGTCATCTTCAACACCAAGCAAGGTAGCAGCCTCATACTAAGCTCAAAAATAAGATTGAAGCCTTTCTGAGATCATGGCTCGTTTCTTCCAAACGAATAATTACTTATCCCTATGCAGAATACCGGGGCAGTCATGTTCAGGAAAGGGTTAACATGTCACCCTTTTGTCACAACGTTTACTGATTGAGTCCATCGTTCGATCGACAGTCGTTCACGACGATTCGATATCGCGGAATTAATTTCAACTGGGTATCGTTGTATCTTATTAAGTCGATTCTCTCATTCAGAACTTCCAACAGCCACATGTTTTTCTGTGTCGATAACGGTTGCAAAATTCCCCAGTGGAGTTGCGTTGCAGACTTCACAGTTCACGTTCAAGATTTGGTGGGTGTCCAGGAGTTGGAAGATGCCAAATCTTCTGTAAAATCCTCTTAGGACGATTTCGTCATATCAGCCTTGTCATCTGGGGTAAAAGAGAGTTTGTGACTCTACCAAGCATGGGGCAGTGTGAAATCCCTCTGATAGGATGTGTTCCAGACCTATTATCCCCAGTAGAGTAATCTCCTAGTTAATACAACTAGCTCAAGTCTCAGTATTTGTCTAAGAATGTGAAGATTCTTGGTTTTCTGTAAAATCCTCTTAAGGGGCATCCCCAGCACGAGACGCTTTGAAGTGGTTCTCCCTAGTAGAGTTTGTTGTAAACTCATTATCCCCAGTGGAGTCGTCAAGCGGAAGGTTTGCCTAGCGTGGGACATTGTGGCTCTTATTCTAATCTCGACAGCTTTGTTCTCCAACAGATTACCGTGGGTTTGCTTTGTGTTTTCCCAGTAGATCTCTAGGGTTTCTTTCCCAGCATATCGCAATAGAACGTCTTCCAACCAGGATTTGCGTGTCCTCGACGGAGTAGCTCCGATCCCCAGTAAGATCGTATCCCCGACAGTTTGTTCTCGACAAGAAGAAACTGTAAATTCATTGCTTAGCAACCATGGCTAAATACGGTTGTATCCCCCACAGAGTTCAGCATTGAATCTTGTCAGTAATACTCCCCAGCTGAGTTATCCTTTCTCCCCGTAGAGGTTTAGCAGATCAATAGAATTTCTTCCTCAGCAGAGTGTTAGTACGTTCTTTCCCCAGCCGAGTCAGAAGGCTGATGATCCCCGCAAAGGATCTTGGGTGTGAAAGATCCCCAAGCAGAGTTTTAATGACTCTTTTTCCTCAACAGAACATCATTCAAAAAGTTTTCATTCCCAGCGAAGTTCCATGAGCAGAATAATCTCTCTAAGGCGGAGTCGTTCAAGTGGAAACTTCTTCAACAGGATCATCACACCTCAGTGCATCTGTAAGCCAATTTATTTTTGGAAATTTGTGGCAAGAGTTATTCCCGGCAGAAGGGTTAATCCCCACAGAGAAATTGAAGGATCGAACAATGATCTTTTCTCCGCGGAGTTGGATTCCTCGTCCGGAGTCTCTTTGGCTGGCATATAGTTGCATAGCATTTTTCTAAAGCGTAGCATTCCATTGATATGGAGCATTACGGCAAAACTCAAACATATGCATACGAAACATAAGCCAGGTTCAACCGTTTACCTGCAAGCCAGAGCAATTAACAGACAAAACATTGTCGTGCAACCCCAGCAAAGCTTACTACAACACTTGATCATACAATCTTATTTCAATACCCGTCCGTATTGACCTTTGACACTCGTCCGTGTCCTTTCAGCACCCGTCAGTGTTTGAACTTTTCAGCCAATACCCGTCCGTATTGACCTTGGACATCCGTCCGTGTCCTTTCAGCGCTCGTCCGTGCTTGGAACCCTTACCTCAATATTCGTCTGTATTGACCTCTTAGACACTCGTCCGTGTCCTTATTTACGTTTTAATCCCCAGGGAAATCACTTTACAAACTTTCATTTTTCAATACCCGTCCGTATTGCCTTTGAGACACTCGTCCCTGTCCTTTCAGCACTCGTCCGTGTTTGAACCTTGATTCAATACCCGTCCGTATTGACCTTTGACACTCGTCCGTGTCCTTTCAGCAGCCGTCTGTGTCTGAGCTTTTTAGCCAATACTCGTCCGTATTGATCTTTGAGATACTCGTCCGTATCTTATTAATCATCGTCCTATACTCGTCCGTATCGTCGACTTGGTCACTCGTCGTGTACCTCTGATGATTGTTCGATGCTCGTCTGTATCGTTGACCCGAACACTTGTGTGTGTTCCTTTTCTTAATCATCGTCCGTATCGTCGACTTGGTCACTCGTCGTGTTCCTTTGATGATTGTTCAATACTCGTCCGTATTGACCTTTGACACCCGTCCGTGTCCTTTCAGCACTCGTTCGTGTTTGAACTCTTATTTCAATACTCATCCGTATTGACCTTTGACACTCGTCCGTGTCCTTTCAGCAGTCTTCTGTGTTTGAACTCTTATTTCAATACTTGTCTGTATTGACCTTTGACACTCGTCTGTGTCCTTTCAGTACTCGTCCGTGTTTGAACTCTTATTTCAATACTCATCCGTATTGACCTTTGACACTCGTCCGTGTCCTTTCAGCACTCGTCCGTGTTTGAACTCTTATTTCAATACTCGTCCATATTGACCTTTGACACTCGTTCGTGTCCTTTCAGCACTCGTCCGTGTTTGAACTCTTATTTCAATACTCGTCCGTGTTTGAACTCTTATTTCAATACTCGTCCGTATTGACCTTTGACACCCGTCCGTGTCCGTTCAGCGCCCATCCGTGTTTTCTTACCATACTCGTCCGTATGGTCCTTGATAATCGTCCATATCTCTATTTCGATACATGTCGTATCAATCTATGCAGTTATTTGCCGATACTTCCAGAAGGGTTTATATCCCTTTTCTTCTTCATTTAGCGTGAAAATTTTCTAGTTGTTTTGGTATTCAATCACAATTCACCTTGATTATCTGAATAGCCGTTGCTTTCATCCTTCTCAAGTTAACAAATGATTGAATAGGGGCAGCTGTAACACCCCAAAATTTTCCTTCTTGTTGTTTCTTAGCTTATGTTTCATTGCATTGCATTTAGACCTCATTTCATCTCATATATCATGCATGTTGCATAAGAGCATGTGATCAGTGGTTTTCAGAGTATTGATTATCCAAAGCAAAAGAAAAAGAGCCAAGGGACTTCAAGAAAGCCTCAAGAGTCTCTTACATCTCATATGATTTCATTTGATCCTATAAGCCATTGGAGGATGGGAGTTCATCAAGAAGATTGGACAGTTCATCATCTCCTAACCAAAAGCAGTCAAAATTAGGGTTTTAGATTTAAGCCCTCTCTTGAGGAAATTTTGGTTCAAACTTGATCTCAATGTTTTATACATGATATCAAGTATCTAAGGATGGAAGATTGCCCATTGGTTCATTTCAGAAGAGGATCAATTGGCCAGTTGCTTGAGAATCAAGAAATTGGGGAAAAAAGTCAACTGTGCAGTGGAAAATTAAACTCTTGACTTTTTAAGGTCAAATTCATGAAATTCAAGTTACATATAGTCAATGGACAAGATTTGATCAAGAAATGATGGAGGAATCATCAAAAATAAGAATTGTACAAAGTTGCCATTTTTAGAAACTTAGGGTTTCCAAAAATGGCAAGTTTTGGACCATTTTGCACTACACTTTAAGGGATTCTTTCCCCAAGATAAAAGCTTCAAACTTCAGGCCCAAGTTGAGCCAATTAAAAATCATATTCTAAGCTTCAAATCCAGATAAAGAACTCTTCCATTGGATCAAAATTGAGGGAGTTATGAGTGATCAAAGTGGAGCAAAATCAAGGTAAATTCCAAGTCATGGCAAGGCAAGTTTAGGCCTCCAGGCCATAATTTCATCAAACACTTGGTGTGCCAAATGTCAAGCCCATTTTCTCAATAAAGGAGGCTTCAAATGAAAAATTGTAGAACATCAAAGTTGTTCATCTCCATGTCCTCTTCAACTTTGATGTTGGGTATTTTTTTATTTGAACATGTTATGAAGGTCATACGAGGGTTCAAAGAGAGGGGTTTCACACTGAATTTTCACAAGTCACATTGCCATGCACAACACAACTTGCCTCACCCATGATACAGTTTTGACTCCTTGGTTTTCAAGTCATTTTTAAGTGTGTTAAAGGCCTCCATTCAATTCAATTCCCACATCAACAATGTTCTATAATGTTTCCTCTTTTCATAGACATCAAAAGCTCTTGATTTCATGCCATGTACATAGAGAATTCCTTCCACAAACTTCCTTGTTTCATGGATATCATGCTGTCAATGTTGTAACATTGTTGTTGTTGTTAAAACTCAGCTCATGCGCATACAATTCACACCATCCACTCTTTTCTTCTTTTGGACAAACACATGATCATACACACTATAACATGCCATGCTATTATACATACAAGAGGAAATAAAAAAGAAACTTGCTCTACAAGCTTGCTTCTACACACTAACATCACTACCATTCATTCTGGTCACATAACCTCATCACCATCTCATTTCATAAAACCTTACCATAGCTGCCATAAACCTCTCCACACCATAAGAAACTTACCCACCCGTGCCAATAACTAACACGACTCAGTTAGTTAGCTTCAACTCAGTTAACCAACTCACTTAACTCTCTTTCCAACTATTAAGCACAATAGTTAACATCTTAACCTCACCTATATAAGCAAGCTTCAGCAGATTTTCAAGAGAGCCTCGTTCATTTTCTCACATTTGCACAAATTTTCACTCTCAAACTCTCTCTGAACTCTCACTCTCTCTTCACGAATTCATCTTCATTTCTCATTCATTGTTCATCTTGTGGTGTTTCTAGATCAAAAACAAGCAAGAGTAAGATTGAATTCTCAAGTGTAACAGCTTCTTCAATTTGAATAGCAATCGGTTTTCTTCAAGATCCAAGGATTTAGAGCATTTATTTTCCTCTTTGGAAGATCACAAAGCTTAGGATCCTCCTCTCTGGTTTTCTGAAGGTTCAAGTTGCTCCACATTTTAGGTTTTAACTCAAACTTATCTCGCTTGATTTTCATTAATTTTAAGTTGTTTTACACTTATTTCAGCTGATTAGAAGCTATTGGTACTTCCAGCTAGTTGATAGGCATGTTAGATGCATAGTTGCAAAACTTAGGGCAAGATTCATCCCTTCGATTCTCTTTGATTATGTGTTGTTTGTGAAAAATAATTGTGGATTTATGTTCCTTGTGAGCTCATCTTCATTTTGATAAAATTTTTGTTAATTTCTGGAAGTTTTGAAGTTGCAGTCGCCGGAGAGTGGCCGGAGAAGATGACCGGAGGTCCTTCTCCGGTCGGTGAGGTTCGTTTAGGGTTTTAAGCTCCAGTTTAAATCACAGCCGTCTGATAGACTTTGATCCAACGCTCAATAAACTGCCAGCGAAAAAATGACCACCATCCCACTCACTTGCCATGTTATTTGAATCTGAGTGTTTACCTAGGTTTCCGTGCGTGGTAGTTAACATGTGCCTGCGTGCTGATTCATTGGATCTGTGTACTTTCCTTATCATCTCATATTGACTGAATCCTATGGCTGTGATTGCATTCACGTTTGACTGAGCATACACCCTATCTCACACACACACGCACCTTGTTGGGCTGGGTTGATATTTGCTTTTCACACACCCTGCTTGTTGAGCCCAATTATTTTGAACGTGACTTTTACTTTCGCCACACCCCCTGCACTCTTTTACTTTCATTTTTAATTTTTTTTCATATTGTTTCATTTTCTTTTATTAAAAATAACAAAATGAATTAAATAATTCCACAAAAATTAATATAACATCTTTATATATTAAACTAATTTTCCATATTTTTTTCTGATTTTATTATTTTTTTTATTTATTTTCATAATTTTCTGTTAATTTCCTTTTTTAAATGTTGTTCTTCATGATACTTGTGCATTTCACATTTATGTTGCATAGTTCTAAAACCATTGTGCATCCAATATTTTTGCTATGATTAAATAATATCTAAAAGCATCTAAAAACATTTTTCTTCTATTTCTAAAACCATTATTGCATAGCATTTGAAATTCATTTTGTTTCATATTTCTTAGTGATCTTTTGTGAGTTCTTAGACATTAATTAAACATGTTTCTAGTGGAATTTTGAGCTATGCTTTTGATATGTGATCTCATTCTGACTTAGATGATTGGTGTTATAGTTTTACATTTTTTCCAAGTCTCTTTCTATTATTTCCTTGTTGATTGATTACATGTGCATTTATGTGTTTCATTGTATGCATATGCTATGGTTTTGTGTCATTTTGCCTATGATCTCTTGAGATGATTGATGTTATATTTTGACACATGTTTACTTGGATATTATAGGTCATGTATGTCAAATTATAGGTCTTCCATGTTTCCTTTTGACATGTTTTGCAATTGATGTTCATCTTGCATTCATACTTAATTGTGCACCTATCGCTTGTTCTTCTTCAACATAGCTTGTGTGTATCTCATATTGGTATGTCATTCCCATTCATTCTTGTATGTCCCTCTACTGTATGTGAACCATTTCATCATTCTTTATTGACTCATATTGTCATATCATATGCATTACAATTACATGAACATTTGAAGCATGTTTCATTTTGTATGAACTTCAATTTGTGTTCTCTTCTTCTTAATTTCTAATGTGACTTGTGTATGAACCAAACTTGTTCATTTGTGCATTCTCATGTCATCTTAGAATAGGTATGCTACTGATCCATGTGCATTTGCATCCCTAATTGTATTTCACCATCATGTGTGACTTGTCTTGTAAGTAAACCAACTTGTGTGCATATTCTTCTATTTCCATTTAATATGATTTTGATGAGGCACTTGGGCCACCTTGTCATGCTTGCTTTTATGTGAGATTATG
This sequence comes from Lathyrus tuberosus, assembly GCA_022829125.1. Lineage (NCBI taxonomy): Eukaryota > Viridiplantae > Streptophyta > Magnoliopsida > Fabales > Fabaceae > Lathyrus > Lathyrus tuberosus. Next base: position 8,344,900 of record JALAZF010000277.1, read on the forward strand.
TGGTTTTTCTAGAGGATTATAGGTCCTCCTTGATTCATTTTTAAATCCTTTTGATTTGGGTTTACCTTTGATGTGTGGTTGTGCATTTTAACTTGCATTTTTGACTTAATTCCACATCTAACTTCTTGTTGTGGTCTACATGATTTGTGTTTGCATTGTGTATGCCATTTCACTAATGTCATTTGCATATCATCAATTGTATGCTACTGGTCCACATGTATTCATATTCATTTCATATGTTATGCATCTTTAACATGTAAGTTTGTGCATCTAATTGAATTTGTTTCTCTCCTTTTCCTTTCTTCTTCATCTACTACTTGAATCATCCCATTCATGCCTTGTATGATTTTTTATATACATCCATATGCATTGTAATATGATGTATGCTTCTGACCTTGGCATTTCATTAAGAATAAATACATGTTCATCTTGCATTTTTATTCATGTTTCATCAACTAGTTTCATGTGCATTTTCTTGGATGGTTAAAACCTTGTTTGTGCAAAGTTTGTTGGTGTTTGATCTCTTAACCTTAGAGAATATTCTTTTGATTTAGGTTTTGACCTTGAGTGCTTTCCACCCTTTAGGACATTTATTTCTTTAGTTCTTAACTTGTTTGGTCTTTACTTGTTAGTCTTTCCTTATTTCTTTACTTGTAAATGGTTTTGCTAACATTTTCAGGGGCTTATGGTAAGTCAAGTGTGTGGGGTGCACCCACATACAACTTCTTTTCTCTTATTTTTTTTAAGCTTTCAATTTGTGCTTGTGCAAAGCATCTAATGCTTTCTTTGTTCAATCTCTTTCATCCCCTTTGAGTTCTTAACTTAGCTTCCATCTTGGAAGTAAGTTAGAACTCACTCTTCTTTTCTTTTCTTTTAGACCTAGGTTTCTAAACCACACTTAACCATTAGGAACATATATGTATGATAACTTTAGGGTTTGAGTCTTAGTCTCCTCATTAGATTTTACCTTTCTCAACCATTTGAGTCTCTCTTCTTATCATCTCAAAACAAAAGCAAAAACACGTAATAAAGGCATAACATGTATTGTATTTGAGCCTTTCATGTGAGAATAAGATAGTGAGGGGTCTTCTCTCACTTTCTTAGAATGTTTAGCATACGTCTCGTCTTGGGTCGATATGCGAGGCATTCGATCCTACATGAGAGACTTAAATACAATATGTGTTGTAAACACAAAATAATCAAAACACTTCTTTCTAAAAGACAAAAACAAACAAATTCTCTTCTCACCTCCTTCATTCTATTCCTTAAGGACTTGTCAGGTCCGTTCTACCGCAAACAGGTAACGCCTAAGTCTCCATACAGCGAGCTGCAACACCTAACTGTTGGGACGCGCACTCTGACGTGTCCATTAAAAAACGCAAACAAAGCAACCCTTGTTGAGCCGAACTACATTTGCTCTGATTTTTCTTTCTCATCTGATTGAAGATACGTAGGCACGAGATACGATATCTCGACGAGCAGCCTTTCCCCGTAGTCTGTCGAACTACGTTGACTCTGACTTTCCCATTGCACTGAGGGAATACGTAGGCCTAGGACAACGATAAAGTCCTATCGAGTCACTTCTTTTTCCTCTCCCTTTTCGTTTTTGCCTTTCATTTCCAGTTCTCCAGTTAGCAGTTGTTATTCAGTTTCCTACACCCTTTGGTCGAAACAGCAAGCGTGGATCCCATCGAGTACGATGGACGCGTGGGGGTGCTAATACCTTTCTCTCGCGTAACCGACTCCCGAACCCAGTTCTCTTGGTTGCAAGACCTCGTTCTTTCCTTTCCCTCAGGTTTATGCAGTGTTTCTTTTCCCTCTCATGGGATAAATACACATTGCTGGCGACTCTGTTTCCGTGCCACTTTCGCGTTTGTACCATGGATGAAAATCCCGGGAGCGACACAAGGCACACAAAAATTAACACCCCCTCAGAGGGAATCAAAAAATCTCTGTAGAAAGACATTTCTCTGTACATCATACATCAAAACAAACAGTCCAACAAACCTTAATCCCAGATAACTGTTGTAAGTGGCACACTTGTTGATTCAAATATCCAAGCTGTGGTCCATCTCTTATCCTGGTAAATCCCTTTTCTTTCATCTAATTTTTGTAAAAGGCAAGCCTCTGGATTATTTACATCCAAGCCAATGTCCCTCTCTTAGTTGAAAGATTCCTAAGGAAAAATGGCATTGCTCAACACTGAGTTAAAGTTTTCTCCTTCAGGACAAATCCCTTATAAAGGAAATTATGGCATTGTTGGACTCCATATATTCCAGTTAAAGTAATTCTCTTTTATAATCAATCAACCAAAAACTTGTGGTGAATAGATGAGATATCTCCCTTAGATATGACAAATTCTCTCTCAGTCAAAACCTTTTAGCTTCAATCTTGTGCTTTGAACAAGACACAAATAACCTTTAGCTTCAATCTTGGGCTTTGAACAAGACACCAAAACATCTTTTTCCTCCCATAGAATAGGAGGAACTACGATTGCTCTGATTTCCCTGTTTTCTTTAACGGGAATACGTAGGCATAAGATTGCGAAATCTTAGCGAGCACACATATCAAAAACTTTAGGTCCAGTACCTTGCCAAAAACATCGGAAAAACCCGACATCAACAAAAACTCTCTCTCAAACACTCCCAAAGGAGAAAATTTCCCAACCCTCGACAGATAAACACCAGTAAGTAGATAACAGTAAAGTGTGCTAAACAATCTATGGATAACCATATATAGGATGGGTAATTGACAACTCTCCATTGTATAACCTGACCCCGGACCCCCCAATCGCTTAAGCATTTGTTAAAGAAAACATTTGCTTGCAAGGTTTATTTTAGATAGCTTCCTTTTCCTTTCCAGCTTCATAGGATAAATAAGAAATCAGAAAGTAGCACCCAATTCCAACCAATGGCGATAAGGTGGTCGCGTCACCGACAGAAATTGCACGCTACAGCTCATCCTTTTCAAACTTCCTTATGCACAATTATTTGCATTCTCTATTTTTTTCTTTCGAACAATCATTCTTTCTCTTTCTTTTCTTTTTCACATTCAAATTCACAACTTTTCTTTACTTTTTTAAAATTTTCAATATTTCTAGCAACCTACCATTTTTCTTTAAATCTCCCTAACTTGAATACAATCAAACCTCAAGTGAACGATCCTTGCTTTTTATGGCAAGGAAATCAATTTAGAACAATGTTTAAAGGTTTCAAGAAAAAAATTTAGAATCCCATAAAATTCAATGATGAACTAAATTTTTAAGATATGTATATAAACCAAGTTCATCACTAAATTGGGATCTAATCTATTAAGCTAAAAGGGAGTAATGAATTCTCACTACTCACGGGTAAGTTACTTTTGGATATGGTTGTGCTCAATATAAACAAATACCTTGACCCTTTCTAATTCTTCCACAAAATCACAATAATCAAAAGATTATGCATGAATTGAACGAATTAAACAAAGTTATCAGTCATCCAAGCATTTAGTAAAAAATGGAGGTTTCTCACAATTTGTGGCTTTTGGACCTAAGTGACTCAAGCATTCAAATAAGTCGTAAAATGAAATAAGAATACACATTTGTACAAAGCACAAAATTCTTAATCATTCTAACATTCTAGAAAGCGGTAACCATGTATCTTGCCTGCATTCATCACATAAAATAATCCTATCATCATCATCATCATCCAATTTTCGTAGAATCTTCATTAGATACTATTTAGAAAAAGAGCAACCAATCTAGAAGTTCTCATCAACATATATCCCTAACCAAAACTTGAGAAGACATGAAAGGAATCAAGTATATATACAATATAAATAATTGTACAAAGCTAAAAAATATAGAAACTATTGCAATGCGATTCAATATCAAAACACCAATCCCCGACAACGACACCATTTTGTTGGATGCGGTAAAGCGACAAGCAAAAATTATTGAGTACCCAGTTTTTTCGTCTCCACAGGGATCAGTGCGAGGGAAAGAACGTCGTTCCACGGTCTCTACATTTCTAAGCTTGTTGTGAAAATTTTGGTTGAAAGAATCAAGGTACAATAGATAAAAGCGAAAAATATAAAGACAGAAAGTATAAAGTAAAGGCTTAAAGTAAATAGAGCTTTATTAGGATTGGAGTTTCATCAATTGATAACACATGCATTCTTCTGACCAGTTAAACAAAAATCAATCATTCGTCTAATACCCTTACGTATCACCCACAACAGAGGTTATGTCTAACACAAATTCAAGAGAACAACCGTATTTTCTCATTGGTAATGTCTCACGTAACTCAACAACACAGAGCATTAAGAACTGATACTCACACGAATGTCAAATCCAAATCTATGTCAAGAATTTAGAACCTAACAGGTATTCATCCTAGATCTAGATCTTAAGAGTATATATCTATAATGGTTCAAATAAATGTGTAAATAAGTAAACAAGGATAACATCCATATCAGATAAATGATTGATACATATAAAATGCAAAGATCAAAATACGTACATACGATTAATCCTTTTTAACATGTATTCAACTAATTTATGTATGTGAACATAGTTCTTCATCTCTATTATCACGCATCATCATAATATCTTTTATGTCTAAAGCTTTATCGTGGGCTTTACTGTATTAATCACTAGATGATGTCTCATGCTAACAATCAACACAATAAAAACTTGATACTAGTGAATATAACCCAAAAATCTATATATAGAGTTTGCTGATTGATAGATAAATATCTCAAACCCAATAATATGAAACCAAAGACAACATCGATATTAAATCAAAACTAGTTCACAAATATATAGATTAGAAGAAATACATAAGGTATCAATAGATTACATCCAACCCTAACACGAGATCGAAGTACTTACTCGAAGATCAAGCTTCGATTTGCCTGTATTTGGACTTCTCCCTCTTAGGGTTTTATGTTTCTCTCTCTAAAATATATTTGGAATGAAGAGAGATAAAGTTCTATCTCTTAAAATCTAAGATTTTTTTCTTCAGATAAGCAAAAAAGTACATAAATAGTATTACAAAATCTGTCTCGTTCGCACTGCGAGCTCTCTGTTCGCATTGCGAACTTCACTTTTAGGCACATGAAGTGCCTCTGAACAGTTAAAGCGCCCCTGAGGATTCTTTGACTTTGCACTGCGAAGCTCATGTTCGCACTGCGAACTTCTTCGCCTAGGCCTCGCACTGCGTTCAGTGAGGCGTTTTGCTACTTCCATCCAAAATTTCCAGTTCGCCTTGGCCTCACTTTGACCTCGTACTACGAGCTCACATTCACTTAGCTTCTTGCTTGCACTACAAGCTCACCTTCACTTCGCTTCTTGCTTGCACTGCGAACTTGCTGGATTCTTAATCATTTCTTTGGCTTCCTTGTCCATTCATTTGTGCCTTGTTCTTTGATAATCAAGCCTAATTCCTACACAATAACGCACACACATCAAGGAATCCAAAGGTAAAATCAATTATATTGAAGAATCACACAAGAACATGGAATAAATCAATTATGACTTAAGAAATGATTTGAAAAATGCCAAGGATAATGGTTCAAATTACAACATTTTTGGCATTCAACAAACTCTCCCCAACTAGATTTTCGCTTGTCCTCAAGCAAAGTATACCCCTAATGAGAACAAGAGGATTTGCTCAATCATAAAATTCAACCAAGATAATATTTATGGCTCAAATTTAATATAAGAATGCACATAAGCAATGTTCACTACTTCCTAGAATCAAATAATGATAAAGAATTTAGTTCTAAAAACAAATATCATGTATTGCATCACAAAACAACTAAATTCTCATACTTGAATCACTCGAGCACTCCTCTTCAATTAATGGATGAAGGAAATTGTGCGTTTGTAACTGCAATGACAATTACGCTCAACTGAAAAACAGTGCTATCAACAATTCAATTCATACATTTATCAATCAATCATATCAGAAACTATAGAAGCAAAAGATCACTAAGGGCTTATAAAGTTGTAGCTTGGCCGGGTTTCACAACAAAAGGTCATTTCTTAGGCCAATGAAACAAAGTTGCCAATCAAAAGAGACATTCACTATACAAGGTACTTACATATCACAACTTCATTCACCAATCCCTTTTCTCCATTGCTCATCCTTTTCAAACTTCCTTTTGCACAATTATTTGCATTCTCTATTTTTTTTTAATTTCAAACAAGCATTCTTTCTCTTTTCTTTTCTTTTTCACATTCATATTCACAATTTCTCTTTGCTTGTTTGAAATTTTTCAAAATTTTTAGCAACCTACCATTTTTCTTTCTATCTCCCCAACTTGAATATAATCAAACCTCAAGTGAATGCTCCTTGCTTTTTATGGCAAGGAAATCAATTTAGAACAATGTTCAAAGGTTTCAAGATTTTTTTTTAGAATCTCACAAAATTCAATGATGAACTAAACTTTCAAGATATGTACATAAACCAAGTTCATCACTAAATTGGGATCTAATCTATTAGGCTCAAAGAGAGTAACGAATTCTTACTACTCACGGGTAAGTTACTTTTGAATATGGTTGTGATCAATATAAACAAATGCCTTGATCCTTTTTAATGCTTCCACAAAATCACAATAATCAAAAGATTTAAGTATGAATTGAATGAATTAAACAAAGTTATCAGTCATCCAAGCATTTAGTAAACAATGGAGGTTTCTCATAATTTATGGCTTTTGGACCTAAGTGACTCAAGCATTCAAATAAATTGTAAAATGAAACAAGAATACACATTTTTACAAAGAAAAAATTATTAATCATTCTAACATTCTAAAAAGCGGTAACCATGTACATTGTCTGCATTCATCACATAAAAAATCCTATCATCACCATCCAATCTTGGTAGAATCTTCATTGGATACTTTTTAGCAAAAAAATCAACCAATCTAGAAGTTCTCATCAGCATCTATCCCTAACCAACACTTGAGTAGGCGTGAAAGGAAACAAGTATATATACAATATAAACAACTGTACAAAGCTCGAAAATATAGAAACTATTGCAATGCGATTCAGTATAAAAACATCAATCCCTAGCAACGACGCTATTTTGTTGGATGCGGTAAAGCAGCAAGAAAAAATTATTGAGTACCCGGTTTTGTCATCTCCACGGGGATCGGTGCAAGGGGAAAGAATGTCGTTCAAGGGTCTTTAAGTTTCTATGCTTTTGTGAAAATTTTGGTTGAAAGATTCAAGGTACAATAGATAAAAGCGAAAAATATAAAGACGGAAAATATAAAGTAAACATTTAAAATAAACAGAGCCTTGTTGGAATTGGAATTTCATCAATCGATAACACATGCATTCTTCTGACCAGTTAAACATAAATGAATCATTTGTCTAATACCCTCACGTATCACCCACAACAGAGGTTATGTCTAACGCAAAGTTGAGAGAACAACCGTATTGTCTCATTGGTAATGTCTCACGCAAATCAATAACATAGAGCATTAAGAACAGATACTTACGTAATGTTAAATTTAAATCTATGTTTAGAGTTTAGAACCTAACATGTATTCATCCTAGATCCAAATCTGAAGAGTATATATCTATATGAGTTCAAATCAATGTGTAAACAAGTAAATAAGGATAACATCCATATCAGATAAATGATTAATTCATATAAAACACCATGATCAGAATACGTACATACGATTAATCCTTTTTAACATGTATTCAACTAACTTATGTATGTGAACATAGTTCTTCATCTCTATTATCTTGTATCATCACAATACCGTTTATGTCTAAAGCGTTATCGTGGACTTTACCGTATTAATCACTAGATGATGTCTCATGCTAACAATCAACACAATAAAATCTTGATAATAGTGATAATCAACTCACAAATCTATGTCTAGAGTTTGCTCATTAATAGATGAATATCTCAAACACAATAATATGAAACGAAATACAACATCAATATTGAATCAAAACTAGTTCACAAATACATATATTAGAAGAAATACATCAGGTATCAATAGATTACATCCAACCCCAACAAGAGATTGAAGTACTTACTCGAAGATCACACTCCGATTTGCTTGTATTTGGACTTCTCCCTCTTAGGACTTTGTGTTTCTCTCTCTAAAATATATTTGGAATGAAGAGAGATAAAGTTCTATCTCTGAAAATCTATGTTTTTTTTCTAAAAAGCAAGAAAAGTACATAAATAGCATTACAAAATCTGTCTCGTTCGCATTGCGAGCTCTCTGTTCGCATTCAAACTTCACTTTTAGGCACATGAAGTGCCTCTGAATAGTTAACTGCCCCAGAGGATTCTTTGACTTCGCAGTGCGAACTTCTTCGCCCAGGCCTCGCATTGCGTTTAGTGAGGCGTTTAGCTACTACCATCCATAATCTCCAGTTTGCCTTGGCCTCGCTTTGAGCTCGCGCTGCGAGCTCGCCTTCACTTTGCTACTTGCTCGCACTGCAAACTTGATGGATTCTTAATCCTTTCTTTGGCTTCCTTGTCCATTCATTTGTGCCTTGTTCTTTGATAATCAAGCCTAATTCCTACACAATAACGCACACACATCAAGGAATCTAAAGGTAAAATCAATTATATTGAAGAATCACACAAGAACATGGAATAAATCAATTATGACTTAAGAAATAAGTTGAAAAATGCCAAGGATAATGGTTCAAATTAAGACATTTTTGGCATTCAACAAACTCTCCCCAACTAGATTTTCGCTTGTCCTCAAGCAAAGTATGCCCCTAATGAGAACAAGAGGATTTGCTCAATCATAAATGAAATTCTGGCCTATGCAGACAGCAGATGTCCTAACACATGTCAAGACATTGTGCTACATAATCTTTTAAACTTGGAGGCGCAACAGCAGACTGATACCTTGAATATCAGAACTGCACACTCACAGATGTCACGACATCTGATCCAACATGCCAGTCAAGAATATTTACAAAACTGTAAATTGCAGAATGTTAAATAAGACAGTAATTGTTAACCCAGTTTGGTACAATTCACCTACATCTAGGGGATACCAATCCAGGATGAAGACTTCACTATCTGTAGAACTGTTACAAAGCTAAACTCCCCCGTTTACAACTTTATACCTAACATCTACCCAATGAACATCTTTATCAAGGCTAAACTTAACCGTTTACAACCTTGATATGAGATACCCCACTCACATCCCAATCACAACCTGTGATATCTCTATCTTCTGCCAATTCAGAACTGTCGCGGTTTCTTGACCTTCAAGTTATCTTGGACTTGCTTCAAAGCCTCGTCCAAGAACAATACAACAACCATTACCTACAGGTTTCTTTTTGTGTCCCTATACCTATGTCTTCCACCCTGCATCCCATAATACAGAGTGGAGACTTAGAACTCCTAAGAGAGCCAACGACTCTCAAACCCTAAACCCTTATTCAACATAAAGAAACTAGGTTACAAAGTTACAAGTGATACAAACATACAGTCTTTAACCCGAGGTCTAAGTCTCCTTATATAGTCTTCTTTTTGTCTTGGGCTTTCAATCTTTGATTCTGTGTTCCCTTGATCCCTTCCTTAATTCTTGCAACAGATTAAAACCTGCTAACTTACCAAGTCAGTCAGGATCTCGAGACATTTCCTTCGACGTCTGTTTCTTCTGCAGATTCTTCAAATTTATCATCAGAATGTTTTAGCAAAATTTAGTCAAACAATAGGTGCTTTCAATAAAATTCAACCAAGAAAATATTTATGGTTCAAATTTAATATAAGAATGCACATAAGCAATGTTCACTACTTCCTAGAATCAAATAATGATAAAGAATTTAGTTTTAAAAACAAATATCATGTATTGCATCACAAAACAACTAAATTCTCATACTTGAATCACTCGAACACTCCTCTTCAATTAATGGATGAAGGAAATTGTGTGTTTGTAACCGCAATGACAATTACGCTCAACTGAAAAACAGTGTTATCAACAATTCAATTCATACATTCATCAATCAATCATATCAAAAACTATAGAAGCAAAAGATCACTAAGGGCTTATAAAGTTGTAGCTTGGCCGGGTTTCACAACAAAAGGTCATTTCTTAGGCCAATGAAACAAAGTTGCCAATCAAAAGAGACATTCACTATACAAGGTATTTACATATCACAACTTCATTCACAATCCCTTTTCTCCGTTGCTCATCCTTTTCAAACTTCCTTTTGCACAATTATTTGCATTCTCTATTTTTTTTAATTTCAAACAAGCATTCTTTCTCTTTTCTTTTCTTTTTCACATTCATATTCACAATTTCTCTTTGCTTGTTTGAAATTTTTCAAAATTTTTAGCAACCTACCATTTTTCTTTCTATCTCCCCAACTTGAATATAATCAAACCTCAAGTGAATGCTCCTTGATTTTTATGGCAAGGAAATCAATTTAGAACAATGTTCAAAGGTTTCAAGTTTTTTTTTAGAATCTCACAAAATTCAATGATGAACTAAACTTTCAAGATATGTACATAAACCAAGTTCATCACTAAATTGGGATCTAATCTATTAGGCTCAAAGAGAGTAACGAATTCTTACTACTCACGGGTAAGTTACTTTTGAATATGGTTGTGATCAATATAAACAAATGCCTTGATCCTTTTTAATGCTTCCACAAAATCACAATAATCAAAAGATTTAAGTATGAATTGAATGAATTAAACAAAGTTATCAGTCATCCAAGCATTTAGTAAACAATGGAGGTTTCTCATAATTTATGGCTTTTGGACCTAAGTGACTCAAGCATTCAAATAAATTGTAAAATGAAACAAGAATACACATTTTTACAAAGAAAAAATTATTAATCATTCTAACATTCTAGAAAGCGGTAACCATGTACATTGTCTGCATTCATCACATAAAAAATCCTATCATCACCATCCAATCTTGGTAGAATCTTCATTGGATACTTTTTAGCAAAAAAATCAACCAATCTAGAAGTTCTCATCAGCATCTATCCCTAACCAACACTTGAGTAGGCGTGAAAGGAAACAAGTATATATACAATATAAACAACTGTACAAAGCTCGAAAATATAGAAACTATTGCAATGCGATTCAGTATAAAAACATCAATCCCTAGCAACGACGCTATTTTGTTGGATGCGGTAAAGCAGCAAGAAAAAATTATTGAGTACCCGGTTTTGTCATCTCCACGGGGATCGGTGCAAGGGGAAAGAATGTCGTTCAAGGGTCTTTAAGTTTCTATGCTTTTGTGAAAATTTTGGTTGAAAGATTCAAGGTACAATAGATAAAAGTGAAAAATATAAAGACGGAAAATATAAAGTAAACATTTAAAATAAACAGAGCCTTGTTGGAATTGGAATTTCATCAATCGATAACACATGCATTCTTCTGACCAGTTAAACATAAATGAATCATTTGTCTAATACCCTCACGTATCACCCACAACAGAGGTTATGTCTAACGCAAAGTTGAGAGAACAACCGTATTGTCTCATTGGTAATGTCTCACGCAAATCAATAACATAGAGCATTAAGAACAGATACTTACGTAATGTTAAATTTAAATCTATGTTTAGAGTTTAGAACCTAACATGTATTCATCCTAGATCCAAATCTGAAGAGTATATATCTATATGAGTTCAAATCAATGTGTAAACAAGTAAATAAGGATAACATCCATATCAGATAAATGATTAATTCATATAAAACACCATGATCAGAATACGTACATACGATTAATCCTTTTTAACATGTATTCAACTAACTTATGTATGTGAACATAGTTCTTCATCTCTATTATCTTGTATCATCACAATACCGTTTATGTCTAAAGCGTTATCGTGGACTTTACCGTATTAATCACTAGATGATGTCTCATGCTAACAATCAACACAATAAAATCTTGATAATAGTGAATATCAACTCACAAATCTATGTCTAGAGTTTGCTCATTAATAGATGAATATCTCAAACACAATAATATGAAACGAAATACAACATCAATATTGAATCAAAACTAGTTCACAAATACATATATTAGAAGAAATACATCAGGTATCAATAGATTACATCCAACCCCAACAAGAGATTGAAGTACTTACTCGAAGATCACGCTTCGATTTGCTTGTATTTGGACTTCTCCCTCTTAGGACTTTGTGTTTCTCTCTCTAAAATATATTTGGAATGAAGAGAGATAAAGTTCTATCTCTGAAAATCTATGTTTTTTTCCTAAAAAGCAAGAAAAGTACATAAATAGCATTACAAAATCTGTCTCGTTCGCATTGCGAGCTCTCTGTTCGCATTCAAACTTCACTTTTAGGCACATGAAGTGCCTCTGAATAGTTAACTGCCCCAGAGGATTCTTTGACTTCGCAGTGCGAACTTCTTCGCCCAGGCCTCGCATTGCGTTTAGTGAGGCGTTTAGCTACTACCATCCATAATCTCCAGTTTGCCTTGGCCTCGCTTTGAGCTCGCGCTGCGAGCTCGCCTTCACTTTGCTACTTGCTCGCACTGCAAACTTGATGGATTCTTAATCCTTTCTTTGGCTTCCTTGTCCATTCATTTGTGCCTTGTTCTTTGATAATCAAGCCTAATTCCTACACAATAACGCACACACATCAAGGAATCTAAAGGTAAAATCAATTATATTGAAGAATCACACAAGAACATGGAATAAATCAATTATGACTTAAGAAATAAGTTGAAAAATGCCAAGGATAATGGTTCAAATTAAGACATTTTTGGCATTCAACAAACTCTCCCCAACTAGATTTTCGCTTGTCCTCAAGCAAAGTATGCCCCTAATGAGAACAAGAGGATTTGCTCAATCATAAATGAAATTCTGGCCTATGCAGACAGCAGATGTCCTAACACATGTCAAGACATTGTGCTACATAATCTTTTAAACTTGGAGGCGCAACAGCAGACTGATACCTTGAATATCAGAACTGCACACTCACAGATGTCACGACATCTGATCCAACATGCCAGTCAAGAATATTTACAAAACTGTAAATTGCAGAATGTTAAATAAGACAGTAATTGTTAACCCAGTTCGGTACAATTCACCTACATCTAGGGGATACCAATCCAGGATGAAGACTTCACTATCTGTAGAACTGTTACAAAGCTAAACTCCCCCGTTTACAACTTTATACCTAACATCTACCCAATGAACATCTTTATCAAGGCTAAACTTAACCGTTTACAACCTTGATATGAGATACCCCACTCACATCCCAATCACAACCTGTGATATCTCTATCTTCTGCCAATTCAGAACTGTCGCGGTTTCTTGACCTTCAAGTTATCTTGGACTTGCTTCAAAGCCTCGTCCAAGAACAATACAACAACCATTACCTACAGGTTTCTTTTTGTGTCCCTATACCTATGTCTTCCACCCTGCATCCCATAATACAGAGTGGAGACTTAGAACTCCTAAGAGAGCCAACGACTCTCAAACCCTAAACCCTTATTCAACATAAAGAAACTAGGTTACAAAGTTACAAGTGATACAAACATACAGTCTTTAACCCGAGGTCTAAGTCTCCTTATATAGTCTTCTTTTTGTCTTGGGCTTTCAATCTTTGATTCTGTGTTCCCTTGATCCCTTCCTTAATTCTTGCAACAGATTAAAACCTGCTAACTTACCAAGTCAGTCGGGATGTCGAGACATTTCCTTCGACGTCTGTTTCTTCTGCAGATTCTTCAAATTTATCATCAGAATGTTTTAGCAAAATTTAGTCAAACAATAGGTGCTTTCAATAAAATTCAACCAAGAAAATATTTATGGTTCAAATTTAATATAAGAATGCACATAAGCAATGTTCACTACTTCCTAGAATCAAATAATGATAAAGAATTTAGTTTTAAAAACAAATATCATGTATTGCATCACAAAACAACTAAATTCTCATACTTGAATCACTCGAACACTCCTCTTCAATTAATGGATGAAGGAAATTGTGTGTTTGTAACCGCAATGACAATTACGCTCAACTGAAAAACAGTGTTATCAACAATTCAATTCATACATTCATCAATCAATCATATCAAAAACTATAGAAGCAAAAGATCACTAAGGGCTTATAAAGTTGTAGCTTGGCCGGGTTTCACAACAAAAGGTCATTTCTTAGGCCAATGAAACAAAGTTGCCAATCAAAAGAGACATTCACTATACAAGGTATTTACATATCACAACTTCATTCACAATCCCTTTTCTCCGTTGCTCATCCTTTTCAAACTTCCTTTTGCACAATTATTTGCATTCTCTATTTTTTTTAATTTCAAACAAGCATTCTTTCTCTTTTCTTTTCTTTTTCACATTCATATTCACAATTTCTCTTTGCTTGTTTGAAATTTTTCAAAATTTTTAGCAACCTACCATTTTTATTTCTATCTCCCCAACTTGAATATAATCAAACCTCAAGTGAATGCTCCTTGCTTTTTATGGCAAGGAAATTAATTTAGAACAATGTTCAAAGGTTTCAAGTTTTTTTTTAGAATCTCACAAAATTCAATGATGAACTAAACTTTCAAGATATGTACATAAACCAAGTTCATCACTAAATTGGGATCTAATCTATTAGGCTCAAAGAGAGTAACGAATTCTTACTACTCACGGGTAAGTTACTTTTGAATATGGTTGTGATCAATATAAACAAATGCCTTGATCCTTTTTAATGCTTCCACAAAATCACAATAATCAAAAGATTTAAGTATGAATTGAATGAATTAAACAAAGTTATCAGTCATCCAAGCATTTAGTAAACAATGGAGGTTTCTCATAATTTATGGCTTTTGGACCTAAGTGACTCAAGCATTCAAATAAATTGTAAAATGAAACAAGAATACACATTTTTACAAAGAAAAAATTATTAATCATTCTAACATTCTAGAAAGCGGTAACCATGTACATTGTCTGCATTCATCACATAAAAAATCCTATCATCACCATCCAATCTTGGTAGAATCTTCATTGGATACTTTTTAGCAAAAAAATCAACCAATCTAGAAGTTCTCATCAGCATCTATCCCTAACCAACACTTGAGTAGGCGTGAAAGGAAACAAGTATATATACAATATAAACAACTGTACAAAGCTCGAAAATATAGAAACTATTGCAATGCGATTCAGTATAAAAACATCAATCCCTAGCAACGACGCTATTTTGTTGGATGCGGTAAAGCAGCAAGAAAAAATTATTGAGTACCCGGTTTTGTCATCTCCACGGGGATCGGTGCAAGGGGAAAGAATGTCGTTCAAGGGTCTTTAAGTTTCTATGCTTTTGTGAAAATTTTGGTTGAAAGATTCAAGGTACAATAGATAAAAGCGAAAAATATAAAGACGGAAAATATAAAGTAAACATTTAAAATAAACAGAGCCTTGTTGGAATTGGAATTTCATCAATCGATAACACATGCATTCTTCTGACCAGTTAAACATAAATGAATCATTTGTCTAATACCCTCACGTATCACCCACAACAGAGGTTATGTCTAACGCAAAGTTGAGAGAACAACCGTATTGTCTCATTGGTAATGTCTCACGCAAATCAATAACATAGAGCATTAAGAACAGATACTTACGTAATGTTAAATTTAAATCTATGTTTAGAGTTTAGAACCTAACATGTATTCATCCTAGATCCAAATCTGAAGAGTATATATCTATATGAGTTCAAATCAATGTGTAAACAAGTAAATAAGGATAACATCCATATCAGATAAATGATTAATTCATATAAAACACCATGATCAGAATACGTACATACGATTAATCCTTTTTAACATGTATTCAACTAACTTATGTATGTGAACATAGTTCTTCATCTCTATTATCTTGTATCATCACAATACCGTTTATGTCTAAAGCGTTATCGTGGACTTTACCGTATTAATCACTAGATGATGTCTCATGCTAACAATCAACACAATAAAATCTTGATAATAGTGAATATCAACTCACAAATCTATGTCTAGAGTTTGCTCATTAATAGATGAATATCTCAAACACAATAATATGAAACGAAATACAACATCAATATTGAATCAAAACTAGTTCACAAATACATATATTAGAAGAAATACATCAGGTATCAATAGATTACATCCAACCCCAACAAGAGATTGAAGTACTTACTCGAAGATCACGCTTCGATTTGCTTGTATTTGGACTTCTCCCTCTTAGGACTTTGTGTTTCTCTCTCTAAAATATATTTGGAATGAAGAGAGATAAAGTTCTATCTCTGAAAATCTATGTTTTTTTTCTAAAAAGCAAGAAAAGTACATAAATAGCATTACAAAATCTGTCTCGTTCGCATTGCGAGCTCTCTGTTCGCATTCAAACTTCACTTTTAGGCACATGAAGTGCCTCTGAATAGTTAACTGCCCCAGAGGATTCTTTGACTTCGCAGTGCGAACTTCTTCGCCCAGGCCTCGCATTGCGTTTAGTGAGGCGTTTAGCTACTACCATCCATAATCTCCAGTTTGCCTTGGCCTCGCTTTGAGCTCGCGCTGCGAGCTCGCCTTCACTTTGCTACTTGCTCGCACTGCAAACTTGATGGATTCTTAATCCTTTCTTTGGCTTCCTTGTCCATTCATTTGTGCCTTGTTCTTTGATAATCAAGCCTAATTCCTACACAATAACGCACACACATCAAGGAATCTAAAGGTAAAATCAATTATATTGAAGAATCACACAAGAACATGGAATAAATCAATTATGACTTAAGAAATAAGTTGAAAAATGCCAAGGATAATGGTTCAAATTAAGACATTTTTGGCATTCAACAAACTCTCCCCAACTAGATTTTCGCTTGTCCTCAAGCAAAGTATGCCCCTAATGAGAACAAGAGGATTTGCTCAATCATAAATGAAATTCTGGCCTATGCAGACAGCAGATGTCCTAACACATGTCAAGACATTGTGCTACATAATCTTTTAAACTTGGAGGCGCAACAGCAGACTGATACCTTGAATATCAGAACTGCACACTCACAGATGTCACGACATCTGATCCAACATGCCAGTCAAGAATATTTACAAAACTGTAAATTGCAGAATGTTAAATAAGACAGTAATTGTTAACCCAGTTCGGTACAATTCACCTACATCTAGGGGATACCAATCCAGGATGAAGACTTCACTATCTGTAGAACTGTTACAAAGCTAAACTCCCCCGTTTACAACTTTATACCTAACATCTACCCAATGAACATCTTTATCAAGGCTAAACTTAACCGTTTACAACCTTGATATGAGATACCCCACTCACATCCCAATCACAACCTGTGATATCTCTATCTTCTGCCAATTCAGAACTGTCGCGGTTTCTTGACCTTCAAGTTATCTTGGACTTGCTTCAAAGCCTCGTCCAAGAACAATACAACAACCATTACCTACAGGTTTCTTTTTGTGTCCCTATACCTATGTCTTCCACCCTGCATCCCATAATACAGAGTGGAGACTTAGAACTCCTAAGAGAGCCAACGACTCTCAAACCCTAAACCCTTATTCAACATAAAGAAACTAGGTTACAAAGTTACAAGTGATACAAACATACAGTCTTTAACCCGAGGTCTAAGTCTCCTTATATAGTCTTCTTTTTGTCTTGGGCTTTCAATCTTTGATTCTGTGTTCCCTTGATCCCTTCCTTAATTCTTGCAACAGATTAAAACCTGCTAACTTACCAAGTCAGTCGGGATGTCGAGACATTTCCTTCGACGTCTGTTTCTTCTGCAGATTCTTCAAATTTATCATCAGAATGTTTTAGCAAAATTTAGTCAAACAATAGGTGCTTTCAATAAAATTCAACCAAGAAAATATTTATGGTTCAAATTTAATATAAGAATGCACATAAGCAATGTTCACTACTTCCTAGAATCAAATAATGATAAAGAATTTAGTTTTAAAAACAAATATCATGTATTGCATCACAAAACAACTAAATTCTCATACTTGAATCACTCGAACACTCCTCTTCAATTAATGGATGAAGGAAATTGTGTGTTTGTAACCGCAATGACAATTACGCTCAACTGAAAAACAGTGTTATCAACAATTCAATTCATACATTCATCAATCAATCATATCAAAAACTATAGAAGCAAAAGATCACTAAGGGCTTATAAAGTTGTAGCTTGGCCGGGTTTCACAACAAAAGGTCATTTCTTAGGCCAATGAAACAAAGTTGCCAATCAAAAGAGACATTCACTATACAAGGTATTTACATATCACAACTTCATTCACAATCCCTTTTCTCCGTTGCTCATCCTTTTCAAACTTCCTTTTGCACAATTATTTGCATTCTCTATTTTTTTTAATTTCAAACAAGCATTCTTTCTCTTTTCTTTTCTTTTTCACATTCATATTCACAATTTCTCTTTGCTTGTTTGAAATTTTTCAAAATTTTTAGCAACCTACCATTTTTCTTTCTATCTCCCCAACTTGAATATAATCAAACCTCAAGTGAATGCTCCTTGCTTTTTATGGCAAGGAAATCAATTTAGAACAATGTTCAAAGGTTTCAAGTTTTTTTTTAGAATCTCACAAAATTCAATGATGAACTAAACTTTCAAGATATGTACATAAACCAAGTTCATCACTAAATTGGGATCTAATCTATTAGGCTCAAAGAGAGTAACGAATTCTTACTACTCACGGGTAAGTTACTTTTGAATATGGTTGTGATCAATATAAACAAATGCCTTGATCCTTTTTAATGCTTCCACAAAATCACAATAATCAAAAGATTTAAGTATGAATTGAATGAATTAAACAAAGTTATCAGTCATCCAAGCATTTAGTAAACAATGGAGGTTTCTCATAATTTATGGCTTTTGGACCTAAGTGACTCAAGCATTCAAATAAATTGGAAAATGAAACAAGAATACACATTTTTACAAAGAAAAAATTATTAATCATTCTAACATTCTAGAAAGCGGTAACCATGTACATTGTCTGCATTCATCACATAAAAAATCCTATCATCACCATCCAATCTTGGTAGAATCTTCATTGGATACTTTTTAGCAAAAAAATCAACCAATCTAGAAGTTCTCATCAGCATCTATCCCTAACCAACACTTGAGTAGGCGTGAAAGGAAACAAGTATATATACAATATAAACAACTGTACAAAGCTCGAAAATATAGAAACTATTGCAATGCGATTCAGTATAAAAACATCAATCCCTAGCAACGACGCTATTTTGTTGGATGCGGTAAAGCAGCAAGAAAAAATTATTGAGTACCCGGTTTTGTCATCTCCACGGGGATCGGTGCAAGGGGAAAGAATGTCGTTCAAGGGTCTTTAAGTTTCTATGCTTTTGTGAAAATTTTGGTTGAAAGATTTAAGGTACAATAGATAAAAGCGGAAAAATATAAAGACGGAAAATATAAAGTAAACATTTAAAATAAACAGAGCCTTGTTGGAATTGGAATTTCATCAATCGATAACACATGCATTCTTCTGACCAGTTAAACATAATGAATCATTTGTCTAATACCCTCACGTATCACCCACAACAAAGGTTATGTCTAACGCAAAGTTGAGAGAACAACCGTATTGTCTCATTGGTAATGTCTCACGCAAATCAATAACATAGAGCATTAAGAACAGATACTTACGTAATGTTAAATTTAAATCTATGTTTAGAGTTTAGAACCTAACATGTATTCATCCTAGATCCAAATCTGAAGAGTATATATCTATATGAGTTCAAATCAATGTGTAAACAAGTAAATAAGGATAACATCCATATCAGATAAATGATTAATTCATATAAAACACCATGATCAGAAT